>JAHXMU010000101.1:5516564-5611933 GCA_019455685.1 Philornis downsi | reverse complement strand
TTTCAGGGCTAGGAGTTGCAGCCGTTTCGGGGCCGGGAGTTGCGGGTGTTTCAGGGCTCGGAATTGCAGGCGTATTAGCACAGGAAGGTGCTGGTGTTTCAGGACTGGGAGTGGCTGGTGTTTCAGGACTTGGAGTTGCTGGCGTTTCAGGATTTGGAGTTGGTGGTGTTTCAGGACTGGGAGTTGGTGGTGTTTCAGGACTTGGAGTTGCTGGCGTTTCAGGATTTGGAGTTGCTGGTGTTTCAGGACCGGGAGTTGCTGGTGTTTCAGGATTTGGAGTTGCTGGTGTTTCAGGACCGGGAGTTGCTGTTGTTTCAGGACTGGGAGTTGCTGGCTTTTCAGGACAGGAAGTAGCTGGCGTTTCAGCACTGGGAGTTGCTGATGTCTCAGGACTAGGAGTTGCTGGTGATCCGGGGCTCGGAGTTGCTGGCGTTTCAAGACTTGGAGTTGTTAGTGTTTCAGGGCTGAGAGTTGCAGGCGTTTCATGACTTGAGGTTGCTGGTCTTTCAGGGATGGAAGTTACTGTGGTTTCATTGCTGGAAGTGGCTGGCGTTTCTGGTACCTCCGCGCATGGTGGTGGAGTTGTTGGCGGGGGTTGATCGCACTCACTACTGTGAGGTCGCGACCGATGATGGAATTTTTGTAGAGACAGATCACAGCCGGCTAATTCTTTTGCATCGCACCTTGAGGTGTAACGGTTGAAGTGGTGACCTTGAGGGCAATATATTATACCACTAGTCTTCCCATACATGCAGACAATGTACTTGGAACAATCAGCCGGATGGAGTAACCTTGCGCCATTTTTATGGCCTTCGCACACATCCAAGGCCCAGGTATAATTTATGACAAATGACAATAGCAAGCATGATAATATGACTAAAATAAAAGCATTGTTATTGTTATAGATAACGTTTAGTTAATTGGTTATATTAAAGACCTTTAGCCATGATGTCGCAGATCCTTTAAATTTTGTCGAATACTCTACTATTTGTCTTGTAGAATAAAACGATTGGTACTGCTGCAATATGGAATGCAGTAGGCTTTTATATTGTTGCTGGCAATAGAAATCGCTGTATTGTGATTGATATCATTATTTGATAAAATGAAAAAATTTAACGTATAGTTGCATCAATGGAAATGTTAATATCTTATCACGATTTGCAACATTATTTGCTTAAATGTTCAACGTTAGTAACAGTAATTGCTGCTACTGATAATTGTTTCATTTCTCCGATCAATCGTCTGTAAATATGAATTTTCGTACTCAGTGCCTTTTCCAGCTTGAGATACCAGTAGTAGGATTCCGCGACAACGAACACAATTTGTAACGAACACTACAACACATTTGCAGTATATTAAGGTATATTTTAATATGTATAGGTAAAATTCGTATTCATATGTGTTAAATACTCCTTTGCCTTAATACAACGGTAAAACACAGAACAAAATCGATGATTGATCGAAGAGCATAAAAATGGAACTTATTGTTTATTCGTATGCTCCAATTGAAACCTTGTTTTAGCATGACTTTCCGAATTTTTAGAAAATTATCTTGTATATAATAATGATAATGGATGGTATAGCAAAGGCATCCATTCAGTCATTAAATTCGGAAAGCTTTAAAATTGAGTATTATTAAAATCAAATGTTTTACTTTAAAAATGTCTCCTGATCTAACAGCTATTTTGGTTTATGCACTTCTATACACTGTTACAAATGGGAAAGTGTTAATTCAATTTGTTTATATGGTGATTAGAATATGCACCCTTATCTATTATACGCCGCACGGCCTTCTGCTCTTCTTCTCCAATTTATCACACCAAGTTTCGATAGCATTTCAAGAACCTTTCCATGCCGGAGCATTTGGGTCCATCAGCACTATATGATCCAACTAACGCAACTGCAGTATATTGATGCGCTAAACCACGCCAATGTCGGCATATTTTCCTTTCTAAGACATCCAGCACTGACTCATCAACTTTTGTCATAACCCAGGATTCTGCATCATTCAACAAGACAGGTAAAACTAACATCTGGTATAGTCGGATTTTTGTTCGTCGAGAGAGGGCTTTAGCATTGAATCACTTGCTTAGTCCATAGTAATGTCTACTAGTAAGCAAACCTCTACTCTTTACCTTCATGCCGACATCATTTGTTTTCTTTACAGCGGATCCGGGATAGATTAATTTATCCACCACTTCCAAATTATAGTTGCTTAGTCCATAGTAATGTCTACTAGCAAGCAAACCTCTACTCTTTACCTTCATGCCGACATCATTTGTTTGCTTTACAGCAGATCCGGGATAGATTAATTTATCCACCACTTCCAAATTATAGTTGTCAATGTTCACACAGCTTCCTAAGCTAATATATTCTTTGTTCATTGAAATAAATAACTTTGTCTTGTCCTCTCACAGGAATGGTGTTGGTTAATTCTAATTTCGAAATACTAAAACACAGCTTACCGGTAATGCCGTTATGTTTAAATGTAGTTCTATTTACATGCAGAATTTTGTGTGCAAATTACCCAGATGATGGTCAATTCAGATTGATTACTAGGAAATAATTTCATTTACGTTCTTATGCCTTCCTTCTACAATTTTTTTAAAGTATACCAAAGTTTTCGCTCTTCTAATGGATGTTTGACGGTCTTCTTTGCTGCATCCTTTGCAAAACAATTACTATTTTTACCACATTCGATAACCTATAGGTATATGAAACTGTCACATCGTCATCCAGATTTCTAATCCTAACAGGAAAAACGGCAGAAGTAGTTACAATTACATTTTGGTAATTCGTTGCGAAAGAACTTACTTGCTCTATTATAATACCTGTTTACAAGCGGTAGTTTCCTCCTGGTATTATATAGAAGATAATGTATAAACAAGTACCATAGCTTTGCGAATATATGAATTTTGTGTTCTGTATCTCGCGTCATATAAATGCAATTGGGTTACCTCAGACGGTGTTAGAAACATACAATTTTGTGCTCAAGCAGTTTTGCGATTCCTTGGCTCAGCACTGTTTGAGCGCGCGTACACACACATACCTCTAGCCATTTTACACCTATTTTAGCATTTATTTCATAGAAATAAGATCTCAACGATCGATTGCACTTAATATAGCGAGTTGGAATCAGTCATGGGCGCTACAAAAGCTTTGGCGGGGCTAAAATTTGGGGAAATTTATACCCATTTTACCAAAATGCCGCCTTGTTTTTAATAATGAAATGAATTAATATGTACCTAAAGCTATTAGAATTGAATACGAGTGTTTTAAGTTATGAGTTGAAATGAGTCCTCCCAATAAAGACAATAAAAATGACAATATTTTTGGGAGAAAAGTAATAAAATTCCTTATTTTTTTAGATACATGTTTGTCCAATTTCGAACTTAACCTATCTATGAATAGGCTTATGATAAAATTTTAGATCCCTAGAGGTCGCAGCGCTCAAGATTTCGACCTATATTTGCGGACGAAAGAACGTGCTTAGATCAACATAGATTTTTACGGGTATTAGGGAAATATTTATGAAATCGAACTGAATTCAAAATGCGTATACTGCCATTCTATGTTGGTGCTCATAAAAATAAATGTATTCTACCTCTGTAAGCTGCAATTGCGAGATGCAAATGCTAGTGAGTGAATCTGTAAGATTTGGTTTGAAGATTTAATTTGGAACTTAGGTTCCGGGAGAGAGATTGGAGGTTTTCTGGGAGAACTAAAGTTCTTAGCGGGATGTGTATACTTACGATTGGGTTTCGTAATGGAGATGAGAAAAAGACAACGGTTAACTTAAATTATTTCAGGTTTTATTCGTATGTTTAGGCCGTCTGGCGAAGTGATCTGGTTGGCGGCTGGCGGGAAAAGAGATCAAGTATTCCGCTGATTTCAACCGTGCCCCGCTGGGTTGCCATATGGGCTTAACAAAATAGGGGTTTTTATGGCTACATGGTTGTTTGAAGGGGCCCTTACACAGGCAAATAAATAGTTAATTTTTACAATTTACAATGTTTACAAACTGTTTCATATAGCAATTCAGTGCAATTCAACTTAATTCAGTGTATCTTGATATGAGCAATTTTAATTCAAAACAATATAATTTTGTTAAATGCAAAAATTATATTTAATGCATAATTTTAGAATTCGTAATTTACTTTACTTTATCAAATTCATTTTTCAATTCAATTTTAAATTCATACTTTAATTTACTTTATAAAATTCATTTTTCAATTCTCGGGAAGGAAGGATTAACTGCGTTCAACAGCCTCTGTTATTTAATGAAAAGCTTCATGGATGAGCATATTATACTGCCGATTATATGCTAATGTAACGTATTTATGACTTAGTATGTGTGTACGTCTTTCAAAACTCTCTAGCACATGAAAATAAAATGTTATTGCCATTACTACATGTTCTACTGGATGACAACGGTTGTAAGACAAAATTTGTCAACAGAAATAAAAAAACGTCGAAATAAGCTTTTTCTTATTGCCTTTAAATATGATATAAAACATTTTTCTGGGAGCTGTGAACCATCGAGCATTAAGAAATTGACGAAAATCATACTTTTGATAATATAATCCACGAATTGATAAGTTTCGATTGCAGTAAAATGGCTAATAAAACTTATCTGTACACTATTTCTACCACCAAATGGTATTCAGTCGAGTGCTATCCAATTATTGCAATCAAGTAATTTTTAATTGCACTGGTATGGATGTAGAAGAATCAACCATGTTCGTTGGTAGGCATGATAAGTCGAGAAAATCCATTCCAATCCGAATGAATTTTGCCAAAATGGGTACAATCCCCATACTCATTACCAGTACCAAGTTTATAACGCTTGGCAAAAGTTGAGTAAACCTGTCGCCTTATAAAATACCCTCCATATAAAATACCTAATTTAACCCATTCAATTCTAGGATCGTTTTGCAATAAATATTGCACAATTTATTAAGCTTCATTCCGAGAATGAAAATGAACTGCATTGTCGGATATTTCAGAATTCGGATTTATCCCGTTTTGTACCAAAATGATAAACAAAAAAAAATAAAAAAGACCAAAATTAATTTGTCTGAGGCACTAAGTTCTTCCTAAGTTTTCATAATTTTACAATTATAATTTAATCTTCATAAATTTTAAAATTATTTCCATGTATAACCTATACTCTTATAGCTCCCCCTATTGCACCTCGTATACATATAACATCTATAAACCAAAGTCGTATTTTTGAAAGTATTGAAAAAATTGTTCAGCTCTCAAAAACGTACAGCTAGACCCAATATATTCTGAGAACCAAAAGCATTGTTTTCGAGACCGACCCTGGCGCGATGGTTAGTACACGAGTCTATCGTTCACATGATCCCAGGTTCAACCCCACAGCCACCTATCATTGTTTGAGCAGTGGTCATCTGGATGAATCTGACGAACATTATTAGCCGAATAGTCGCAAAATGTGACGTTTGGAATCGTCGTTAAATTGTAGGTACCTAAAAATATAATATAATATAATTCGTGCTCTCCTATGTCTCTATTTAAAAGATGCAGGGGAATTTCTTTTTGTTTTATAATATCACTACTAGTACTTGTTTCAAGAGAAGACAAACGAGCTTTTAGTAGAAAATTTTTCCAAAAATTGATTCTAGCAATTCTTATCTTACAACATAAAAAAATACGTCTTTCCCTAATTCAAAAATTGTGAACGAAACACGTATCTATTTTTGCTGTGTTCTTCGAAACAGAATATTAAAATGTTTTGCTGCATTTTTTTTTTTTTCAAGTACTTTTGCTGTATAGTTCATACTTGGTGATTCAATTCGGTTAACAAATATAGGCACTTTCTGTACAGCCTGTTTTGAATGAGCTCTGACCATACACTAAGCAGCTTCCATTAGCTTGAATACATCAGGTGTAAAACTTAAATTAGCCAACTTTTCGGCTTTTTCCAAAATTTTTAGATTTATTAATTTATTTAATTTATTTATTTTGGAATGTAATTTAAAGCCTTTCGGCCAATTATAATTAAATTACAATATGCAACAATTCATCTATTAGATTTAATCTGCTCAATAATATAAATTTAAAAAAAGTCATAATAAGAATTAAATACAAAATTTATAAAAATATAATATAATTTTAAAGAGGGTATTATGGTAAAGAAAAAAGGTATATGAAAAAAGAATAGTTTAGACGTTAATCGGTATATAATCTGGAAATATCAGATAATCGGTATGTAATAAAAGCTGCACAATTTAATTGAAAACAAAATTTTACAGGAAAGCCTAAAAGTGTAAAAATTTTGTAAAAATCAGGACATAATTAAAACATTTGCAGTAAATTGTAAATTTGTTCTACTCTTGCTACAAAAGCACGGCCCATGAGTGTGGTTATTTTAGGAATAAGAAGCTGATTATTACGAGAGGAATGTGAAAAATTAAACAAATTAAAAAGAAATGTGGATAACTTATTTTCATTTTCACTTTTTTTGGTTTTATTCGACAGGTTTTGGTCAGTAAATGGTGCTTGGATGTATTTAAATTGCTTAGACGTGCGGTATGAAACGTAAATTAGATGTGATTCCAGTCTACGTCGATTTTGTTCTATTCCCACGAGTAAATGGAAGACTACGTGAGATCTTTCTACTATTTGCACGTGACCAATACATCTTTAAATTTCCTGAATGTGCTATGCTTTTGTTTGAAAATGATTATGTTTAAAAATGCAAACCAAATATGTAAATGACTCCTGTAGCAATTGAATTGATTTTCGGGTTGTCCGCTACATGACGTTTTCATGCTGGTCAGATTCATATCTTGCAGCTAAAGCACGAAATTACAGATTATCATAAAGGGATAATGAACACTATTAACTAGCCTGACCAGTCATTGATACCTTACCGCCTTACTTGAAGTAGATATTTTTATCTAGGAAATAATTCCAAACGCCCGGTATTCTATGTTTTCTCTCCAATTTGTCATACCAAGTATTGAAAGTATGAGTATTTCAAAGACATAACCCTTCCAATGGATTTTTTTATCATTACTGGCTTTCTAAAACTGACTGATAAGACTCAGTCCTGTCAGCTAGAATAGGCTTTTATCTCTCATACGAGTATATCACACGCTACAGAACCTTATAAGTGATAGGTAAAAACCTGAAACCGCAATAATTGTTACACGTTTTAAGATCGCGTGTTCTAAACAGAGCTGGTGACACACTTAAATTCCGATCATCGTGATTGCAGTCATTGTGCCAAATTATCTTTAATAGTTGGTGCATACTAATTGTAAGCTCATCACCATCGGCTCTTTGCAGCTAAGCCGTGGTACTGCTATTCTGATCTCACTTTTTGTTGGTGTTGGACAACGTGTGTTGCAGTCGCTAATTAACGTGATTTCTTCACTTGTGCTACTATTTGGAATTGGCAGCTTATGGAAATGCTCTCCCCAAAATTGCAGCACAATATGCGTATCTGTATCTGTGACCAGATTGCTATCGTTGTCCTCACTGGAGGGAAGCATTGCCTCATGGCTTTTGCTTCTAATCCTTTGATAGAATTTCGGACCTAACTTCTATGCCTGTATATTCCTATATCCTCTTTCTCCTGTTCTTTCGCCAACGATTTCAACCGTGATAGAATGCGTTTCTCAGTAATCACATGTACATTTTCAGGGCTGAATTTTGATGATTAAGGAAGTCATTATGTGAAAATGAGTTTGAATACTTAAGGTTTTTTTAGGGAAATCACCGTCTTCCAACTGTTGTTCTATAATTGATTGAACGAAGTTTCTCTTTCATATAGCCTTCTATTTGTAATAACCATGGATTGCCATCTGTTACACAGTCTTCTGAATTGTTCGACCAAATATATTTCATGACTTATTACTGCTATACTTGTAGCGGATAAATCGATTCATTCTAAACCGCTCTTGGGTCAATCAATTCCCATATAAATTTTCCATCTTTTGGGAAATAAATATGACATTTTTGTCTACCAGGACTAAGTTTGAATCATATTATGATTCGTCTGCTATCTAAGAAATAGTGTTCATAGGTTCAATCAAACATCAACTGTCAGTTTTGTCATTAAAATGTCCAGTAAGCATCCTAAACTAACAGTTTAACTTCACAACATCTACATGTATAGGACGACAAACGAAAAGATATTCGCCATTTACAAAGTATCAGATACTTCAAATCCGATTACTTCATATTAATGTGAATCTACGTAATAAGTTAAGCGCATTTGGAATTCAAATTCAAATTAGTACTCTACTCCGCATGGCGTAATCGCTGACATGTGGTATACGAATTATAAACATAGTGAGATAGGCTTCAACTATTGTATTTTATAATTGCTTTGTTATGACGAAAATTCGTCTATGTGAAATCTGATTTCAACAAAACAGATTTTAAGCTGTGTAACCGTAAAATATTTTTGCTTTCTGATCATAACTTCTGTGTGAACAACTCAGAAATCTACATCATTCATCTGTTTTACAATTCTATTCCTTGGATAGGTAAATAACAAATTCGATCATACTGATATAGGCATAAAATATGCAAAGCAGAAAACATTGCTGTGTTCTTGAAATTTGTTCTTACAGAAAATTCTACGCCATAAGGTGGTTCGTCATAGAAGAATGAGAGAAGCACTGAGATGCTTACATGTCTACATTTTAAGCGTCTGCCTGATGCTCTGACCCATATACGAGTACTCATACATACACATGACGAAGCGAAATATATCGGTTATGTCTCTAAATTAAAATTTGTGGACATTACAATTAGAAGTTATCTAAAACAAAGATTGGTACATGACATCCAAACAATGTACTATCTGGCAATGATAGTTACTTATAATTATTATTTACAAGCCACTGGCGATATGACAATTGCGGTATACCCAGAAGTTGTTTATGATATCAACACAAAAAAAAAATGTTGTTACTCGGTTTCAAATATCTACTTGCGTTGATCAAACTAAATTATCGGAATATAATTATAATAACTACGGAGAAATTATTCAAGGAAATGGTTGAAATAAGCGAAAATTGCACTCTTGCAACCTTGAGAAAAATTACCTTGCCTGTAGTCTAAAATATGATTAAAAATTTGCAAAGCAATTTCACAAATCGCCAATAAAACAGAACACCAGACCCGTAAGGAACGATGGTTATGTAATGCCGCATATGGGAGTCCAACATCCCATTCCTAGCGACTGTTTTATTTGAGCTTTCACCGTCCATCAGACAAATAAGCAGTGAGTATTCAATAAGTGTCCAACGCGAATCGTATTTCTCAACCAAAGAATTTTTAAATATAATGTGGTATCCATATAACTGATACCGATTTTCTGTCGTGTGTAAATTATTTTGAATTTTACCCAAAAAAAAACTTAGTGTTGTCCGTATGCTCGAGAATTAAAAAATTGAATTGAGAAAAAACTAACTTAAATATTTGTCCGTCGTAACGCAATTTAAAAAAATCGACACATTAATCATGCTGCTTCTGGTACCTCTCATACGCTTTGTCATACCACTTCCGGCAGCTCCTACGCAAATTGGCCGATTTTCCGAAATTCACTTTTCGTTTGTAACTTCTAATTATGTGGATTCTTTTATATCAGATTTTGGTTCCCTGTAGCCATTAGCAATTCTTTACAAAAATTGACCAAATTATTGTTCATTGCATCAGTTTACAATGCTTGGCAGAATTTGAAAATTTTAACAACAACCGTTCTTACAAATACCCGATTCAACTCATATATTCTCAGCTGCCCTAATTCAGTCAAATTTGATACGCATTGACCTTTTTCACACCTGAACAATTTTCCGAAATGCAATATTTCTTCCCTAATTTCCAATTTGGAAACTGCCTCTTCCCTTTTGGGTACAGCCTCATAGCTTTTAAGCTTTAGTACTAAATGTAATTAAATTTTGCATGCATAATGCCTCTTGTAAACAAATTTCTGCAAATGAAAATATGGGGCTTTGTCCCACCGGTTCTGACACCTTGCTTAGAAATATATCGACATTTAATTTGTCTTTTAAATTCCCAATTCGCAAGCTGCAGGAATTAATACGTTTGTTGACTGTTCAGCATTGTGATGTAGAATTATTAAAAAAAATATGAATAGTATAACTACTCCATTTCTGACACCTCTAATATAAATTACACAATTTAAACCATATATTCTTAGGCTTATATATTTTATTCATTTGCAGTTAACCTTGTATAGATTAACACGCTACTGCTTATTCTGGTTCTTCTTCTTATGTGGCGACTGTAATAGATAGCCTTATCTATTATACGCCGCCCGAAGGAAATAATTCCAATCTTCTGCGCTTCTCCACCAATTCGTCACGCCAAGTTTCGATAGTATTTCTAAAACCTGGTCCTTCCAACGGAGTTTTGGTAGCCCTCTTCTGCGCCGTCCATCGAGTTCGTTGTCGACAACTTTCAGTGCCGGAGCATTTGGGTCTATCCGCACAACATGACCCAGCCAACGGAATCACTGTATATTAATGCGTTTACAGCGGAACCGAGGTAGATGAATTCTCCCACCACTTCAAAATTATAGCTGTCAACGTACACACAGCGTCCCGAACGAGTAGACTCTATGTTCGTTGAAACCAATAACTTTGTTTTGTTCTCTTTTACCACCAGACCCAATTTCGCTGTTTCCTTCTCAATACTTGAGAAGGCTGCAGTAACATCTCGCAGTTTTCACCCAATAATATCTATGTCATCTGCATATGGGAGTAACATATTTCTTTTATTAAAGATGGTATCAGTCGTGTTAACTGCAGCTTTCATCATAATCATCTCCAACAGTATGTTGAAGAGGTTGCACGATAGACTGTCGCCCTGCCTAAGTCCCCGTTTGGTGTAAAAAGGCTCGCCTAGAACTTTGCCTATCTTTACGGAAGACTTCGTGTCAGTCAGCGTCATCCTACAAAGAATCCACATTTTACAAAATATCCACATTTTATGATAAGAACATAGCGATTTACTATTTACTACGCTCCTTCTTCTACAGCTTCTTTTTCAAAAACGAAAGGGAAGTTTGGATAAAAGTAAATGTAAGTCAGTACACTTGTCTGAAGTTTCTTTGCGGACCACCCCACCACAGCATATGAAAACTTCGTGATCAAATAATAACATTTTTGTTTTTATTTATTTTTTTAAGAGGCGTAACGTCCAATTTTATTCGTCCATGTCCCTTCCTAAGGATGATTTTTTAATCGTAGTCTTTTTAAAAATTGAATAAAACACTCAAATTTCCATCATATTTGTTGGAATCGATAAATTGGTCTTTGCCATTTAATTTTTAAAGATAATTTCATATAAATGTTGTCCGCGGCTCCGCCTCAAAATGTCCATTCGGAAGGTTCAATTTTTCGTCAGTTTTTCGAGCATTTCGGCCTTTATTCCACGAATAACGCGTGTTATGTTATCCTGTAAGGCTTCAATAGTGTTCGACTTGCCCACATAGACTAACGACTTAACATAACCCCACAAGAAATAATCAAGAGGCGTTAAATCGCAACATCTTGGGGGCCAACTCACAGGGCCAAATCGAGAGATAAGCTGTTCATCAAATTCGTCCCTCAACATATTCATTGTTTCACGAGCAGTGTGGCATATTGCACCGTCCTGGTGAAACCACATGTCAACCAAGTTCAACTCAGCCAATTGGGGCAAAAAAAAAATCGCGTATCATGGCTCGATATCGTTCGACGTTGACGGTAACGTTTCTTCCACGGTCGTCTTTGGAGAAAAATGGACCGATGATGCCACCATCCCATAAACCACACCAAACAGTCGCTTTATTGGGATGCCTCGGTAATTCATGTATAGCATGTGGCTGTTCATCACTCCAGATGCGACAGTTTTGTTTGTGTACGTGTCCATTAAGCAAGAAATGAGCCTCATAGCTGGACACAATTTTTCGATGAAACAGCGGATTTTCATTGAGCCCATTCACCAAAAATTAGACGTTGTGGTAGGTCATTCGTCATCCCATGATGAAATGGCAAAGTATACTGTACACTTTTCACTTTTACAGAAGACGTTTGGACGCCATTACCAACCAGTGCTGCCAACCTGAAAAACTTAAATCTTAAAAAATCACCTTATGTATTAGTAGCATACATTCCGCACTTTTATACTTCCAATAGTTCATGAGCTTCGGTGTTTTTTCAATCTGAGTCTAAAATAGCATATGACAATTTCGTGATTGATAGTACAGGATGTCCGTCGGGAAGGAATGTTATTTTGTTTTGCCGCCATTTTGGTAAACATTAGTTTTGACAGAACATATTTATGAGTCATGAAGTAGAGACGTGGCAAGTTTATTATGGAAAAATATGCGACAAACCAACGTGTTTTAATCGTTTTATCAAAATCAATCATCGATTACTGTGACGATGAAAAAGTTACGTGGCAACAAGACGCACTATTTATCGTGTAGTGAATGATTTCGAAGAAAGAGAGTATGTAGCTGATAGAGCCAAACAGCTGAAAACATTACTGCTGCTCAAGAAAGTGCTCAAAACAATCCATCAACCTCAATCCGACGCCGTGCTCAGGACCTTGGTCTTCAAAGAACAACTTTGGCCTTTGGAACAATTTTGCACAAGGATTTGCATCTGTTTCCATTTAAGATTCAGTTGACACAAGATCTTCTTCCACAATACCATTTACGCCGCTATACATATGCTAGTAAGATGTTACACCTCGTCCATGACAACCCCGATTTTCATGAAAAAATCATAATGAGTGACGAGACACATTTTCATTTGAATGGATGTGTGAATAAACAGAATAGTCGATTCTGGGCAATGGAAAACCCTCAAATTATTATTATTATTATCAATTATCATCAATTATCAAATTAATTCATCAGTCATCTTTGCATCCATTAAGAGTGACAGTCTGGTGTGCAATTTGGTCAGGAGGAATCATTGGACCTTACTTCTTTGAGACTGAAAACGGCGTAACGGTAACTGTCAATGGGGAGCGATATCGTGATATGATTGAAAACTTTTAAACGCCACAACTGCATGCTTTGGGCTTGATTAACATGTGGTATCAACAAGACGGTGCCACATCGTATACAGCCAGGATTACAATGGAATTACTGCGAGACCTCTTTCTACAACAAGTTATTTCAGGAAATGGTGATGTTGATTGACCTCCATGGTCGCCTGATTTGACTGCTCCGGACTTCTTTTTGCGGGGACATGTGAAAAGCAAGGTTTATGCTATATTGAAAACAATATAGCCATATTTTATTCCAAGGGGAAGTGCTACTTGAAATATTCGAATGGTTGTATGTATTTTTGTATCATCCATTGGTATTTATATGTATATGTATATACATCCTGTACTTGAAGTCTGTTTGTACCTACCGCAGTCGTTGAAGTGTTAGGCAAATAAATGACAAACAATCCGAATGGAGGATGATCATCGCAATGATGATGACGATGATGTTGTTCCGGAACCAAGACAAAGTAATTGATACGTTTCCATCACCAGAAATTATACCTCATTTCAGTATAAGATGAGCAGTGACAGTTTTTATTAATTAAGGATGGCACGAAAAAACACGGGCCAGCCAAACGGATGCTGTTAGAGAAGTGAATAAACAAAGACTAAACATTCGCCGTATCGAGCGGTGGAGACTAAATTTCCTGATGCTGAGAAATGGTCGAACAATGCAAATGCTGCCAATGCAAATGTTGTACACAATATTTTAATTAAAATGTGTTTTATTTGTATCTAGAACGATAAACTCACTTTTATATTTGTTTTGTTATTGATTTCCGTAGTACTAAATGAAGGTTTATTAATTTGTATGCAATGTACTCGTATACGCGATAACATGTGATCCTGTTTTAAAAAAAAAATTTAAAAATTAAAGAACATTAGGTTGGCAAATTTTTCAACCGTGGAATCTATTCTATGATACCATTAGAAAGGATAGCTTTTACTACTATTAATTCCTGTGTGCGGTTAAGTCTTCAGCAACAGAGGCGTATCCTTGACACGATCGGTCCTTAATGGTTGAATCAAACAAAAATTTCAAATAAACGGGTCTGCAAAAAAAGAAATTGTTACAGCCAATTATTTTGGATGTTTAAGATTGTCATACGCCTTACGTGATACTGAAGAAATTTTGTTTCTTCTTATTCGAAATAATGATTAATTAAATGAATTAAGGAAGTAGAAAGAATTTTAGGAAAGATTTTCTATTATTACGGGAACCAATCGAAACAGAAAACATCTTTCTAACGCTATTTTGAAGTTGAATGCAAGATGAATTAGTACAAAAATGTCAGTCAGGTGAATTGGATTTCATACGAGGCGTGTTCAAAAAATAAGGCACATTTTCAAATATCGCGGGCTACGAACATTCGACTTTCGATTATTATTTTTTTTTTAATGTTGGTACACTCGTCTCGAAGATAGGTTGGCGGTTTTATCCATATAACATGTTTAGTTTGTTTGTGAGAAGCATAAATGAAACAAGTGTTCTGCGAAGTTCATCAAATTTTGTGTAAAAAATGCAATTTGATTTGAAACGTTGACATTGGCATACGGTGGGAGTACTCTGAGTCAAAAAAATGTTTACAAGTGGTACAAGCTTTTCACAGGAGGTCGAGAAGATGTGAATGACGACGTTCGCTCTGGACACCCCAGCACATCAACAACCGATGAAAATGTTGAGAAAGTGAAGAAAATTGTTATGGATAGTCGTCGAATCACAATTAGAGAAGTTGCTGAGGATGTCGGCATATCGGTTGGCTCATGTTATGTAATCTTTTCGAAAATTTTGGCCATGAAGCCTGTGGCAGCAAAGTTCTGAATTGCTGAAGTTTGGCCAAGAGCAACGTCGCATGAGCATCGCTCAGGAATTATTGAATGATGTCAACGATGATCCAGATTTGCTTAAATGGGTAAAAACTGGTGACGAATCATGGGTATACTCGTATGATTATGGCATCAAAACCAAAGCCCAATCGTCCCAATGGAAGAGTCCAGGAGGGCCAAGACCAAAAAAGAAGCACGCTAAATTCGATCAGAGGTCAAGGTTTTACTCAATTCTTCAATTACCATGGCGTAGTGCATCAGGAACCCTTACCACAAGGTCGTACGTTAAATAAGGAGTATTACATTGAAGTTATGCGCCGTTTGCTTGAAGCAATAAGAAAAAACGTCCGGAATTGCGGAAAAAAATGCATGGCTTTTGCATCATGATAATGCACCTGCTCACTCATCTTTGCTTGTGAGAGATTATTTGGTCAAAAACAACACCGATATCATTCCTCAGCCACCGCATTTACCAGATTAGGCCCCCTGCGACTTTTTCCTGTTTTCAAGATTGAAGAGACCCATGAAAGTAGGGCTTTTTGCGATTGAGGAGATAAAACCTAATCGCCGAAGACGCAAAACACTTGCCTTATTTATACCTCTCACAAACAAACCAAACGTGCTAAATGGACAAAATCGTCAACATATCTTCAAGACGAGAGTACCACATAAAGAAAATCGAGAGTCGAATTACGTACATTCGATATTTGAAAATTCCCCATAGTTTTTGAACACACCTCGTATACCTTCGCATACCATATTTATGCATTGCAATAAAAAGAATAAGGGGATCCAGAAGAGACATGGAATTGGGTTATACTCAGCTATTGGGTTATACTCAGCATTATAATATAATTGACAAGAATTTAAGTAACTTTAGGCTACGAATTAGGGATTACGCTAGAAAATTAGATTTCGCAAAACTGTTAATTTGTATGGGAATTATAATAATGAGTTTAGCAATGTCGTGGCCTACCTATTAGAAATTTTCGAGGAATTTTAGAAATTTGGACAAGTTGTATAATATTGTATAGGAATTGCCAGAACGAGTCCAAAAGCAATGTCGTTATAGCCCATTTACAATTCCCGTCTAAGTTCTGTCAAAATGTTAAGCTGTCCCATGTTGTAGGATGTTCTGCAGAAAACGTTTTTTGACCGTTTATTCAAGCCCAAAAATATTCAAGCTTATTGCATAGCTTGATTCAATAATTTTGCCGAATGATATTCTCATAAGAATTTTAAATGCAGAAGACTTGATAAATGGTTCTCAGTCTCTATGATGAATCCATGACTGGATCCGAAATAGCTATACAGATAGACAGGCATTATGAGAATATCATTCTGCTAAAACTTTTTTCTTGAGTCTAGTTTTGCAATACGTTTCCATGGCCTCGAGCTTGAATAAATATGAAAGAAAAACTTGTAATACATAAACCGAAATGACCAAAAACAAGTAAATGTTGTAACAAGATGTACGACAGTTATTGTATCTATCAGTCAGTGTGCCAGCCGGCCGTCTAGTCGCATTCCATCGACTTACAGAGTCGTGAAACGCATTTGGCCAAAAAATACTTGGTACTTTAAACGCTTCCTTTTGGGTGTCACATTTTTCATCATATTAAAAGATATATTCCTTCACTCGTTCGGACGAAGATAAAAGAGCATACGAGATGTTTGAGATTTCATGAATTTATTATCGATTTTCAATTTAATATGATTTTGGTTCTGAATTCGGTTCAAGATCGATTTTCTATTAGCAATTATTTATCTTGCCAATAGAATACAATCCAAAAATTTGCAAAATTAGCCTTACTGACACAATTGGATGGACGGTATTTTGGCGTATACCGAAATAGCTATGATATGATCAATTTTGCAAGTTTTTGAATTATTTTCATGAAAATCTCATGAAAACGAGTACAGAAATCTCAGTCAAGTGAATTGAGTGACAAATGCTTTGAATATACGTACAAAGAAGGATTCTAGGGCTCTAGGGCAGGGCTCTACTTATGTTGAAGGAGGAAAATAAAATTTCTATATAGATCAATTTGTATGGGAGGTACCAGCAGATCTGTGAACATGATGCCCATTTTCATTCTCGGCACAAAGGTTATCAAGCGGATGATATGTGTAATATTTAACAGAATTCAGTACACTTGCTTGAAAGACATAAGTCTAAGAATACATGCAATAAATTAGACCCTAAGGGAAAAGTTTCAGTGGAGACGTACGTATTTGGTCGACCTTCATAATCTGATCAAAAATCGTAATATCTCAAGCATGAAAAGAAAAATCATATGCACTTATATCCACAGCCAAACTTACTTACAAACTTACTTCGGTTATTTTAGAAATCTCATATGCAGCACAATTAGCACGCAGATTTCCAGCTTACGGAAAAATATGTGGGAGCATTTTTGGGATTACATATTTGTAACTTTTTGTGGACCTATATATAGGGTGGTTTTGTAAGATTTAAGTTTTTCAGGTTGGCAACACTTATTGGTTTTGGTGAATGGACATAATGAAAATCCGCTGTTTTATGGAAAAATTGTGTCCAGCTATGAGGCTCATTTCTTGCTTAATGGATACGTAAATAAGCAAAACTGTCGCATTTGGGGTGATGAACAGCCACATGCTATACATGAATTACCGATGCATCCCGAAAAAGCGACAGTCTGGTGTGGTTTATGGGCTGGTGGAATCATCGGTCCATTTTTCTCCAAAGACGACCGTGGAAGAAACGTTACCGTCAACGTCGAACGATATGGAGCCATTATACGAGATTTTTTTTTGCCCCAATTGGCTGAGTTGAACTTGGTTGACATGTGGTTTCACCAGGACGGTGCAATATGCCACACTGCTCGTGAAACAATGAATATGTTGAGGGACGAGTTTGATGAACAGCTTATCTCTCGATTTGGCCCTGTGAGTTGACCCCCAAGGTCTTGCGATTTAACGCCTCTTGATTATTTCTTGTGGGGTTATGTCAAGTCGTTAGTCTATGTGGACAAGCCGAACATTATTGAAGTCCTAAAGGATAACATAATACGCGTTATTCGTGGAATACAGGCCGGAATGCTCGAAAAAGTAACGAAAAATTGGACCTTCCGAATGGACATTTTGAGAGCCATGGAGAACAGTTACATAAAATTTCTTTAAAATTGAAATGGCTGAGATCAATTTATCGATTCCAGTAAAAATTTTAACATATGATGCAAATTTGAGTGTTTTATTCAATTAAAAGAAACAAAAACTACGATTAAAAAATCACCCTTTATGTTTGGCCTAATGGACGTGAAGTGGGAAATATTACAGATTCCAGATGATTATTCTCCGCTGCAGCTGAACAAAAGCGCAATAGCTCCTTATTTAATAAATTTATCATTAATAAAATAACATGATTGTATCTACTTTAAGTATTCAAAGCAAAGCAATAGAAGTTGAGCTGGGTTTGTTGTATAAATTTCATAATTCCGAACTAGGTATTCCCAAATGTTAATACTTTAGCTCGATTTGATCATAATACCAAATTATATCATAATACCAAATAATAAAATATATTTTTAAGCATCTACGTGTTTACAAAGGGCAAATATGTAACGGTGCTGACAGAAATCGTTCGGGTTCACCTTAATTACACTATAATATAAGTTATTAAGAAGTTATTAACACAAGAGAATTTATGACCGTCTTACTCGGTCGTGATTACAATTCTGAGTTTATTTTACATAATTCTTCATTTTAAACAGTGGTGTGGAACTTACTTCACTAATGTGAGAGTTGCCCATGTCAGCACTCTCCCATCGAATTGATGGCAAGCAACTATTGGCTACTTATATTGTAAGTAGTAATATGAGTTTCACTTGAATTCCTCAGGCAGCCACGCGCAGGTGACTGAGGTAATCTGAGTTTCCTTGGGTTAGCATGTAAGTATTTGGTAAAATACGAGGTAAGTATAAAGAGTAACATAACATAAAATAACTTAACTGGGTGGGTCGAGGTTCATCCAATGTTGACTTATATATTACATACAATTGATTATATTAGTAGTCAGTGTTCTGAGGCAGCACTTCAGGTTTTAAGTACCGAATTCAGCACCTGTAAGACAGCACAAAATGTGATGTTACATACCTATATATACGAATAAGTTGGCAGGAGATTCTAATACGATTTAAATGGATCCACAATGGGAGTACTGTGGCGAGTGTATTAGGCATCTCCAAATTGGGTAACTTTGTTGTCGTAAAATATGGAAAGTCTCACAACTACTCATTTCCCTTTACAGATATTTTTCATATTTATGTTTATGTAATTGGATTTACTTTGAAGTTGCTCGAACTGTCGAATAAAATAACGACCTGACAACCGGATTTAGTTATTCGAAACTCAAATGTGTAAGTAATTTTCATTAGCTTATTTCCCTTTTGCTGACCACCACTATAGGATGAGGCATATACTCAGTTGCTCTCTCCATATGTGACAGCTAAAGGTACCCACTTTTGATACCATTGGTACACTCCAGATCTTAAAAACCCATGTCAATAGTCGGTGCGCCAGAGTATATGATTAAAGCATGATAAGTGCCGTGATTTGAGCAGGGAAGAAGAAATGTGATGCAAAGACGTTTTATATTTATAAACAGGTTCGAAATTAGGTAAGATATAAGGACTGAACTGTATAAAATTTTCAATATTTCAAAACTCTTTCAACATTATACTATGTTATCTCATATATATAAAAATGATTTGGCGTGTGTTTGCCACAGCATAACTAAAGAACGGAGTGACGGATTTGCATACAATTTTTTGGATGCGTTTGAGTGGCGCTCCGATTGGTTTAGATTTATACTTCGGTCCAATTGGACAAAGGGGCGTGGTACCTCCCATACAAACCACAAATTAAAAATCCATTATTTCTGCTCCTGCTAACGGTATTTGAACAAAATTTGGTATATAAGTTTGGTGTACATATTGTAACTTCTGCTATAAATATGGGCGGGATTGGATGAAGGGGCGTGGTATCTCCCATACAAACTACAAATTAAAAATCCATTATTTCTGCTCCGGCTAACAGTATGTGAACAAAATTTGGTATATAAGTTTGGTTTACATATTGTAAGTTCTGCTGCAAACATGGGCGGAATTGGACAAATAGGCGTGATACCACCCGAAGAAATCAAAAATTAAAAAAAACATTATTTCTGATCCTGTTATAGGAAAATTTAAGTTTTTCATATACTGACTTTATTTCACTTCTCATTTTTCTATGTATGAGAAACTTTTAGGAGAAACTCAAACACCTAACTTTGTCAATCATGTTGCCTTCTTTTCACTTCTCAATTTTTTTACTTAGCCTAAGCTTAAACTTTAAAAAGTTCCTAATTAGTACTATTTGTGAAAATTGTTTACGAGCCTTATTCAGTGCTATTGTGTTTGCTGCAAAAAGTGAAAATTTTAAAATACAATTAACCGTGCACTCAAATTTTTTGTGCAATATAATATAGGTGTTGGTGAGTACAATTTCAGCAATAACTTTTTTTATAAGAAAAAACGAAGAACTTTTTCTTTTCTTCTTCTTCTCTCTTCTCTTATATATAAAAATGAATTTCGGTCAGAAACAGTGTTAGATTATAGAATTGATTTTGTTTTCAATTAACTTTCATAATAAGTGAGTGAGATGCCGCCAATCGGACGTAGGGACATTGGTCGCAGAGGCCGTACTGCTACAAGATCAAGAAATTCTCGAGTGATTGAAAGTCCTGAACATCGAGCAAATCGTATTGAGAGGAACAGCCAACGGATATTAGAATCCCGATTAATTCAGTCACATGAAGATCAAGCTATACGAAATTAAGATAATCGATTGAGATAGAGACGTCGCATTGCATCTATTAATCGATCGGATGATAATTATCAAGTAAACAATACAGCTAGACGCGTACAACGACAAGCTGGTGTAACGACAGATTATTATCGTACAGCCTTCCGCTATGATTCATCTACTGATTATTCTACGGATAATAATGTTGTAATCGGGTCTATGAGCATTGTGTGTTCTCATTGCAAGGCTCCAAAGTTCGGATACAATTAGGTATGATTTCACTGAATCGTCCAATGAATGCTGTATTAAATCAAGATTTACAGAGAGAGAAACAATACAATCGCGAGGAATTGGCAGATAATATTCAATCGGACATCGAGAAACTTAATCCCCAACAGAAATATATCTACGATACAATAATAAAAGCCGTCAATGATGGAACTGGAGGAATATTTTTTTGGATGCTCCTGGAGGTACAGGGAAAACATTTTTGATTTCATTGTTATTAGCAACCATAAGATTGTAAAATCACATTGCACTTGCCCTCACATCCTCAGGTGTTGCTGCAACTTTATTGGATGGCGGTCGAACTGCGCATTCGGCACTAAAACTGCCATTGAACATGCAGATTAACGACCAACCAACATGCAACATATCGAAGACATCCGGAATGGCAAAAGTCTTGCAACAATGCAAACTGATTGTGTGGGACGAGTGTACAATGGCACACAAAAAATCATTGCAAGCTTTGCAAATAACTCTACAAGATCTGCGAGATAATCGAAATCTTTGTGGTGCTGCCCTGATACTGTTGGCAGGTGATTTTCGCCAAACATTACCGGTAATTCCACGGTCAACTGCAGCTGATCAAATTAATGCATGTCTCAAATCTTCCAATTTGTGGAGACATGTTACTACGCTGAAACTCACAACAAATATGCGGATCCAAGTGCAAAACGATCCCTCAGCAAATGTTTTTTCGGTGCAATTATTGGATATTGGAAACGGAAAAATTTCTATCAATGTTACGACTGGTTTAATAAAGTTACTTAATGACTTCTGCCATTTCACTGAATCAAAAGAAGAGCTAATTCATTGTGTGTTCCCCATAATTTCGCAGCATTACAGGAATCATGATTGGCTAGGAGAACGAGCAATATTAGCAGCTAAAAACAAAGACGTCGATGAGATAAATGCAACGATTCAAATGGCCATTGAAGGGCTAATAGTGTGTTATAAATCAATTGACACTATTGTGAATCAGGAGGATGTTGTGAATTATCCAACAGAATTTTTAAATTCCATCCAGTTGTCAGGTTTGCCGCTACATGATCTACAGTTGAAGGTTGGATCCGTAATTATAATGATGCGTAATATCAATCAGCATCGACTTTGCAATGGCGCAAGACTTATTGTCAAAAAACTTATGACAAACGTCATTGAAGGAACAATTCTGAAGGCAAAATACAAGGGGGAAGACGTACTGATCCCACGAATCCCAATAATTCCAAATGATTTGCCATTCGATTTCAAACGGCTTCAATTTCCAGTGAAACTTGCATTTGCAATGACCATTAATAAGGCGCAGGGACAGTCTTTAAAAATTTGTGGCATCAATTTGGAGTATCCATGCTTTTCTCATGGCCAGCTCTATGTGGCATGTTCTCGAGTAGGCAAACCATCGGCCTTACTTGTTTACGCTCCCGACAGACAAACAAAGAACGTTGTACATGTGAAAGCGTTGCAGTAATTTTAAACCTCAATTAAATTGACTTAAATTAAATAATTTTTAAAAACTTTACAAAAAAGTATTAAAAGCATTCATTAAAAATAACCAAACTTTTCTAACAAACATTTAAATACAGAACCATCTATCCCGAAAATTCTAAATCATTAATTTGCCACATTTGAAGGCAGAAAGAAGTTTGCCGGGTCCACTAGTATAATATAAATGTGCTACAAAAAACCCAAAACTGGCTGATTCGACATGTAAGGGAAGGTGATCTTTGACACATCCATTTATCTGACAATGAGTCTGATAAAACCTCTACCATACTACGAGGTTATTCATTTTTCCGTTTCAAAAGTAAAGTTACTTAAAGCACATATAAAGCTATGATTTAGATGAAACTTTTATTACGAAACACAACGTGATTTAAATTGCCACATCTGGATTGGTTGCGGAAGTGGATCCTTTTGAGGTAGTTTTCGACCACTTTTTCACTCATTTCGGACAGCATCTCGGCGATAGTTCAACGACTGTTGCTTTTCAAATGCTTGAACATTTGGGAATTATCCGCGTATCGGCGTCAAATTGCATGATTTTGATGACGAATTGACGTCGCCAAAACGTTAAATTAAGCTTTCTGGAAACTTCTTACGCAATAAAGCCAAAATCGGTCGTGTTGTGTGGCTCATGGCACCGTCTTGTTGAAACCACATATTGTCAAAAAAAAAAATCGGTTATAATACGGCCATAGCACTCTGAATTGAAATTCGGATTCACCGTCACACTTTCACTAACAGAAGCGATATTTTCGGCAGTGCGTACATTGCGATGATGCACAGTGGTCAGACCACATCTGTATCGCTTCCAGGCGCTTCAAATTTCTTTATAATGTCGCCAATTCCTTGCACAGTAACTATCGTAACTATCATAATCACCGCGTGATGCACGAAAAGTGCCCACGGTTGAATCACCACCTTTATAGTAAGTTTAACTATTTTTACGCGTTCTTCAGTTGTTAAACGAACCATATTCGCAAATGGAAAACCTTTCATTAAACAAATAGCACTTCAGATGACAGGTATATAACGGATGTCAGCCTAACCAGATCGGCGGTTTTGAAACCACTAAATGGATAACCCTGTATTATAATATTATATTCACATCTTTTATATAGTTGCACAACACTTAGTCAAATTTGATAGACAAACAAGTAGACAAACAGTAAACAGACAAAGTAGGTATTGAGAATGAAATCAGAGTACCTCTCACACAAATTGGCCGATTTTCTGAAACTTAACCATTCCATCTACAAGAGTCTACTAACTCCTTATAAAACTGGACAAAAACCGTACAAATGAATCACTTGTTGCTACCTGCTACGTAAATGGCTGTTTTAAGCCATACATTCTTACCTTTATATCTTTCAATCAACCAATCAAAACTATATTTCTAGAAAACTATATTTCTATATTTCAAAGAACGTGTATACGTTGACGGCACATTTCCTGTTACAAATATTTCAGCATATTTTTGAAATTACTTTTCAGCAAATAACATATTTACTCCCTCCAGACTTTTAATTCGTAACTTATGTACGAGGTAATAAATTAAAAATCATTTAATTTATTTATACTGCTTTCGTATCGACAATTCTCCATTAAAAGTTATCAATAAATTCTTTGCCATCAATTTACAAGATATCTTCTTACAAATCACAATTTACTGACAGGATGCGTAACTGCCATTAAACTACAAAAGCATTAATGTGAACTATTATAACGCCTCAAAGGATCAAATTAAACATACAAATAAATACATAAAAAACGTATGAAAATTCGAAATGCTGAAGATTGGAAAGAACACGGAAAAAACAAAAACGTTTTAACAAATGAAACGACCAAAGAAAACTATATGGGAAATCAATGCTTCGCAATATCTCAACACAACTCATAAAAAAATTATTTCGTTTTGTCCTACCCAGAAACGTCAACCAGGATGACAATGATGCGTACTTGCGTGTGCGTTTGCATGTGCCCGCACAAGTATTTCATATCATCCCTCTGACTGACTGAGTGACTGTATGTATGACTGACTGGGAACCCATTAAGTTCACATTTATTCAATATGTATGGGCTAGTCGTATAAGTTATTTAAGTTTGGTTTGTTATCCCCTCGCCCTCCATATGATTATTATGCACAAACAAACATGCGAGTTCGTATGTATCTGACTGTATAACTGTATAGATATTGTACAATCACACATTCAAGCTTTCGAATTGTTTTTTCTCTTTTGTGATGTAATAAAAATTGGCAATTTAACATCATCAGTTGCGTTTTATATGGCAAACATCGAAATCGTAAACATCAGCAATAAAAATCCCCTCATGTTTGCCAGTCCACAGTTTTCGCAAAATAATAAAAAAAAAACTTACGCACTCTTAAAATATGTTCCCTCGACTGCTAGTTGTGGTAATTTATAATAACGATGTTACAGCTAAATTGCTGGGCCACATTGGCTTAAATGTCCGAAAGCATATGAGATATTTATGATCAATTGTTGTTGGTGTGGGTATATTAAAGAAAGGCTTTGGATCTTGGCAATGCCTAAAATGTAAACTGTATTGTTTGTATAGTAAATACATTTCTTTGTAATGAAATTAAAATGAGTTTTGATACATAAAACAGAGTCATTTAAAGCATATGGAGTAAATATAAACTACAAGGACTATATGACTGCTACGTTGTGCAAACACTGAATTGACAACCGGCAAAATTAGTTTTTTTCTGAAGTATGTGCCTTTATTTCTGAAAATTCAGTGTTTGCTTTTCTTCATTTCTGAAATTTCACAAATGTGTTTTCTGAGTAGCTAAATTATAATTTTAAATTTCTCAATAATTAATCGATTAACAAATTGTTTGATATCGCACAACTTACGTAAACTAAATCTTCAATCATCTTGGATGAATTTGATTAACACCTAAACATATTAAATTTGCGAATAAGACTGTCACTTGCGAAGCAATAAATAGCTTTGAGAAGTTACTTAAGAACTGTAGAAGGAATCTTGTTGCCGTAAAGTAATGCCTAATGAAAGAAGTAACATTATAACTTATTGAACTTCCGCTGAGAAATTATTGGGAAACGGTTGACTTTTGCTAAACTTAATGTGAAGCATGCTAAGGGAGAGGGATGACAGTACAGCTAATAACAGCCCGCTGCTGACTATTCGCGGTGAAACTCATAATACGGAAATGGTCATGGAATACGGAAGCTGAATCTTTCCACCAGCCGGTACTATATTTTTTTAAGAGAAAATTTTTTCTCAAGCGCAACGCCTATCGCTTTTCTTTTTTGATTTCCAACACTGAAAGTGAGATAATGTCTATTTTTATGTCGCAATATGTCCGTGTTGATGCCAAAATATGTATATTTCCGATAACTTTCATATTCATTTCAGTTTGGCATCCGCCTGGCCACCCTAATGTTAATCCGCCAAACATTCACGGCTTGAGCGCGTAATTCACACACCAATTCAAGCTTTAATAGTTCGATTGGTGTGCGTTACAGAATATTCTAAAGATGGCTACAATCTGTCTTATATACTCTCTTAGTCGCTTTGTCATTCCCAAAATTGCAAGCTAAAACTTACTTGTTACTGTGATTTCACACTATCCAGTTCACATTGCTTCCTTGGAATATTTCCGGCTCACACAATTGTAAACCAAAAGTCACCTTTCGCTCCAGGCAACCCAAAATTCCCTGGATCCCCACATTTTCAGTCCGATAATACATTTATAAACCAGAAAATGAAATATTAATAAAAAAAGACGCAACTTAACAGTCTTACAAATGCATTATCGAACATATGGCGTAAAACCCTCAGCTGCTTCGATTTTAGTGTTGGAAATCGATACAAGAATATGCAGGGCCGCTAAATGTTATCACGAGTAAACAATGTCTCGCGGACTTTGTACATTTTCTTCGCAAAATTAACGTAACATAGCATATGTAATATGTACATATAACAGGGGAAAATAAAATTTCGATAAATCGAAATTTCGATAAATATAAAAGTATCGAATGGGCGTGGTAATGAAATTTATTTTTAATCTCAGTGCTAAGTTTATCAAACGCATCGCGTGAGAAAGTTTGTTGCATTCAGTGCAACTGCTTGATAGATATGATATGATATGATGTATGAGAGATACTTAATTAATCGGCGGATTTTTCTCAAGCTTTGCCAACCGCTATAAGTTATTACAATCAACAAAAGTTTACAAAAGCAAAATTTAATTCCAGAATATCAGCTAATTTGTGTGAGGGACACCGGAAGGGGCGCGACAACGGCGTCCATTTCTATTCTCAAAAACTATCTTAGCAAACCCTTAAGGTGTACCAAATTTAACTGAATTTATTATAAAGGCATCAACATTAAAATATTTGGGTTAAATCGATCAATTGTAGGGGAAGTACCAGAAAGAGCATGATTAACTGATCTATTTTTCCAGTTTTCATTGAGAATTATGGATCAAAATAATGACCAAAATTCAGGTTGCTGCAGTGTACAAAGCAAGAGTTACAAGTAAAAATTTAAATTTGGAACATCAGTCAGTTTTTATGAAAGGCACCAGAAAATATCAAATTTTGCCGAGTTATAAAAAGTTTAAATATTTGCCACTGTTATCGTTTGTACCGGCTGGCATGCCAAGCAGACGGACGCCACTCAATTGCCTTAAAAAGTTAGGAAACACATGCGATCAAAAAATATTTAGACGCTTTATTTTTTGTTGGGTGTTACATTTTTGCGTATCGGACAGTATGTATCTTAATTTTTTCGGGCGGGAATATAAAAAATGGGGCGCAAAGGAGACTTTTTAGAGGCGAAATATCAGTCAGGCATCTTTGATATAATGACGTCATGAGTCTTAGTTCAATCACACTGAAATTTTCTCTTTATAGTTTTCAAGTAAATAAATGGTCTTCTCACTTAACAATTGTGTTGTTCATGACGTTGGTAATTTTGTAAGAAAACTTTAAACGAACAAGTAAAAATGCGGAAACGGGCTCCGATCTAGAATACTACGCACTAACATAGGCTACGGGAATCAGTTTGTCAGCAAAATACGCAGTACCCTTCTTAGTGACCTCAGAATTAAATTATTGTATAGTCAAATAATTTACCTATACACATTCCGCAAGCGTTCCTCAATTTTGCCTACAATACATCGTCAGAATATTAAAATAACCGAGTATAATTACCAGTCAATGATTCCAAATATTGAGTAAAAAAATTGTAAAAAATATTCCCTTAAATGCCAATTGAGTGGTCCGTTCTGTTCGTTTCACTTATTTACTTCCCACAGTTTAGTATCCCTTGAGCAAACCACCCTTCGCATCCCAACCGCGAGCAACAAATCAGCTAGAATGATAGGGAGGATACCACAGAGTCAACAAAATAAAATGAACATACGATTTTTTTAGACCAATAGTGGTGATAACGTTATGGAAAATAGCAACTTCCACCATTCTTTGACAACGTGAACCAAAACTCTGAACTCAAATGAAATTGAAGTACACAAGAGGACAAATATCAGCAATTGTCACTAAAGATATGGAGGAGTGTCAACGGGAAACAAGGCAAGAAGGAAAAAAAAATGGAAAACCGGAATGACACTAAATGAATGTTGTAAAAAAATGTACAGTACATGCCCCGGAACTGATGTCCGTGGCATTCACATCAATAATATGGTCGAATGAATGAATGAATGGAACGCCTTCAACAATACCAACACAGGAAAGACAGAAGAAACGAGCAATAAACTGAAATAAATGCATTTTTAAAATATTCTCTAGTTTCATTTATTTTATGAGCCAAATAAATTGATTTCACATTCTATTTGCACCCCTTCCGGCTCATGGTGTACCTTTGAGATGGTATTATCTGTTGGCGACGATGTGTGCCAAACTTGTAAAATATTTCGGTGGTTAATTTGATCTAAATCCCGATAAATATGTAGCGATATATAGAGATTTCACAAACTAAACAAAGAATTTTTTAGTCAATAAATAGGTGAAACGCCAATTTTTAGAAATGAGCTATCTGTCTTCTTTTATCAGAAATATTTAATTTTATATATGAAAATTTTTTGACTTATTTTTAAATATTTAATAGCATTGGAGAGGAGTAATTTTTAGGCAAATTTTGCAACTATCTTTTTAGTTTATACTATATGCGTTACGGCAGTGGCAGAGAAGAATATTGAAAAATTATTTGTTTTATTCCAACCATATTTATGCCATCATCTGGGAGAATATCTTTTGTAACTTTTAACCAAATATTTTTAGTTAATTTGAAGCTGACTGACCTGCGGTAAATCTTTACGAAATTTCTTAAAACTTGTGCTGGCCTATTTTTTGCCAGATCGTAGATGGGATTGTAAATGCGCTACATTGGCTTACCCTTCTGGTCTATTGTTATTAGATCATTTTGACTCAAACTTCTTGGCAAAATCTGAAAAAAACCTATGCCTCTTTTGACTACTTTCAATCTAATTACCGATTTAGCCCACTTATTGCTAGATTTTTATCAATCAATCTCTAAATTCAGTCAAATTTGGTACATGTTAAGATTGTATCTAGAAATGGAAATGGATCGCATTTTTACGCCCCTCTGGTGCCTTCTGCACAGGTAATCATGCCTTATCTGGTACTTCTCATTTAACCCATATATTTTTAGCTTCATATATCTAATCAGGTTATTGAATGGTACTAAATTTGGCTTAAGTCATGCATTTGATAAATTTAGTTCCGAAGATAAATATGGGCTGTAGTGTCATGCCCAGTCAGGTACCTCCCTAACAAATTAACCGATGTAGCGAAATTTAATTTAGGCTGCAGTATCTCCAGAGTTTTATCAACAACATTTAACGGATTGCTTGGAGTGTACCAATTTTTTTACACAACAGCAAATACTTATCAGAGATCCTTTTTAAGAACGTCCCTCCTTTCATCCTCTTGAATATTGAAAAACCAATAGAGGCCAAATCGCTTGACATGGGAGACTAAAATTTTGTATGAAAATATTCTACAGTTACTTCGAATTTGAAACCTGTCAAAACATGGCCAGCAGAGCAGAATAATGGATCTTTTCAGTATTTTTCACAAATTTGTTATTCTATTCCATATGTTCTTTAATTAACAGCAATATATGGTGGTAAAAAAACCATGACATAATTTTTAAAGAAAATTTACTTTTTGGAAAAATATTTTTTTTTTTTTTTAATGTTTCCAATTCGCTAAAATATGGCAATGTTCGCTGGTAGTTAACAGACGCGATATCTTTATCTAAATTTCCTTTGCGTTACTCTAAACTAAAGTATAATGAATAAAATTAGAACTAAAATTACTAAATAAAATACAGTTTGGTACAGAATTCGAGTGGGTTCAGACGAGAATTAGAAATCAAATCAATGGACAAAAATTTATTTTAATTTAATTTAATTTAATTTTTTTTTTTTTTATATTTGGGAAAAAAATCAATTTTTATGGGAGGAGCAAAAAAGGGTGAGTCGATATAGTCCATTTACAATTATCAGCTCTGGCCAAATAATAGGATGTGCCAGATAGCAAGACAGACAAGCGGACGTGGCTCAATCGACTGGAAAATTCATGAAGCTCATTTATTGAAAATACACCTGGGGCTGTAAAGGTTTTCTTCTCGGTGTTAAATTTCTGCTATATTCTTCAGGTGAAGGTCTTAGCTAATGTAGGAAATGTGTATTCGAATATCCACAAAAAAAAGAAAACGTTAAGTAAAGCGCACAAATACTTTGTAAGCTTTATGAATATTTAATATTATGATTTCTTCGTAAAATAATTTACCAAAAAGACTATTAAATGTTCTCACATGTAAATATTACAGGATCTACCTATGATGTAAATGATGTTGAATTAAATATCTAGATTTTCCATAAGACGTGAGTTTTTTATTAGTAAGCTTTGAACAGTATTTGCATTTTATAATATTTACAATCATTACTTTTGTAGATTTGTCGTCCCAAGCGCAAATGTATAGAGGGAGCTAGCAATAAAATAAATAAATAAATATTTTAATAAATAACACGCTAATTCGATCAACTTAAATTTAATAAAATACGCAAGTTAACCCTATTACTTACGCAATAAAAGTGTTTTAAGAGAACTTGTCTTAATAGTATTTATGTGTTTTAAGAGTAAAACAAACATTTTTGAAAAGATGTGGGATCACACTTGTTAAAATATTTCTGATTTGTTCCTATTATATTACTGTTCACAAATCTTGTAAAGTAAACATGTTGCAAAAACTCGACAAATTCAAAAACTATAAATTGCAAAATTCTACATTCATGTAATGAATATTTACTTATTTTTTTAGATTTGTTGATTCCGGTTTCAATTTCACATATGCAAACTGATAGTGTCATCCAGTAAGCGGTTGCAAAACCGCCGGTCTGGTAAGGCAGTCAGCTGTCAAATACATGTCATCTGAAGTGTTATTTATTTAGTGCAGGGTTGGCCATTTACGAATATGAATCGTTTAGCAACCGAAGAATGCGTAAAAATAGTTAAAACTTACTACAAAAATGGTGATTTTTAAAAAGCGATTTGGCATCGTCAATTGACCACCAAGGTCATGTAATTTGAAGCCATTAGACTTTTTTGTAGGATTATGTCACAAACGTTGGTATACTCGTATTTGAAAACCAGTATTTGTTAAGTTATCGCCGAAATATCGCCTGAAATGTGAGCAATTGTGGTCGAAAACTACCGCAAAAGGATCCACTGCTGCAACCAATCCAGAGGCGGTCATTTAAATGACATTATATTTCGTACATAATGGCAAGGTCTAAGCGCCATAATGAAATAAAAGTTTTATCGAAATATTGGCTTTATGTGTGTTTTATTTAACTTTACTTTTGAAACTGAAAAAATGTATAACCTGGCACTACATTATTCAGACATAATTATTGAATTCCACTTAATAATAAATACACAATAATGGATATTTAAAATAATTCAATCGAGCGGCATCTTCTTTCTTGCAGGCTGGTAAATGCGTTAGTTGTCATAAATTATTATTAAGCTGCAGCCAGGTACTGCCGAGCTTCTTCTGATACCTCTGATAACTCACACATATTGGTTAATTTGATCCACAAAGTTCAAAAGTATTCAGCATATGTATACATATTAAATCTCTAGTTATCTTATTTCTGGGAATGTAAATGGACAGTATTGCTACTCCCTTTAGGGCATCCGACATAAAAATTGCTCGATGGAGCAATAATCATCTGTTGCTCTGTAATCTCTAAGCGGAAATCTTAAAAAGGTATAATATTGCTCGCAAAGTATTGGGCGGTTCGGAAAGTTCGTTCGGTTAATTCGTTAGTTCACCATATTCAAACACTATCATAACCTCCTCCCACTCCATCTCTAAGCTGTTTACTATTGTTTACTTGTGTTCTCGTTCTAGTCATGAATGGTTATAGCGTTTAAAAATAAGTTGTAAAAATAGGAAAAAATTAACGAAAAAGGAGCATTTTAGCCATATTATGCTGTATTATTTCCGAAAAGGAAATACGGCGGCTGAAGTCAGCCGAAAAATAAAATCTGTTTATGAAGAAAACGGACCAAATGAAAGAACTTTCCCGTAACGGACGCTCCCAGATCAGGACGACCAAAAGAAATTGTTTCCAAGGAGGTGAGAGATTTAATTATGGTTAATCCACGTGCAAAAGTTAGGGAAACAGCTGAAATAATCAAAAAATCAGCATTAACCGTTCACGGGGTCATAAAAGAATAAAACTCTGTTCAAACGGATGCGTTATCCGCAAGGAGAAAATCGGCAGCCTAGAGATAGTCAGGTATTCAAGTCAGATATTTCAAGACGATGACAACCCATAGACTAGGCAGCGCTGGAGTTGTCCCCAAAAACTTTTCATCTGTTGGTCTGGTATACTGGTGTATGAACTTTGAAGTGGGGCTAGTGTCACTATAAAGAGTACCCTGTATTGCATTCACGCGTATGATTTATGCGGTCTTTAAGCATTAGTAAATAAATGGTCCAACTTTTCCCAATTTCATAGTTTAATTCTCTGAATACATGCAGTTGTGTAGGGTAACACATTTCTTCTATTTTGTCACTCGTTATTTAATCTCCTCATGTCCCTTAGCAGTGGGTGGCCGTGCATAACAATTTAACATTTTTATTACTACCGAATTCTTTATTTTTCAATTTTGAAATTCGTATTCCTATTACTTCCTTCAGCTTTTCTTCTTTTTCTTCCAGCCTTTAGATAGAACTTCCCAGCACTTATTATTCGTAACCAAAACAAATCGTGTCCTGTTTGCTTTCCTCTCTACAAGTGCTAATAAATTTTAATGTAATATCCGAAAAATGTTAACCAATGCAAAATAAAAAGCCAATAATACCAAATACTACTGACACCAGAATCAGGATCTCAGTCCTTGCCACTCTATCCTGTGAGCACAAGTCCTGCAGTAGTTAAAAGGAACTGCATGGGAAAAGCAAAGGAAAAGAGACATTAAAACTCTTACGATTTCGTATCACACAACAACGGCTGTTGCGAAAAAAATGCATGAAGTGGCAATGTCAGCAGAATGTTGGTGTCATATATACAGCTGGAGCAGAGCATGAAGAAAGCTCCATCTCTTTGGATACACACTCCAATAAGACCGTGTAGTGGAATGAAACCATCAATTTAAATCGACATTCGAGTACCAGGATGAGTGTGAGTACAAGTAGTTTGTGAAATTTCATCCAATTCCAAATGAAAAACCAGCAGATAAATGGCAAAAAGGAATTTTTATATGCAGTACGACAGACACAAGGTTTATACTTCCTCTCCCTGCCGTATGTAATTGTGTGACTGCTGGAGAAATACACTTGGGAAGTAACACGACCAGTGATACTCGAAATTAAAATAAAAAATCCTTAAGAGTGAAGCAAATAGAACATTGTTGTTTCGGGGATTTTGAGAAAGGTGAATAAAGACATATATTAGTAAAATATTTCGGATCGTTTTGAAGTTTTCAAATATTAGAAATCTAAAACATATTTTGCACCATTGCAGGGGAATTTGAATATATCGAGAATTCGAATAGTCTGTAGTACAGTGGACGATGCTACGCTGTGGCCCTCGAAATAATGTTGAGTGACGCGAACTCCAAATTCATGCCTCGGAGGATTGTATCCCTGATCCGAACAGGAAAAACCAGATACGAAATGGAAAGTCAGAGAACCCGTTTTATTTGTTTGGAACGTTTTTTTGTTTTTGTTTTTTTGTCACACATTAAAGTGCATTAATTGCATTAAACAAGTTTCCGAAATTTCAAAGACATAGATCAAGGCAGTTTAATGTACACGTTTCAATCGGGATCACATAGTAAGGAACAATTAGAGAACAACCGAAGAAATCCATATTTTTGTGGTAGTTAGATATTTGGCAGGAAAGAGATTGCCGGGAAACAATTAGCGTCGTGTGATGCACATTGAAATGATGCTTACGGAAATATTAACCGAGACGTCAAGATAGAACTAACAGAAATTTATTTTTTAATAGGACACTTCAGTACTAACTGACGTCAAATGAGGGTAGACACTTTGCTTTGAATTGTCTATTTTCATGTTTGTGCTAATGCCAAAATATATTCAGAACTACTCGTTGCTGCATATGTCGAAATTGCTGAAATAATAACTGGCATACAAATCTGCATTGTGTTGTTCGAAACTCAATTTTATTTCATATCCCATGAAACAGTAGGACAAGTGGAAAGATGGTAAGGCGCCATAAGTTCAGCCGGTCCTACGTTTATGTACCCAACGTCACTGTTTAGATAATGTACCGATTCATCCTCAGTTATATTGGGATATCAAAATTTGACTTCTACCCATGTGTAATATAGTAATCTATCCTATTTTTACAGTAGTAAATAGTATTTGTTTGGTATTATCCAATAACCGCACCCTCAAATGTAACGGTCCCGTTCAAAAGAATATAAATTGGTGTGGTTCTCTACGGCTTTTATCATATTTCACCGGATTTTATTTTTAATTAAATAACGAGAGGTGATGCTTTTCAAAACGAACCGTGTGTTCTGATTTCACCCTCTAACATTAAAATTATAACTAACTACTAACATTACAAGATTTTGAACCAGAATAGGAAATTAGAGAAAAAGTTCACATACAAGAGATGGTGGAAATGATAAAAAACAAAATAACCGAAGGGTAACCAATACATTTCTGGTTCCTGTGTAATCAAGTTTTCTCATACTGGACCAACTTGTTCCATTCACCCCACGATGGACCAACTCTTCTCCATGTAGGGTGTCGTGTCAAAAATATCGGCTTATCTTATTGTTTCTGTTTTAAACAGTATTTGTTTGACCACAACTAGGGCGTTTCCTTGCAAATTTGTGTAAAAGTAGTGAGGCCAATTCCTTCTTTGGCTGTTTCTAATTAGCGAATAGCTAGTGAACATATTGGAAAGGTTCGTAAAATAAAAAAAATTTATGAGCTGTGAAAAATCTTTGTGGTATCTATTAACTATCACCACATACACTTAATTACTAGGAGGGAAACTAGAATAGATATTATACGCCTCAAGTAGAAATAACGACAGCTTCTGTCGTCCCCTTCCTTCTACAATTCGTTGCACCAAGTTTTGACAAGTTCCTATCAAGTTCGTTGTCGTTGTCCCATGTAGTAAAGCCAAACCGGTCGTGTTGTGTGGTTTGTTGAAACCACATATCGTCCAGTTCATAGTCTTCAATTGCAAACAAAAAATTGTCCGTTATACACCCGTAGCGCTCTGAATTGGCAGACGGTTCCTCCAGCGTCATTTTCGAAAAAATATGGCCTAATCACACTTCCAGTCCATAATGTGCACAAGACAGTCACTTTTTCTTAATGCAATGGCTCTTCCACAATCATTTCTGTGTTTTCCGAGCCCCTTATGCGACAATTTTACTTGTTGACGTAACCACCTCCTCCTTCCTCGCTGAGCTAAGCGATATTTTAGGCAGTGCGTACATTGCGATGATGCACAGGCCGACTACATCTACAATGCTTCCAGTCTCTTCAAATTTCTTTATAATGTCGCCAATTCCTTGCACACAGGTCAATTATGACGACCGTAATCATCCAATGCACGAAAGTGTGCATCTTTCTTCGGTTGTTCAACGATCTAATATAATAATATAATAGCTAAGGTTATCAGCCAGACCGACGGCTTTGAAACCACTAAATGGATAGCCCTGTACATCGATACTATCCCTCAACGAAGATAAGTGCATATATTTTCGGGAGTATTTTTCTCTTAAAAACTTAGAATGGAGTCATCCGCTTGCGTTATATATGTACATATATACGTACATCATACAACGAGGTAGGTATGTGGGACTGGTCCCTGCTACAGTTAGAATTTTGTTCGTCGAGAAAGAACTTTGGCATTAATTGTTTGCCAATGAAATGAGGTAAATGAATTCATCCACCATTCCAAAGTTAAAGTCGTCAACGTCCACGCAGTATCACAACAGAAGGGCTAAAGTTGTGAATAACAGTCAGAGGACTCATAAAATAATTACTGATGAATAGCTATTATGCATCCTCAGAGAAATTTCCAAAATTTTTATAAGAGTATGGATTGACTGCACTCAGCACTCCAACTTACGATAAATAGTGTTATGTCCATATGTAGAAAAGATCTGGCCGTTTCTACCAACTATAATAGGATCAACATTAAGTGACAAAAAAAAATTCTACCCAGCTTGATTAGATCATATTAAAATACCCAATTTTTGCAATATTCTGATTATTTCTTTATTGTTATTTTATTTTTTATTTTGTATTATTTTTTTTATTATTATTTTATTATTATGTCGTAGGCGCTAACCAATTGTATACAGCTACGTATGTGAAAACGATCAAACATTTCTTTGGTAAGATCTCACTTAGAGTACGTAAGCTTTGTATGGAGCCCTTTTAATGAAGTAGGTATCAATCGGATTGAGAACATTCAAAAGCGCTTCACAACATTTGCCCTTCGAAAGAACTTTTCTTTTGATAACACGCCACCGTACGAAAGCCGTTGCAATATTCTTGGAATTATGGAACTTTCTAACCGCAGAAAGCTTCTAGGCATCATTTTTTAAAGGATATTATAGATTCAAACATTGATTCGCCCGAATTGCTATCCGTTCCACCCTTTCACATACCAGCACGGTCTTTAAGAGAAACTCATTTGTTCGCTGTTCCATTCCATCGAACTAATTATGGAAGGAATGAACCAATTACTCGATGTTTGCAAATATTTAATTTGGTGGCCAATACTATCAATAAAACACTCAATAGATTTTTATTTAGACGAGCTATACTCAGATTTTTAGCTAATAATACCTCATTTTGAAGATTTTTACTAAATTTGTAATTTATTGTTGTAATCTATTGCAACAGACTACTTAGTAAATATGTATAGATATATACTCGTAACTATAGTTATGTTATTTTATTCCATTTTTTTTATTTTTGTAATCTGTAAGAGCAATGCTCAGTAGATGTAAATAAGTAAATAAAAAAATTGGTTATTTCGTTAACAGAAATCGGATGTTAATCGGAAGTGTTGCTGAAACTTTTCAACTATTTTTCATCAGTGAATAGCATAAAAAATATGTATACGAGTATATAAAAGCATTAGATTGTTATCCTCTCAATTCTTACTAGTCATAAAAATCCAAAAGTTGCATTCAATCAAACGTACACGTTTCTACAAATGTCTTTAAATTTAAATGTGCAGTTTAATTTAATAACAACATAATTTGTGCACGAGATGAAATCTGTAAAATTAATCAAAGGAATAAGTTCCCACTCAGCTAAGCAGGAAATCCCTAATCCCTAATTAAGTGACGCCTATGCGCTACAGCCTTCAGTTTTGTAGGGACATCACGCTTTGTAATTCTTACATTGGTTTATTATTTTTCCCAAATAAAATGTCTTGGTATATCTTGTAGACTTATCCTTATCTTCCACTTGATGCCGAATACTTTTCAGTACACAATTATGTGTGTAGCGATTACATGATGATATTACGCCGTAAATCTTTATTCTTAATCAAATATTTGAAATTAATTACAAACGAAATACAGTCGGAATACGTCCCCATGTCAGTGGGGATATCTTGGTGGTAATTTAATGGCAGTGAACATGTTGGTATGTTTAAAAATTTTCATTCGAGATTTCGTTTATTTATGTTAAACGAAATGCGCGCAATTAAAAAGGGTGTTATTGTACGGAAAGATCACAATTTCTATGAAACCTGTTCATTTCGATAACACAAAGCGTTGTCGTTTTAAGAAAAAAGCGTTAGTTTCGTTCCACATCGCTTTTAGCTCGTTACTGTATCATGTTTGAAACTGAAATATTAATATTAATTTCGTTAAGGTCATCCAAAATCTGTTGTTGTCTCTGAAAACTTCGATGCTGTGTGGGTGCCGATAATAATAATAATCATGTCACTTGTCTCGAAATGAATGAATGAATAGTTCCACTTCGACACAGTTTAAATTGCAGTGACATTTGATCGTCAAAAAATTTCTCCCTGTTATTTGTATATCGCATAATAAAAAAACTAGCTCATATCAGATGGTGCAAAGAAATGTTTCAAGAATCGATAACGGTGATTCGAAACATATCTATAAGATCGTAACAGACGACTTATTACATATCTATTCGTATTCGTTCTTCGAAGACAAGTCGAAACCAACAAAAGTTGTTCACTCACTAACGTGAACATTTTTCGTGCATTACGGGGTAGTTATGGCCGTCACAATCGACCTACTGTGCAAGGGATTGGCAAGATTATACAGCAATTTAAAGAGACTGAAAGCGCTGCAGATGTGACCGAAAATATAGCTTCTGTTAGTGAGAGTGTGGCGGATAATCCGAATTTCAATTCAGAGCGTTATGGTCGTATGACAACCGATTTTTTTTTTTTTGACCTGCAATTGAAGTTTATAAACTGGACGATGTATGGTTTCAACAAGATGGTGCCACGAGCCACACGAGGTGACCGATTTTGGCTTTATTGCAAGAAAAGTTTCCAGAAAGCGTAATTTCACATTTTGGTGACTTCAATTGGCCATCAAGATTGGCCATCATTTGAAGCCATTTGACTTTTCTAAATGGGACTACGTCAAAGACCGTGTTTATGTGGATAATTCCGCAAACGTTGGAGCATTTGGAAACCCAAAATGTGGGGAAAAGTGGTAGAAAACTACCGTAAAAGGATCAACTGTTGCAACAAATCCAGAGACAGTCATTTAAATGACATTGTATTTCTTACATAATGGAATGGTCCAAGCATTATAATGAAATAAAAGTTTCATCGAAATTATTGCTTTATGTGTGTTTTATTTAACTTAGGTTTTCAAACCGAAATATTGATAACCCAGTATTCGACATAGCCCTTATCCTTCGGATATTTTAAAATAATTAAATTGTATTTTTTTTTTGGAATTGAATTTTTAAAGTAATTGAAAGATACTTTCAAAAAAATCCCTTTTGTAACGAAATTTTTCAACATTCTATTGTCCAATTTCGGTAAAAATTCTATATCTTCTTCGGCAAATTTATCAATTTTGACGATAGACCTAATAAAATTTGTCTTCCCAACCTCCAGCAATTGTAAGCAGCTCTCTGACAGGCCCTCAACAATCGCAGCATTGTTGTTCTTAAGCGCAATACTGCTGTTAAAATCTTTGTTCGGCTGGGAGCTGGACAGTTTATGCCATCGTCGATAATTTTGGTGATTTCCTCGCTCGTGCTCATAAAAATACTCTCTCCATAGCTGCAGCACATTCTGTGTATCTGTGACCAGATTTCCCTCGTTATCCTTGCAGGGGGGGAGGCCTGTTCTATACCCTGTACTTATTATCTTCTGGCATAATTTTCGAGTTTCACCTCTATCCCTGTACCTTTCTATTTTCTCACTTTCACCCTCTTTCCACAACCACTTCTTCCGCCTCAAAAGTTGGTGTGCCTCGCTTTTCCTTGTAGCGTTCCCTAACTGCACGCTTTTCAATTGCCCTGTATGCAGCATCCTTTTGCTCAGACGCTATGCGACATTCTTCATCGTACTAAGGCTGGGCGCGGTTTTTCAACTAGTCGCCTTCTCACTTTAGTTACCATCAAACGGATGCCTGGTGGCATTACCAGGGAATACTTGCCCGAAGGTCGGAAGTCGTGAGCTGCTTGTTAAATTCTGCAGAGGGATCTGGTTACTTCCAAGTGAATACCAATCAGAGGGCGAGCAAACTTGCTTGTGATAAATATTAGCCTCGTAGCTCAAGCCGTGCGGCTTCTATTGTGAAAAGACATTCATAAATAGTCAAAGATTGCCGTAAAGGTTTAAGAATATACATATACATAATGTAACTTATGTATGTACAATTGGAATGACAAACTTAGTATGCTCCTATCTCTTAATGTTATAAAATGATTTTTTATGTCGATTTAGCGATGTTCGTTTATCTGGCTATATGACTGACATGTTAACTGCGTAAATCTTTATCAGCCATGTTAAAAGTTGGCATGGCTTAATTTTTCGTTTTCAAAAGTAAAGCTACGATTTGGATAAAACTTTTGTTTCATTATGATGTTTGGACTTGGCTATTATGAAATACAATGCTATTTAAATGGCCGCCTCTGGATTGGTTGCAGCAGTGAAACCTTTTAAGGTCGTTTTTTACCACTTTCTCGCACACTTCGGGCGCTACGTTTGGGGATCATCAGCGTAAACACGGTCTTTAATGTAGTCCCACAAAAAGAGGATAACGGCGTCAAATCGCATGATCTTGGTAGACAATTGACGTCGTCAAAATGTGAAACTTCTTATGCAATGAAGTCAAAATCGGTCGTGTTGAATTACGTTTGAATTACCACTTTTGTAGTAAGTTTTAGCTATTTTTACGCGTTCTTCGGTTGTTAAACGAGCCGTATTCATAAATGTCAAATCTTTCGCTGAACAAATATCACTACAGAATTAACTCACAGCCTTGGCAGATCGGCGGTTTTGAAGCCAGTAAATGAATAACCCAACATTTTCCGGATCGTAGTTAGGGACTGTAAATGGGCTATATCGACCTCATCTGCCTTCAATTCAAATAGGTAATTTAATCCGTATATACGTTACTCATATCTTCCAACCGGTTACGTTAATTTTAAAGGTTGTTCGGGTTTGGAATGAAAAGCATTTTCATGTGTCTCCAATACAAGTTGAACGATTTTTCGAAATAAAATTTTTCCCTGGAAATCATAACACGTAGACTGCAACTACCTGAAATTTGTCCATTATTTTGCTTCATAATTCTTGGTACAATTTGAGGAAATCAATCGGTTGACCGCATCCCTCAGTTGAATATGAAAATGGGCCACAGTCCATTATGGTATCTCCCATATAAGTCAACCGACTCATCTGAATTCAATTTCTAACTACATTAGCTTAAATTTTTGCAAATAGCATTTAATTGTAATGCTTAGTAAAATATGGGAAAAATCGATAGGATGCCACCGCCGTTTGGAAAATTGTGTATTTGATCAGTAGACCTGACTGAAATTCATGTACTGGTTTTAACAGTCTTCCAGTATTATTGAGTAGTACAGAGAATCAATTATGAAAAGGTATTTGTCATTACTAGCAAATTTAAGGTTTGTCCACCGGCCTTTTTAAAAGTGTGTGTGTGTGTGTGTACCTGATACATCGTCATACAAAAATTGAATTTTACACAAAATCTCTTGTGGTTGTTCAATTCTTCTAAGCTTATATCATTCTTTTTACCAAAACCAAATTTGAAGATCGTGTTAACAATACAAATGGAGTCGAAATATCAAAACTCTCTTTGTGCATTTATCTTGCCCAAAAATACCGGGAAATAAATTCCCAAACGAATTTTTTTTTACGAATTTTCTGAGATAATTAATTTGTGCAAACGAATAATCCAATCATGAAAGAAATTTTTCAAAAACATTTTCCGGACAATACTTCAGTTCGCGCAACGAGTTATCTTTTATATTCTCTATCAACAGAAAACTGTGCCGCAAAGTGGTAGTTTAAACCAGCCAAAGCTACATCAGACAAATTCTTTCGTTGTTCCATGATATTTGTTAAGCATTCGTTGAGCAGAACTTCGTTCACAATATTCTCTATTTACAGCTAATATTCTCCATTTATCATCTGGCATTCTGACATGAATTCTGACTTTGACGTATTTTTTCGGTCACGCCTCAGTTGGAAATCGCCATTCCTCAGCTGATGATTGCCTTACATGAAAAATTCGTAAACCCATATTTCATTGCTAATTATAATGCGTTTTATAAATTCGGTGTTGGAATTGTCTTGTTCTATTGTATTTTCGGCAGTTTTGGAAGAAAATTAAGGAGCTTCGGAACTAGTCGAGCGGCAACGCCATTAAGCCGTGCGATTCGGTACAAATTGATTCGTGAGACACAGAAAATTCGGTGATCAAATCTCTCAAACTTAAACGTCGATTTTTATTCACCATCGATGTTTATTGCGGTTAACTTCTGTTCAAGATGTTGGTGGCCTCAACTCGACTACTTTTAAGTGCGGTATAAAATTTGTATTGACGCGTTTTTGATGATGTCAATACGCCGCAAGCATTTTGTAACATTTTCAGCGATTCCGGGCACAAAAATTTCACACACCGCAAAACATGCCTGAGATGAACTGACAGTATCGAAGTCTAATTGATAAATAGAGTTCAAACTCTGCGTCAGTATAGAAGTCACCTGTGCCAATTTCCAGCATTTTTTTTACAAAAAGTATCATCTGTTATATTTTAATTGGTATTAGTATCGAAAATTACCAAAATATAAGCGGTTATCTCCCAACCAATTTTCAACATTGAATTTCAAATTACACCTGATTTTTAAATACGAATTAATCATTCCAAAACAACGCACACTTTTTAGGGTATATTGTAAAAGTATGCGTAGGTACATTTATACGTTTGTACTTTTTATTGCTACATAATCCTCTTTAGCGCTTCTCCACTATTTATTCGTTTTATTCCCCCTTATTTTTGAAACTCTCCTCATATATCGTACATCGAGCATCGTTCGTAGGCAAATAATATATGCGTTTTAAGACACTACTAGTATTGAAAGCATTAAATGCCACTTTAGTGCTCATTATAGCATCGTTTATATGCCGAATTGCTTAAATTTATCTTTATTTTATTTAAATTTTGTTACTGGAATTTCCCATCACTTCCGTTTATTTTTGCTAGGCCAAGGATTCCCAGTTCGTGCTCGCTTTCCAACAAACATATAGAAATAACTTTACCAAGAGGAGAAAATTTGCATAATTAAATTCAAATTAAAGTCTTCTTTTCTACAGTACGGGATGAAACAAAAAAAAAAATATGCAAAAAGTTTAAGATTTGAAAAATCACAAAATGTTATTTTAATTTTACTGAAAACAGCTCTGCAGCAAATGGGAATTTCTGGGGATGTTTAAATGAGTTTGCATACAAAAAGGCTGTTTGTTATGATGGACTAGACGGTTGAATGAATATTAGTTTTGGAACTTTGATTTTTTTTTAGCGCTGAAAATATATTGCTCTAATTTGGAAAGGACGAAACGTTTTTGTGGTCGGTGGAAAAACATTGACTTAAATACTTCTAAATATAAATGAAATAGTAAAAGGATTATATCAAAGACTGTGCGGCAAATACCATTCGTAAACCAATAGGAATTTGACTTAAATAGAGTATTCTGTTAAGAAGTAAGCTATTTCGGAGTTCTAATTGATTCAGTAACCTAGAAATCTCTTTGGTTCGTATAATTACAAATCCTTTTTTAATTGAAAATCATCTTGAAAGTAACAAAGCTAGCTGAAAATACAAAACTTATTGCGAAAATACCTATTATTGATAAAATCTTCATTAAATCGAAATTAGCAAATTCTTTAAATTCGCAACAAACTTAAACTTTTTGATTATTGTTTATGACAATTATTTTTGATTTTTATATCGCTGGGAAATATTTTTTTATGATTTCTTTTACGTACGTACCCAAGTGTAAGAGTTATTTTTGACTCTTATTTTTTCAGTTTTCCACTGGCAAGTCAGACTATAATTTGACCTTAAAAAAACAGTGCCTTAGTTTGCTTACATTTGCTCTAACATCAATACTGTGTACCGCATACGAGTCGATATATTCATGTCGAAAATCAACAAAATTTGGGCACATGTTTTGATTAGTCTGAGAAAAAGGCTTTGGTATCGTGGAGCGTATTTCCACATCAACGTCAACTTTATTAATTCCTCAAAAACGTACAAAGTTGCTCTATTTATACTAAAATTACTTATTCTAGAAAATGTTACAATATTTCAGAGAGAACACATATTTACATAGTGGGTGCAACAAAGACAAAGATATTTACAGAATAATGTTGTATATCAAAGACTTAATTCTAGAATGTTCTTATTTACATAACAAGTAAAAATGAGATACCAATAAACTATATAATAGGAGTGAGAGGAACAAACATAACTTATTGTCGTAAACGTAATTCTAGAAAAATCCCACCCACAGATAAAGGGGGAAAGAGATTACATATATAATACTTGAATGTTCTAGGCGCAGTTTTGATGTTCTTTCTAGAGTATATACTTAGACAAACTTCACTCATATACTACAAGGCATAGACATATAATGGGTTATCTATTTAGTGGATTCAAGACCGCAGGTGTGGCAAGGCTGTCAACTGTCAAAAGCTGTCATCTGAAGTGTTATTTATTTAATGAAAAGTTGCATTTACGATTCAAACGTGGGTTCGGTGACTACTTCAACAAGTAAAATTGTCACATATGAGGTCTCCCAGCCAAGAAGTGTATTGTAGAAAGGCCATTGCATCTGGAAAAAGATAGTGTTTGGTGCGTATTATGGTCTGAAGGTTATTGGACCATATTTTTTCGAAAACTACCTCAAATGAACCCACGACTGCAATCAATCCAGAGGCGGTCATTGAAATGTCATGGTATTTCGTACATAATGAAACATGTCCAGCATTATAATGAAATAAAAGTTTCATCGAAATCATAGCTTTATGAGCGTTTTATTTATCTTTACTTTTGAAACCAAAAAATGGATAACCCTGTGTTATATATGCATCTGAATCTTGCGTTTAGGCTTTTACACCGCTCATCTGATTGTGATGAAGTTTTTGGTGAATATTCTTAGTGGTTACTTTGCTCTACGAAGAGTAAAAAATATCATAGGTACTCCAGAGCTCGTCGCAGACATCCAAGAAATAGGTTTCCACACCTTCATCGCAATATATATACGAGATGTGCGTTTCATATGTACTCCTTTCCACTTGCGTAGGTTATTATTAAACTTTTGTTCAGTTCCCTTCATTTAGAGCGAATATACAAATATATGTGGACAGAAAAACAGTTGAACTATTGAATAAATTCAGAAATTGGTTCATTGCGAAATTGCCTCAATTATTATTATAATGGACTGCTTCAATTCAGTCATATTCCTTGGTTTGGTTTTGTACACCTCTTGCTTAACATAACCCCATAAACAAGGCTGGTGCAGTCGTCAGGTGACCTTGGGGGCTCTTTTGAGCTCCTCCATAACCGGTCTGGCTACATATGCAACTGCTCCAAACCAAATTCTGTTAAAACGGATACGTCTTCGACGCAGCTCTGGTTAAACAAAAAAACTCTTTCAACATATTTAAATAACTGTACCCATTGACAGTTACTGTTACGCGTACTACGATTCGTGGGCCACTTTGTACTTAGACGTAGCGCCACAAGAAATACTAGTATTTAGGTGATTGTTGCATTATGTTATAATTTTTATTTATCACTAGCTGACCCGGCAAACGTTGTTTTGCCTTCAAAATGTTAATGTGGTAAAAAAAAGTTAATTGCAAAAATCTCATCTCCAACGCCATCTATCACTTCAAATAAAACCTTTTAAACCTTCCGGAATACTCAACCAATAATTTAAGACCAAAATGAGCCAAATCGGTCCAACCGTTCTCGAGCTTTAGCGAGACTAACGCGCAGCAATTGATTGCTATATATACAGATTCATTAACTTTTTTTTTATATTAATTTCAATAAGGTTTTAATAACAGTCGTTGAGAAATAATAAGATTAATATTGTAGAAATCAAAAATAATTATAATATTATTTTCAAAACGATATAACGAAAATCACAAATATCGTTACAGTCCCTGCCTTTAATGCTATACCGTAATAAGTTTAAATCAAGTAGGCAGCAAATACCATGAGATTACGATACAGATACATATACTGTAGTACATGTATATACCGGGTTATGCATTTTTCGGTTTCGAAAGTCAAGTTAAATAAAACACGAACAAAGTTACGATTTCGATGAAACTTGTATTTCATTATAATTTTTGGACCTTGCCATTACGTACGAAATACAATATAATTTAAATAATGTTCCCTTGAGGTAGTTTTCGACCACTTTCCGCAGCGCACATCTCGGGCGGTATCTCGGCATTAACTTGGCGTTGGTCTTCAAATGCTCTATCGTTTGGAGATTATTAGCTCCACAAAAAATATTTAATGGCATCAAATCACCCGATCTTGGTGGCCAATTGACGTTGCCAAAACATGAAATTACCGTTCTTGAAACTTCTTATGGAATAAAGCCAAAATCGGTTGTGTTATGTGCCTCGCGGCACCGTCACATTAAAATTACATATTGACCAGTTCATATTCTTCTATTACAAGCCAAAAAGGTCGGTTATCACACGGCCATAGCGCTATGAATTTAAATTCGTACTATCCGCCACACTTTCACTAATTGATGCGATGTCTTCTGCAGTTCGTACATTCCGATGATGCACAGGCCTGCCCACATTTATTGCACAGTAGGTCGATTATGATGACCATAATCACCCCGTACTATTTTTACGCGTAACTATTTTTACGCGTTCTTCGATTGTTAAACGTTTTCTATTCGTAAATGGAAAGATTTCACTAAATAAATAAAATTTCAGATGACAGGTATTAAACAGCTGACAGTCTTGCCGGACCGGCGGAGATCCGTTATATGAATATTTGTATCTTTTTCTACACTGGCGACATTTGCCATGACATTTTCACTTTATAAATAATCATGCTAAGCGATTGCTTAATGTATTCATTTTATAAGAAGGTGGGTCATCGCCTACACAACTCACATATCTGAATGGTCGTATTTCATGAACTACAAGAACTACTAATAGCGGAGAAGAAAATATTTACGATAAAAAGTGAACTGGTCCCAGCTTCTTTAGCAATGTCTGTTATAACAGCTGTAGAAATGAGCCGATTTTGGCATTCCCAGGATTTTTTTTTTGGATTAGAATTATTTTTAAAAATACAGTACAGTGTCTACAGTACAGCAAATGAATGAAAAGTTTTAAACTGAAAATATTTGTGTTCATATCCAAAGCCTTCGAATTTGAATATCACAAAAACACTGTACTGTTTTACTATATTTTACTACGCGTGCAATTTCTGTTTTGGGAATAGAAAACAGCCACACGACATCAAATCTGGCAATTGCAATAGTTGTTGAAGTACATTTGTTAAGCCTTTGGTGGTATAAATCATTCGCAAGCTCTATCGGATGGCACAATATCGTTATATACAGTCCAAAAATTATTCGTTCACCCCAAGCAAACGTCGGATGATGACTATATAATTTGCTTTGTTAATCGCTTGACCCGTAATGAATTCATAGTGCAAAATATTATAGATATTTTAGAAAGTAATTGGCATCATGTTCACTTTTAAGCGGCTTTGTGATGCTTCTTTCGGTTTCGGTTTGTTCTTTTTCTCTTCATTTCTATAAAAATGTGTGTTTCTGTACGTCGTACCTGCGAACCCATTAATCATGGAATCGGACTACACAAGTCTACGGAAGCCTCTTTACGTTACTGAAAATTAAGGTTTTTTCGTTCGCCACACGAAATTTGAGACAAATAGTTTGTTCAATATTTCCATTCACTATAAAAATCAGCCACGGAATACTGGCATCTGTCGACGCAGCCAGCTTTTATAAATTACACAATTTCAGATACTTTTTGGACGAGATGAATGCCGACCGAAATTGCTCTGCCTTGGTTATATTAAGTGCTTGAATGAAATCTTCGCATAAAAAGTCTTCAACAATCTGTTCGATGAACGTCACAACTCCGATCTGAGAAAAGGCGCGGAGAGCAGAGTGCTTGGAATTAGTTAGCACGCGCATCGCAAATTCGATTAGTATGTCGATAACGTAAATATTAAATTCAATATTTCTCAGTAAAAGTGTAATACGCAGCACTGCCACTGGTGCCAGCATTAAACTGCACAGTTAGCCATCATATGTAGGGTGGTGCACATATATAGGTAGGTAAATTTTTAAAAATGAATGTCTTTATTAGATGAAAAAAACATTACGAAGGCGACCTAATAAAGATAGCACAAAAAATTGAGAAAAATTGTCTCAATTTTTCAATATAATCTCCTTTTAGCTCTATACACCTTATTCCAGCGATGTTCAATAGCTTCTGTACCCTGTTTACAGTAAGAACTGTCATACTAATTAAAATAGCCATCAACCGCAAACTCCACCTTTTCATTGTCGGCAAATCTTCTACCACCGAGACATTTTTTCAAGTTTGGAAATTGAAAATAGTCCGAGGGTGATAAATCTGCCGAATAAGGTGCGTGATGAAGCAATTCGAACTTTAATTCATTTGGGTTATCGCAATGGTGGGTGTGTGAACTAGAGCGTCGTCTCGATGAAACAACACTTTCTTTTTCGCCAAATGCGACTTTTTTCCATAATTTCATCACCTAAACGCTGTAATATATTAGCATAATATTCGCCGTTGATTGTTTTTTCTTTCTGAAGACAATGAATAAAAATAATCCCATCCTATTCCTTTGTCTCAGGTATGAAGTAAATCGATGTCTGATCCTTGGTTATTAATCGATGCAAATATTCGGCTTTGATAGGGTGAAACATCGCCAAACAATCTACTGAAATATCTTCGTGACGTTATTTTTGCTCTATTAAAAGCAACCGCGACACCCATCTTACGTACAACTCTCTCATCTGCAAATCTTCGATCAATATACGATATATTGCACTTTTCTTAAATGCTTATCATTTCAATTATCTCAGACGATGATCATCCAACATCATCATTTTGTGGATTTTCTTAACCATGTCTGGCGTGGACATCTCAATTGGCCTACCACCACGGTGTTCGTCTTGCCCTCGCATAAACTCTGCTATCCAATAATTTACAGTTGCAAACAAAGGAGCAGACTCTACTAGAGTAGATTTTTGTTCGGCTTTAATATTGGTTGAACTGAGACCTTTCAAATGGAAATATTGAATCAAAAAAAGCCCACAGTCAAGCGGTGTTCACTCTTGACCGAAATGGCGTTTCCAGCAGCATTTTCGAAAAAAATGAGCCCACTGGTGTTGCCTGTGCGAAATCAATGCCAAACTGTCTCCACATGCGGATGGACCGGCTTCTAAACTCACGTGCCAGTCATTCGATTCCCAGATGAGACAATTTTATTTGACAAAAATGTGAGTCAAAATAACATAAGATTCAAAAAGATGTATATACTAGGACTAACCATTGTAAGAACGAATGTTGTTCGTCAAAGCTTCAACATCAAAGAATATTTAAAATAATATTTAAAAAAATTCAATAAGTATTTCAGACACTGTATTACACACCATAAAACACACTTTTTTGACATTTGTTAAAATAACTTGTGTCATTTACTCTCCTGGGCATTTCTCGCTGTGTAAACCGCGACCGTCGCATATGCTGAAAAAATACATTCTCTGGAATACTCTTTAGAGCTTAAAGAATACCTAAATGAGTTATTATTAACAATCACTTACAATCCCACTAAAAGCAATCTTTCTTTTTTACTTTCTATTAAAAAGCATTAAAACTTATGCTAAAGTGACTATAAAGAAAATGTTGGATGGATGCGGACGCACGAACACATGTCACAGAAACGCAGAGGGGCCAAAATCCGGTGATTAACGATCTTGATCTGCTTGTGACAAACACTACACAACTCGAGACCGTATCAGGCACATGCTTGGGGAAGGAGTCATTGATCAACAACAATACCTGACCTATGAAAGTTTAGGGCGTAGGTGTTATTGTCAGCACAGCGGTGGTAGAGAAACTTCGAGCATCAAAGAAATTCATTTTAGATGACTTGCAATTTGTGCTATTACAGAGAAAGAAATAGATAATTAATAGATTTTTGATCGAATTTTATGAAAGGTCACGATCGGGGAATTGTGATTGACAAAATCTCTGATGGAGATTGGGGTGTTTTCTTTAATTTTGTACCTGTGGAATGATAAGTTAATCGAATTAATGACTAACGCAAATCTTTCTGTTGAAAAGAACGTAAAAAAAATCAGTTTCAGACGGAGAAATATAAAATTAAATGATTACACATTTTTTAATTGGAAACACAATGATACATTTATAGTGTTAATAATATGCTGTGTAAGAAATGCTTTTCGCAAAAACTAGTTTTCAAATTATTCCAAAACTCACTTTTTCTAAAAATCCCCAAAAAGTTTCATAAAGACTGACTAAAACAATTTCAAAATGCTGAAATAAGTTGTATTTTCCACAACGATAAACTAGAATTGACATACCATAGCCAAAGAATCTTCTAGAATAAAGTGAGAAGAGATCATATAATCGAAAAAGTGGTAATCTATTGCATCTATTGCCCGCTAATGATTTTGGTATGACTTTTTTAAGATCTAACAAAATGCGACATACATATATGGTTTAAGAGTTTTGAAAAACGAAAATTCGAAAAATATTAAATGATATTCTTAATGGAAACCAGAACAGAAATCTCCGTCAGATGGATTGAGTTGCATACATACAGGGTTATCCATTTAGTGATTTCACAACCGCCGGTCTGGCACGGCTGTCAGCTGTTAAATACCTGTCATCTGAAGTGTTATTTTTTTAGCGAAAGATTTGCCATTTGCGAATATGGATCGTTTAACAACCGAGGAACGCGTAAAAATAGTAAAAACTTACTTCAAACATGGCTCAACACGACCGATTTTGGCTTTATTGCATAAGAAGTTTCCAGGAAACATAATTTCAAGCACCGTCTGAAAAGAATCCACTGCTGCAACCAATGCAAAGGCGGCCTTTAAATGGCATTGTATTTCACAATGGTGAGGTGCAAGCACTACAACGAAACAAAAGTCTCACTGAAGTCATAACTTTATGTGAGTTTTATTTATGTTTACTTTTGAAACAGAAAAACTGGCACTGGGTGCCTTCACCCACCGCCCCTTTTGCGTTGGTACAAAAGCCTGAAGGCTTTCGCTAGGTTCCTATTAAAAAATACTCTTAATTAGAGCAGACTAAGTGATGCAATTCATTCATTAAATTTCTGATACGTACTAAAATATACAAAATTCATTGAATAAAAGAATCTGCAAATATATAGAATAAATTATATTATTTTCATGGCAGCTATGAGAGTGAGTGCGGATCCGCAGATTTTTTCAAATTTTACTTAGCGTAGAAGAAAGTAAAACAATTGATAAAAATTAAAAAAAAAAATACAAAAAATAAGGGTTATAGCGCAAAATTACAATATTTTTAAATCGGTCAATTTGAATGTAAGATACCACAACAGGACAGGTTTGGTGACGGCATTCATTTTTATTTTCACAATTTAGTTTATCTATTGCATAATACTGACAAAATTTATATAAAGAAGAAGATATGAATTTAAGAATATATGTCAAACGCGTCATTTGTATGGGAGTTAACAGAAGAAGTATGATTAATCGATAGATTTTTTCAAATTTTATCGGTCATTGCAAAACAAGGCAATGTAATGGGTTACTGTACTATGCGGATTAGGAGTTAAAGGGAAATAGCTGAATTTTGGAAAATTTGTCAATTTGTATGGGAGGTGCCAGAAGGCAGGCTGCGACCAAAAGATTGTTGGTACCTTAGACGCTTCCTTCCTGATTTTGCATGTTTGGCCCATTTCTTCGGCTGAATAAAAATATATAAAAACATTGTAAATTCAATTACGGCATAAGAATCAGTCTAATAAATGTTACGGTGCTTTGACAGACACGAGATATCGAGATGTCAAATACACAGTAAGAGTTAAAATTGTTTTCAATTTTCCTTTTTACTATCAAGTATCTTTACTTTTTCAATTACATCGGCAAAAAATTTAATTGCATCGGAAAAGTATAAGGACGTTTAGGTTGATTGTATGTCAAGCATGGTCTTCTAAGAATGGATACATAGCTACCTAATCTTCGTTACGTCACGTACCTAAATTCTAATGTTGAGTTCAAAAAAAAAAAACACTAACATAAATTTTGTACCAATTAAGTTACTTGTGATGATCCCTTTTCAGGAAACAATTTTTGTTAATAATATTGTGCTTGAAAGTTTAAAAGACGGTCCTTTTTCATTATTTTTAAGGTTATATCTGCCAACAATCCATCACACTTATTTCCAAATCGAATTTAAACGGAGAGTTCCTTTTCTACAAAGGGTCATAAAAATGTCAATATAATAAAAAATTCAATTTAAAATATCTTTAAAAACATTACCAGAACTGGTAATCAACCTGAACTTTTAAATCTTTAAATAAAATTTTATATAGAAATGTTATATTATTATGTTAGATGTTTCCGAAGTATGTACCAAAAATGGTTCCATTTACTATTTTTGGAAAATTCGAAAAAAAAACTTACCGATGATTGTCACCTCTAAAAGAACCCAAATACGTCTTTGGGAAGACCATATTATAAACATGTTTTAAAGTTTTTGGATCACGTCTGGTTTGTAAAATATTAACAATCAACTATGCGTAAATCAGCCGTTTTTCGATCATTTGCGGCAAATATTTCACAATGACGACCCAATTTAACATATCTGGAAACTAAGTCAGTAAAATATAACTGAAGTGTAAGTAAATGAAACTTTTATTTTTGCAAAGTGAACAGTATCAGTTCCAAAGTAGTTTATAAATTTTATGGAAATGGAAATAATGCGTGGCACCACGCCGCACCGCATTTATTACAACTGATTTAACAAAACTGTCCTATCCTTTTAGGAATTTTTGCTGTACCGAAATGTCCTTCATTTTTATACTATTAGCCATAGGGAAGGGATAATCAATATTTTAAAAGACAAAAAAGTCTAACGCACTGAAGAAGACGAGTAGAAATCTAAGTTTCTTAGAACGAACTTCTAGCTTTCAGCTGTCTGACTGGACGGACGGCTAGTGAACATGATAACCTGAATAAATCTATACTGATCGTAACGGAATTATCTCAAGTGGGCCGATAGGCAAATGTGCAATCGATATTAGGCTTGTAAACTCTATATCATGTAAACTCAAAATCATAGGTAAAAAATAACTGAAAATTTTGAGTAAATATGGTTATTTTAAAGAGTTTGATAGTTCTTACTATTAACAGGGTATAGAAGCTATTGAATATTGCTGGGAAAAGAGTATCGAGCTAAAAAGAGGTTATGTTGAAAAATAAATAAAAATCAACTTTTTTAAATCTTCTTTGTTAGTTCGGCTAATTTTGGGACCGTCCTCTTACTAATAGTTGTCGTTTACTGGACAAGTTTTTCACTACCATTTGCCATTATGTACGACATACAATGTCATTTAAATGACCGCCTATGGATTGGTTGCAGCAATGGTAATTTTCGAAAAGTAGGTCCCAGTGTCACCTCCAAATACGCAAAAAACAGTCAATGGCTTTTCCGCAATCACTTCTGGGTTCCCCGAGCACCACGTGCGACAATTTTGCTTGTTGACGTAACCACCAAGTGAGAAATCAGCTTCACCGGTAAATAAAATTTTGTTCGATTGGAAGCTCGCATTTGAATCACCACTTTTGTAGTAAGTTTTAACACTTCAGATGACAGGTATTTAACAGCTGACAGCCTTGCCAGACCGGTGGTTTTGAAACCACTAAATGAATAATCCTATATATATAAATAAATTTTTTTCCATATCTGCACACGCAAATTGTTCAAACGTTCTCAATTTGTCGCCGACCGTGGCGTGATGGTTAGTACACGCGACGCATACAGCTATCTATTATTATTTACGGCTCCGGTCATCTTGATGTGTCTAAGCAGTGGAGGAATCGATAAGCCTTATAAATGCTTCTTAAACTGTGACGTTCGGAATCGTCATTAATGCTATAGTTCATAGTACCGTTGAGTGAGTCTAAAAGTAGAAAGCGTGTAAACTCACTGAATGAAAGGGATTGTGTTATTTTACTTTACAAATAGTACCATCAAAATGCCTATTGATTGGAATGACTGGTAATCGTACCTATCAACTCGTCGAACATTGGAATAACTGCGGTTGGTTTATCCTTTAATGGGAAAGTTCATTCCTACTTGACCTCTTTGTTCGTTGGCGATATCTCTTGACTCATTATCAGGTAAGTGGACTTAGCCTGTTAAAATACATCTATTTTCATTCATAATATAATGATCAAACTCGCTTTTCCAGCTACTCATTGCATTTTTTAAGCAAAGTTTATGGTTGGGAAAGTTCACTTCTACACACACTACGTTTCGAACCAGTGTGGCATTTACAATCGGGAGTTGTCAGGACTCATCAGATAAGTGGGCGTTTCATAATAATTCATTCCTTATACACGACGTATCAACACATCGAGCTCGTTTTGCCAATTAAAAATCATATTTTAAATATTTTTCAGTAACCATGACTTCCATCATATAAAAAAATATAAAAATTTTGTGTGACTCTGTCCAATGTTTTTAATTATCCAACAAATGGCAAATGTTTTCTACATGTTTATTTAGTCGTTATATGGTAATTTTTTTCTATTGGACCAGTTTTGTACATTTCCGAAATGAACACCATTTAACTGTGATATTTTCTTTTTTAGTTCAAGTCAAGAATGTCAAGAATTTATATAATTCATTGGTTTTTCAGTGAATTCTTGTACATTTTACAAAAGGAATGACAAATTTAATATATTAATTTATTTTGCGAACTGCCGGTAGAAAAATATCATTAAGGATGAAGATATGGAAGCGATCTGTGTTGGTATTATAAATTGTCCATAAATTGTGCTTTAATAATGGCAGGACAGCACCATCTAAGCATACGAAGAAAAAAGCTGCAGAGTTGACGACATGCAGACAGCGCTATTTAGAGCCGGAAAACATAAGATGGTAATTGACCTACATGTGCTCCTAAGCAAGATTTGACTGAACGGAAACATATCCGGTGATTGACATATTTGTGTAAAAAGTCTTGTCTACTTTCCCACCACAGCATGATGGCTAGGTTATACCCTGCATATAATCGAGGCCTCGAGCTTCAACATTACTGTCTACTTTTCTCTGAACGGGTGTCAGTTCGAAATACAAACAGACACTTTGAATAGCGCAGTAACCCACAAGTCTAGTAAATAATTCTTTAATCGGCATCCTGAATTGTCATTAAACAGTAGATCAATGAGTGGCCCTCAACATAGGCAAGAATCTCACAGAGCCATTCCATAATAAAAGGCGCCCTTAATTAGCAGACTGTCTGCCTTGAATTTTCTTCGGCACCATAATGTATTCAAAGTCATTAAGCAGGAATCATCAAAATTTCTACAGTTTCGCCATTTTTTGACAATGATTTTGGAAGACGATATAAAAAGTGATGATCGAGCTATTGATATTTTATTAAATGTTGTCAGCAATAGTTTAAAAAGCATAAAAAGTCGAATATTTTTCAATTCCTTCCGACGCACGACTAAAACATGATAATACCGTTATTTTCAATCTTTTTCAACAAGTATTTATTTATTCATCAATTTCTATTTTATTTCCTTTAAAGTACTCCCCTTCAGATAAAATATACTTGTGTCAGCGTTTCTTCTAATCCTCGAAACACTTCTAAAACGCGCTTCTTGGCATCGCCAATAGCTCCTGTTTCGATTTTTCTTTTATCTCCTCAATCGTAGCAAAACGCTTTCCTTTCATTGGTGTCTTCAGTTTTGGGAAGAGGGAAAAGTCAGCGGAGGCCAAGTCAGGTGAGTACGGTGATTGAGGCATGATTGCGGTTTTGTTTTTGGCCAAAAACTCAAGCACAAGCATCGATGTGTGAGCTGTTATCATGGTGCAAAACCCATGATTGGTTTGTCCACAATTCTGTGCTTTTCTGACGAATTGCTTCGCGTAAACGGCGCATAACTTCAAGGTAGTATTCCTTATTGACCGTACGACCTTGTGGCAAGAATTCACGATGCACCACGCCATTGCAACAATCGAAAAATTGAAAGAAAGAACACAGTGATCAAAACCTTCACATTTGACCGAACTTGACGTGCTCGGGCGACCTTAAACCGGTTATACTACAATTGAACTTGTGTTTCCGCTCATAGTAGACTCGGCAAAAGCCACAGTCAACATTTCAAATTTCCTTGCGCATGCAATTTAATTTTTTTACACAAAACTTAATACAGTTTCTGTGATTAAATTTTTCGAATAGTAAAAAATCGAAGAGCACACAAAACACGACTAACCTTTTTATCTGTCAAAAACAAACTGACAATCCAAAATGGCTGATATTGCCAACATATATAACAGATATGTGTACCAACATAACAGAAAAATATGCGAAAATCGAACATACGTAACTCACGAAATTTGGAAACCCCGTTTTTTATCACACCTCGTACGTAAGGAAGAAAATCTAAGTTGTATCTCCTATGCAACTTTGGTTGTATTATTTTCTCGCCACTGAATTAGGCATTAAAGGCACAATAGAAATCCAAGGTCTAATCATTTCACCAGTCTAAAATCAGAATGTGAGCTACGAAATGCAGGTAAAAAAATTTTAAGTGAAGGTTCGACAAGTGGAAAAGTATCATCATTTGATGGATGTTCATTCTTCGATTATTAGTTTTGGCAATAAACGGTTGATAATTGAACTCTCATAAAACAGATTATAGTGAATAAATCCTTTTATACATGGTGATATTGATAGAAAAAAGTGTCTTTGAGTGTCTATCAAGTTGAACCAACTTTAAATTTGTAATTTATAATAATTTTCTTTAAATTAAGTTTAAGGTTGTTCACCTACGTCTATTTCAACTACAATTTGTGTTTATTCAAAAGATGCAGCAGAATTAAACAGAATTACTTCCACAATATTGCCGTTTGTTCACTTGCGTTGTTATCCACAGATGTTCTCTTTAGCATGGTCTGAAGTGTTTTTTTGCAATTGTTACAGCTTAAGATCTGTGAAGTGGTTATGTTTATTCTCTTTAAATGGGTGTTGCGAAACGTGTTATTTAACTCACTAGTGGGTTAAACGACAGTTAATGGCAATAGCATTATAGTTATGTACCTACAATTTATTATTGTTCAGTTTTCAACATAAAAAGCAAAGTTGTTTTTATTATTGTTTGCTGTTAATGATTCCAGAATCAAGAGTTGCGGGTCTAGTTTCCATTGAGGCAGGTTGTTGATACCAAAACTAAGCAAAACACCATTTATCAAAAAGCGCCAAGTTAAATTTTCTTGACAAACTGGTTCCAGTGATGTTGCACAAACCCAACTTGCTCGAACTTAGAAGTGCAGTATAATGCTGTTTTTATATGTGCAATAAACTCGTGGTATATTCAAGTTGACGGAGACTTTGAGACTCAAGTTGCACCACTAACGCGTAAAAACAAACAACAATCACGGCTACATCACTGCATGAATATAGACGCAGTGGCCGTATCTAAGAGGCATTTGCTTTTTGTTGCAACTGCTGTCGGCGAAGTTGTCATGATTCTATATTGTTAAGTACGAGTACGAAAATGTTGTGCAATAAAAGTTTAACTTTTTCGAAACGCAATGAAACCTAATTTTTAATTTTCATTATTTATAAAATATAGCAAAAAAAAAAAAGACTAAACATATGACAAATCCGAAAACGGATGTATACGAGGTTTGAATATTGGATTGAATAGTATAAAACAATAATCATATAATTACGGTCACAACAAGCGTCTTTCTCTGGGATTATCCTAAAAAAATTAACAATTGAGTTCATCAAGCAAAAAAATATATTGGATAATGGATACTCCGGTGAGAGGTTGTGGGAATGTCGCTTACATAATTGAAGAAGAACTGGCTAAGTTACCACGCCGCTTCAGGGGCACATTACCGGTTTAACTCATACAATCTTATCTTGAAATATTTCAAGCAATTGCTCTGGTTTCGGCCACATCATGCGCTTGATAAGCTTAGTTCTGGGAATGAGAGTTGATTCAAATTGCCGCTCCTATTCTAGTACCTCTTTTACAAATCGACAAATATATCGAAATTTGGTTTTTCGTAGACTACAGTAACCAATTTTTCAATCGAACCCCCCATTTCCGGTAGCTCCCATAAGGGTTGCCGATTTCATGTACATATTCGTACACCCATATCGTTTATTTACTTACATTAAATCCAGCCAAATTAGATACAGATTAAGAGTTTGCTAGAATCCTAAAATTAAAATAGACTGCTTCGCCACACCTCTTATTGTATCCACCACACAAATAACCGAATTGAATCATATATTCATTGCTTCATTTCTTTCGAGCAGTTTGGTAAAATTTGCAAATCAGTTCTTAAAAATTAAAATGCAAACTCTCAGCACTTCTGGTGGTACCACCTATGCAAATTCGTCGATTTGTCGAAATATATTTTTCCCACAGTAATACCTAATTCATAGACTGCAATAAGCAAAATTTGTTGCCAATTGCGTTACATTACAATGCTTGAAAAAATATAGAAACATCGACTGGATAAACTCACACGATCCGGTACATTCCATACAGATTACTTGCTTTAATTCATGCAATCCTAGATTCGTATCTTTTATTCAATCGCCTCAAATTTTGTATAATTTGTATGCATCAAGCTTTTAGTAAAACAAAAATAGTAGAAGCCATTAATAAGAATAGCTTTCATCCGTTTGGTGGGATTCTTGGTTCGCCCAAACCTCAAATAGTTTTGTCCCACATAAATACATTTTTATAGACTCCCTTGTTTTGAAAACATATCGGAGATTTGTCTTTAAGTATAACCGATGTCAAACATTCCCATTTTGACCAATCAAAATAAATACTCTGAAACTAATCTTCTGTCTCCAGTAATATTTTTAAGTAATATTTCACAAATTTTAAGGACGTCATGAAGTTATATTGATACAGTAGAGTTAATCCAATCAAAATGTATATAATTAAATACACACCTGCAGTATATGCAAAATATAGACTGATATATATATATGTATATATATATCAGTATTTAGAAATATAGGCAAATACCCTGTACCATTCATCAACAAATTTTCTTCGTAATTACACTGACATTTAAATGACTGCCTCTGAATTGGTTGCAGAAGTGGATCCTTTTGAGGCAGTCTTCGACCACTTTTTCGCACATTTCGGGCGGTATATTGGCGATAAGTTTTTAGTTTTCTAATGCTCCAACGTTTGGGGTTATCCGCTTAAAACAGTCTTTAACGTAGCCCCACAAAAAAACGGTAACGGCGTCAAATCGGTCGTGTTGTGCTGATCGTGGCAACGTCTTGTTGAAACCACATATTGCCAAGTTCGTGATCTTCAATTGCAGGCCAAAAAAAAAGTCGCTTATCGTACGGGCATCGTGGTTCCTCCAGCGTCTTTTTCGAAAAAATACGGCCCAATGACACCTTCAGACCATAATGCGCACCAAACAGTCACTTTTTCCGGATGCAGTAGCTTTTCCACAATCATTTCTGCGTTCTACAAGCCCCATATGCGTCAATTTTGCTTGCTGACGTAACTACCGAGTGAGAAAAAGGCTTCGTCGCTGGAAATCAGCATTGGAAGCCTGTTGCTGTAACACCCAATCAACATATCTACGGCATTGTAAATGGTCAGCCAGTTTTCATTTTTGCGTAAGTTGAACTCTATATATGGATAGAAATGGAAAGCCATAAGATAGGCATAATTGCTGAGAACGCTGTGTAATCGACAAATTAGGATTATCCGCCACACTTTCACTAACAGAAGAGATGTTTCCAGAAGTGCGTACATTGCGATGATGCAAAGGTCCGACCACATCTATAACGCTTCCAGTCTCTCCAAATTTATTTATACTCTTGCCAATTCCTTGCACTGTTGGTCGATTATGTTGACCATAATCACCCCGTAATGCACCAAAAATGCCCACTTTTGAATCATACCATAGTAAGCTTTAACTATGGTTTTTTTGTGCGTTCTTGGGTTGTTAAACGATCCATATTCGTAAATGGCAAACCTTTCACCACATAAATAACACTTCAAGTGACAGATATTCAACAGCTTTTGAAACCACTGCATGGATAACCCTGTGTGTATCACTAATATAATTGACATTTAGAAATATAGGCACTGACGTACCCAATACTTTGTACCGTTCATCAAAAAATTTTCTTTATAATTACAAAGCAAAATGTAAAAATGTTAACAACCAAATTTTGCAATAACTCACCAAAAAAAAAAACACCAAATCTGTTACCGCTATTTGAAGAGCCCTAATCAAACCGCCGATTGGTGATACACTGCCGATCAACCAAATAGACTCACAGATTTTTTTCTTTTAATTTTTGATTATCTTCTTTGTGGAAGAAGCTATTGAACAAGTATTGTTATTTATTTTAGAGCAAAGCAATAGACAAACGAATTGCGATAAGAAGAGGATGCAAAAAATTTCCAGTTATTAAATATTCTTGTTTTGACAATGTCGAAAAAATGTGCTTTTTTGGCGATCATCGAAATAGATGATTCTGATTAGCTGTTCGAACAAAAAGTTGCATACACTCTTTTGGTGCAATTTAAAAATAATTAAACACAAAATGGGTCGTGGTACAACATTAACTTTGACAAATCGCGGAAAAAATTGGTAGAAGTCAGTCTGTTGTAATTCATTTTATCAGAAATCCATCGAGTTATGGAAAAAATATGCATAAGCCGACAAGAAAAGCACTAACGACCATCGAAGAGCGAAGGATTCTCCGAGAGGCGTCAAATTCGACATGTTCTGCCGTCAAAATTCGCCAAAATTTGGGTGTAAATGTCAGTATAGCTACCGTAAGACGTGTAATTCGTAAAGCTGAAGATCTGAAGAGACTAAAAATAAAAAAAAACCACCGCTTACCGATGTTCGTAAGCAAAGTCGCTGTGTATATGCCCACAATCACATGGCATGGAATAGGGAGTGGCATCAAATCGTTTTTTCTGATGAAAAACGTTTTAATTTGGATGGACCAGATGGCTTTAACTATTACCTCTATGATTTAAGAAAGGAGGAACTCTTTTTAACCTGACATCATAGTCGTGAGGGAGGTGTTATGGTGTGGGGCGCAATATCCTACTATGGGCCATTTGAAATTCAATTTTCATCCAGGATGAATGCAAATAAATACAAAACACTGCTTCAAAAAGCATTTCCCCATTTTTCGAACATTTTTGGATCATTACCCTGGATATTTCAACAGGACAATGCCCCAATACACACCTCTCAAGTGGTAAAAAAGTGGATAAGTGACCAAAATGTAAAGTTGATGGAGTGGCCTCCGTACTTTCCTGATATCAATATTATCGAAAATTTATGGGGATGGCGTCGAATCATTAAAAGCACCCATTTTGAACGCCTGGAGCGAAGTGTCCTTGGACTATTTAAAGCCACTTTACGATTCACTCCCTGACCGAATTTTTGAAATTATTTCAAATAAAGGTGGCTTTACTCATTATTAATAGCGTGTAAATATTATAAGAAAATTATTTTTTACATTGTTTTTTCATTAATTTGTGGTTTAGATATAATTAAAGTCCTTGAGTCTATTCGGTTGAGCGATAAAAAAGGGTACTTTTTGAGGTAAACCTAAAAAAAATGTTAAAATTTTAATTGTAAACTTAGAACGCTAATTTTTGTTTTGTTTAATTTTAAATTGATTACTGAATAATAAAAAATTACTGTGTCCCATTTATATTTATATAAAAAGTTGTAAACTCAATTTTTTTTAAAAAAATATGTGAGTCTATTTGGTTGATCGGCAGTGTACATGAGGAACCTTTTTGTTTTTTGCTTGTTTGTTCGGAAGAAAGCCTTAACTTAATTAAAAATAATAATATAAATATAATTTCTTACATCTGGGTCATTCCATAAATTGTACCAATTAAGGGAAAACGGATTTCAAATTATACTTAATAATTTTAGCAAACTATACTTAGTTAATACGTTATGGAGATGATTAACATCTACGTTGATTTGCTGCTTTTCGCTTAAAGTAGTTAAAACAATCTCTCGTTGGGGTATGAAATACGCCACGTGAGGAATATGTGATTGTTCATTTTCAAGCTGAGGTTTTCCTTTTGTCGTTATAGGATTTTCTGTTTAAGGTGGAATTGTGGCTTTTAAACATTGCGTCCATAGATTGAAAGTTGTAGTTTCTTTCTCTGAGATCTGTCCAGCTAGCATGGCTCGTGATGGAGGGCACCGCTTGGACGATGACCAAGGTACTATAGAGTAACTGCTTATTTTACGAGGGAAGACTGTAAAAAGCGGTTCCAAGCAGAAATGCACAATGAAGTGGACGATGTTAAAAAAGTGAAACTGATTAATAGAAAAGAGTATACACAGGGAGCATCGGCTATCCCAATGCGATTCAATCACAGAACTTATTAAAACTGGAAAAATAAGGATTTTTTCACTTTTCTTGGTGAATGTTTGGAACACAACTCACTGTTTGGAGACAATTTGGGGAGTATTACACACTTTTGATGTTTTACGACTAGTGGTGCTTTAAATGACTTAACAGACTTGCATTTTTTGGCTTGTTATATCTTCAAATCGAATGTGTCTACCCAATGAAAGTACATTCAGAAAAGGAGCTGTGGCTTCTTGATACTCCCAACTTAGTTCGCATCGAAAAATTCACAATATTAAATATAACAAAAGCAACACCAGAGTACAATGAGTAATCGGTCGATACATTGACAGATTAACTGCCTATGCTATTCACGTTACAACGTTAAAGTTTACAATCTTTTTCTTTTTTTTTTAGAGACCATACTGCAAGTGGCCAGAAGGTTTCATTTAGTACGGTTTCAATTAGTCACATGCATGGGTAACACCCGAAGGGGCGGGGTTGCTTGGTCGGATTTCAATAAGCATTTTAGACTAACAAAACGGACAAAAATGTAATTTGCTGTAGCCTACTAATTACAAATTCAAGAGGAAACATTTTGAATTGTTCATTTTTTCTTAGACATTATTTTAGCGAGTGCTTAGCCTTTACCAAATTTGACAGAATTTAGTGCTACTGAATAAAACACATGAAGCTAAGAATATATGGATTAAATCGGTTATTTATATGTGATGTCTAGTAGAGGCGTGACAATGCGGATCTGTACCAAAATTTTTCATTGATTAGAATAAACAACTAAAAACCTCTAAGCACGACTGACAGTAAAATCAATCTTTGTTCTTTTTCTGAGAAGATTTTGCAATAAGAGTTTTAGTCAAGTGAGCTGACTTGAATATAAATTCACCCAACGCTGGTGCAAAAGTATGAGCTGTTCCATAATTTGCGTGGTCCACAGCAAACAAAACAAAAAGAAAAGAAATGTTCTAAATTAAAGCACAATAACAGGAGCAAAATTATTGCTTTCTGAAGTTCTCCTCCTAGAAATTATGGAGGGACCACTGATGTTTGCTAAATCGGCTAATTTATATATTCGCCAATTTAAAGGGGTAGCAATTCGCAATTGTAAATGCCCGATGTGTGCTATAGTGCATAATACGAGACAGTAAAAGTTTAACGCCCAGAAGAAAGAATTTACAGTACAAAGCATACTTTAATAAAATATGTTTCATAATATTTCACGTCGTTTGGCACAATAACAGTCGAAAATTCAAGCTCAAGTCAAGTTTAGCTTCTTGCAAAGATTGATTAACGAAGGGAAGTTTTGCAGAATGATATTCTGATAATACCAAGCTGTCTGTATGGCAATTTTGGATCCAGCCAGGGATCCTCATCAGTATACTTAGTGTAATAGTTGTGAACAGTTTATCAAATCTTATGCACATAAAACTTTGAACTTAATAATGAAGGCCGCTTTATCTTACACAGTATCGCATTTTATGTCAACAAAAGTAATTATGAAATTATCTCAATAAAAGTGCAAATCTGGACTTTTGTTTAATATTTATACCGCATGCGGCGCAGGATATGACAGAAAAAGAAATTTCGTTTCGGGTTTGTGGATAAAATTATCTTTTTCATTACATTTGTAAAAAAAATTAAATTATTATAAGTGTAGTATATGAGTGTAATTTCTCTAAGTGTATATACTAGAAATATCATCAAAACCACTCCCAGAACATTCAAGTATGATATATGTATGTAATCTCTTTCCCTCTTTATCTGTGTATAGGGCTTTTCTAGAATTACGTTTACGACAGTAAGTTATGTTTGTTCCTCTCACACCCGTTATATAGTCTATTGTTATCTCCTTTTCACTTGTTATGTATATAAGAACATTCTAGAATTAAGTCTATGATATACAACACTATTCTGTAAATATGTTTGGCTTTGCTGCACCCATTATGTTATTATGTGTTCTCTCTGAAATGTCGTAGCATATTCTAGAATAAATCATTTTAGTATAAATAGAGCATACCATACCAAATAAGTGTCTATAGGGTTATCCATTTTGCGGTTTCAAAATCGCCGGTCTGACAAGGCTGTCAGCTGTTAAATACCTGTCATCTGAAGTGTTATTTGTTTAGTAAAAGGTTTGCCATTTGCGAATATGGATCGTCCAATAGCTGAAGAGCGCGTAAATATAATTCTAACTTACTGCAAAATTGGAGATTCAGACGTAATTGTGGGGAAGCCATTGCATCCGGAATTCGATGCGTATTATGGACTTGGCCACATTTTTTTGAAAATGACGCTGGAGGAGCCTCGAAATGATCCACTACTGCAGCCAATCCAGAGGCAGTCTTTTAAATGACATTGTATTTCATACATAATTCCAAGCTCCAAGCATTATAATGAAATAAAAGTTTCATCGAAATCATGACGTCTTTTTTATTTAACTTTACTATTGAAACTGAAAAATGGATAAACCTATAGATTCGTTTCAGATTAGTAACCAGTTGGCCATGAAGTAGTGTATGTTTGTTTCGAGTATGAATAGGAATCAAAATTCTGATGTACTTTTAAATAAAATAGAATCAAAACGGTAGAAAACCATGGCTTTCAAATGCGTTCTTGGCAGAGTTTAGAGACAAACTCGACGGAGCCGCGTCGATTCAATCGGGTTAGACAAGTGGCAGAAGACATCGGCTCTGAATTGCGTTTTTAGCTGAGTAATTTTAAAACTTGTAGCCCATACAATGCTACACTCCGATGTATTTTCGGAATGATCTGATATACAGAATAAGCATTATTGAATAGATTACAAAACGCTGTTTAGTTATGGAGTTTCGGGCAAACCCCCATTTTTTATTGTTTCGGACACTTAAAAATATGTAACTAAGACATTTGTTGCGCTATCTAAATAATAAGAACGGAGTCAAGAAGAGAAACGGTTGAGTTCCCAAATATGCAAATGCTTTTAAACGTATAATAAATATTTGTAGAGATTTTATTAAACATTGCCATTTCTACTGTTCTTATTTCTTATAGTTAAGGATAGTATTTACCTGAAACAGAATTACTTTTCCTATACAAAATGTATGTAAATACTGGAATTTCATTTGTACACAATTCAACTCAACTGTGGAAGGTTTCGGTAGCACTCATGTATATGAGCTCTTCATGGGAAACAAAAAATACGTTTGAGCTGCTGTTCGGGCTTTAAACGAAACTATTCAGACTAACGCAATATTGATATTAAATAAATTAAATGTTTGATAATTGCTTAGAACAACAATTTAGACATTTGGTGATGAAGGTTAGAAATCCTTCTATTAAATGCCAAATGACTTGGAGGAACTCATATTTACATAATCGGTGAGATAAAGACAAATGTAATCACAGAATAGTGATACTTAACATAAACTTACTTCCAGAATGTTCTTATTTACATAACAGGTCAAGATAAGATAACAATCGATTATATAATCGGTGCAAACGAAGCAAATGCAACTTACTATCGTAAACATTATTTAGATATTTCCTATTTACATATAAAGAAAGGACGAGATGACATACATGATAATTGAATATTTTGGCATTGATCTGAAAGATCTTCCTAGAACATACACTTAGGGAATTTACACATACATACATATACTACAGAAGGAAGATGTTTTTAATATGAAAATTTAACCAAATTAAAAAATTGCATTAAATATGTCAGTGTTATCTTATAATATGCAATCCGCTTCCAATATGTTCAATTAATAAATCAGTACATGAATATGCATCAAATGCGGCAGCAATCCAGAGGAAATGCCTTTTTTTCTTTGAAAAAAAAAACTGTTTGAGCAATATTTAAGTCCCTGCCACCAATCAAAAACAGTCGCCGCCGCCAGCAATTTTTTTTCGGCTTTAAAATCTGGCTGCTGGTGCAGTTCCTAGTGTGATAAAACAATATCAAAATAAAATAAAAATAGTTACAACTTGAAAAGTTTTGATAAATCGGAAAATAATTATCTTAAGGAAGCACCCACATAGTATTTAATAAACCGAAAATAATTTGAATACATCTCTTTAAGCATAATATTTTAGGACCTGTAACGGAGATTCACAACCAAGCATAATAATTTTTGTAACTAGGAAAACTATGGAATCCTGTCACATAAAGTTCGGATAATGTTGTCACGCCTCGCTTTTTAAGTTCCTAAAGAATTTTCTAAATATTCTCTAAATATGTAAATAATATATTGTGCACATAAATATATATTCACTTTAAACCCGTGAAACATAAAATCTGTATTTAGAATACAAGTTATATTATGTGTATCAGGAGGCTGTCATTACTTCGCGAACGTCTCGAGTTGACAGCGTCTATTGGAACAGACTCTGATTTGCACCCACATACAAAACAATACAATTTAATTAAATGCAATTCAATTCAAAAATTCAATTTAATTCATAATTTTAGAATTCATAATTTACTTTACTTTATCAAATTCATTTTTCAATTCAATTTCAAATTCATACTTTAATTTACTTGGGAAGGAAGGATTAACTCCGTTCAACACTGCTTTTAATTAATGATTGTTGAATGTTAATTTTTCCAGGGAAGAGTTCAATTCGTGCACAGCATGTTCTTTTATTAGTTTGTACATTTTGTCCAATGTAGGGCCTGGTCTGCCTAAGAATAAGAGACATATTGTATACCAAATTTCAGCTCATGGTTCGAGCAGTGCTACAGATCGCACTTGTCTTCAACAGATAATCTGATTTACGAATTTGATTAGATTGACATAGCTTTTTACAACGATCAGGAGAATCTAATGTTTTTATAAATGTAGTGACATTTCTAGTGACGGTGAGAAAGAAAATTCAAATCCGTACATTATGGGGAAAATCCTCTTAAACTGACTTCTAAAGTTTTCGGTTTCTGTAAATGTAGGTTATTTGAACAAACAAACAATGAAAACTCACTATTTCGTAGAGCTGCAACAAAACATACATAAATCCAAACGATTTAACAACAACCGATTAGTCTACGAATTTTTGGTAGTTCTCCATTAAAGGCAATTCATGGACTTAAGCAATTTAACATTGGCTTCAGTCCCGCATCAAAGTGCTCATAAAACAAGTTTATTGTTAGTGTTTAGTCTGCTGGCGTTTTGGGCATGCTTTTGACTTTTAAACTGTTTATCATTGCCAATATTAAAAAAAATCCACATACATTTATCATGAGATGTTGTTAAGACGAGGGTCTTATAATATCTAGCTGACCTCGGACGAAAGAAGTAGTTGGATTAACAAATTTATCTTAATTATTCGTTTAAAGTACGAATTTTCTTAGTCCGATTATTTAATTTTTATTTTTTAATTTCTTGTCTAATTTCCAATTTGTTAGCCTCAGTAACTAAATTTTTGGACATTGTTTTGCTCTGTTTGATCAAATTTGGCACATGACATGCTTTTCATAAAGTTAGTTTTGAACATGAAAATGGATAGCATTGCCCCGTCCCTTCCGACATCTCCCATATAAATAACCGATTTCACATGCATATTCCTCGGTTCAAATCTTTGTTGCACTAAATTTACTCAACTGACACATGACAGGCGTTTGCTAAAGCAATGCTCGCTAATGAAAATGGTCGGCTTTGGCATACGCTTTATGGTACCTCCCATATAAATAAATCAATTCTTCCATATTGAATTTTTCCTCTCTAATTTCTAATTAGTAGGATACAATAATCTATGTTTTTGTTCATTGCGTCGATTTCTGATGCGTGGTTAAACTTGAGAAAATTTTGCCCCTTCCGGGACCTTTCATATGAATAACCGATATTACTCACATATTCTTTGCTTCATATTTTCGAGGAAGTTGCACTGAATTCAGTCAAACTTAGCAAATTTAGTTATGAGAAAGAAAATTGTTTGCCACATACCTACTAGTACCTCCCATAAAAATTTGCCGATTTGTCGAAATTTGTTTTCCCCTATAATTTCTAATTCGTTGGGTGCAGGAAATTATATTGTTTATCATAAACACTCCTTTTCTGGTACCTCCGATACCAATTACCTAATTTATCCCACATATTCCCAGATTCACATTTCCACTTAATTACATTCAATTTAGTATAATTTGATTTGCGTTTAGTCAGCTTAGTAACGCGGATGAAAATGGACTATACTGTAATGTCCCTTCGATTATCATATGTTCAATTTTGTGGAGTTTGAAAAAATTAATGGTAGTTCTATCATTTCTGAACGGAAGGCTTCGGTAAGTTATAATTTGACTTCTTGTATTATGCGTTAATTCAGACCATTCCTTGATAATAACCAAGTGATTTAGCACGTTTCGTCAAGCTCCTCGCACTTTTTTGCCAAAATTCAAAAGGATTTATGCAAATTTATATGTGAGTCAGTTCATCCTGCATTATTTTTATAGTACTTTAGTTAATCCTGCAATTCAAGTTCCAATAATCTCGCTGTTTCATTTAAATCTTTAATTCATTAAGGGACAAAAGTAAGTTAGAAACTAAAATTTTCACGATATCTCACGTCTAGTTCAAACCTATTTTCCTCAACACTGTTTATTATATGTAGGACAATTCCCGATATTAAACTTATAGGTAATCTCTTGTTATTTTCGAGAAAACGAAGATTTTCCACTGCCAGGTCCGTTTGGTCAATATGTAGTTATCACACAACCCCAATATTCGCGAATCAAACAAATAAATAAAAGCAGCATAAACATTTAGTTGATTTTTTAATTTGTTGTCTCTCGATTTTATAATTTATGTATTTGCCATAATTATGTGAACCGAAACAACATGGCAAAAAATAAGGGGGAAAAACATAAAAATCACATAAATTAATTGTGCAAATCTAAACAGCGAAACGGTGGGAAAATAATCAGATCTGGTTAGTCTGAGGGATCCGACTGTGTTCATTGAATCCCAACTACTAGTATGCTATTTTTTCATAGTTTTACGTTAAGCGAAAGATTCGTTTATATAGATTAACGGTTTTCAAAAGTTGTTTGTATTAATGAAATTATTGACATTTAATTGTAATTTTATGGATTTATGTAAAAGGTAAACAGTTCCATCGACAAAACAACAATGTCATGATCACAGGTGTTTGTATTCTTTATATAATAAATACTGTCAGTATCTGAAATCTTTCTCGTGAATGCTGTTTTAATTGTTTATTTTAAGTATATTACGAGTATATTGATTCCAAAATGCATAAATCCTGTTTCTTTAAACTTTCATGAATAATCAATTGATTTCTATTATGATCACTGACATTTTATTAGCCGTTTTACGGAACTCTTCAAGATGGACGCCATTGGGCCCACCCATTGTCTGCCGTTGAATGATACCATCGAGGAGGACATAAACATCTAAGCTAGCAGTAGTAATAGCAAACATGTTTAGTATATGACTAATCCTAGCGACTGAAGACCGATGGCGTGCCTACATATGTTTGCATAAATATTCATACATAGAATAAACAAATTTTTGTTGGTTTCACAAAATTCAAATATTAAAAAGCATTTCAAATTTTTGAGGGATCGCCGTGAATCTAAAAAAAACTCTTCCATGTGTCTAAAGGAAATGGATTAAGTGTGAAATTTACATGCTCCTTCTCACAAAGTCATTTTGCGACAGCATTAAAGGATAAGAGGAGAAGTAAAATGATAACATTCTGAAGTCCTCCATTTGGAGTTTATAGAGGGACATTTTTTGCTGAATCAGTAAATTTGGGTGTGGTGCCCGAAGGGTCGTGGCAACGAATTTTCTATTGCCTGATGTAGGTTAAATTGTTCTGAATATACTGCAGTTGAATGCAAATGAATGGATCTAGGAATATGAGTTAAATGAATTAAATCAGGTAATTTATAGGGGAGTTATCAAAGAGGGCGTGATTATTCGGTCGATTTTTATAATTTTACCAAGCGTTGTAATGCTACAACTGAACAATGTTTAAGTAACTGCAGTCTAAGAATGGACAATTACATGGCACAAATAGAATTTCGGATAAACGATAAATGCTTATGGGGGGCACCAAAAAGACTTTTCTTCTTTTTTCATTCTCAGAACTTAATTCATTTAACGCATGATGTCTGCCAAATTCGACTGAATCCAATATGGTTGCCTGAAGCATAAGAGCACATTGGTTAAATCTTTCATTTGCAAGGTTTGCAACCAACAAAAACATTTCAGACAAAATATTAAATTTCAAAAATCAAATTGACCAATGAGATATGGGAGGTACAAGCAGAGACATGTCGATACGCCATGTTTTCATTATCACTTCAGAGACCCTATTATACCACATTCGTCTGAATTAAGTGTAACTGTATGAAAGGTATGGGTTAAAACGATCATTAGTATGGGATACATCAGAAACGGAATGGTTAATTAGTCGATCTTTTAAAATACTATCAAATACAGAGTTACCCTTTTATTGTTTTTAAAACAGTTGGTCTGGCAACGCTGTCAGCTGTTAAATAACTGTCGTCTGAAGTGTTATTTATCTAATGAAAGGTTTGCCATTTACGAATATGGATCGTTTAACAACCAAAGAGCGCGTAAAATAATTAAAACTTACTACGAATGTAGTGATTCTCGTGCATTACAGTGTGATTATGGTCGACTTAATCGACATACTGTTTAAGGAATCGGCAAGATTATAACAAAATTTGAAGAAACTGGATGCGTTGCCTGGTCAGGCCTGTGTAACGTTATAATGTATTAGCAACTAAGTTCTCGTTGTTATTATTTATAAAAATGCAACTTTATTATAAAAACAAATGACTTTTTTGCAAACGACTCATTGAAAGTATTACCGATCGCTAACTGCCACTTTTTCTCATCTTTCTGGCAAAGCTCGAATTCCGTCACGGTAAAACTGTTCATATTTTGAGGCAATCCACGAATCTAACCATTCCTTGATGTCGTCATATAAATGAAACTGCTGGTAAGCCAGACTATGTGCCATCGAATGGAAACAAGTGATAATCAGATGGCGCAATTTCTGCAGAATATGGCGGAAGGGGTAAGACTTCCCATTTCAGCGTTTCCAGGTAGGTTGGCACGAAGCCGAGCGTTGTCATACTGAAGAATCACTTTTTTGTGCTTCTCCGCAAATTGTGATTTCGACTCAGTCGTATTAAATGAAGTCGATGCTGATCCCCACTGATGTTTTCGCTTGGTTTCAACAGCTCGTAATAGTCCCACCAAATACAGAGCAAACTCTTCGCAGCGTGAATACTCGGCCGAGGCGACGACGTAGGAGCATAACTGGACACCCCCCATGACTTTCTTCCCTTTGGATTGCAGTAATGAACCCATTTTTTATCATCCATTACAATACGATGAAGAAAATCCTTCCTTTTGTTGCCGCTAAACCAGTTGTTCACAGGCGAACAACGTCCCTTGGTTATCACTATTGCATCGAGGCGGTATGTTTACCATATGCTTAAGCTTGGCTCATGACGTTTAGGTTGTGGCAGAATCGACTAGCACTTACAGCTGGCGTCATCTATTGTATTGACGGTGCCACGAACCTTACAACACAACCGATTTTGGCCTTATTACTTAAAAAGCTTCCAGCAAGCGTAATTTCAAGTTTTAGCGACGTTAAATAGCAATCAAAGTCACTCTATTTGACGCCGCTAGACTTTTTTTGTTGTCGTGTTTTGCGGGGATAATCCTCAAACGTTGGAGTATTTGAAAACTAACATTCGGAGATACCGCCCAAAATGTGCGAAATAGTCAAAAGCTACCTCAAAAGGACTCACTGCTGCAAGCAGTCCAAAGGCGGTCATTTATATGACATTGTTTCCGTGCATAATGGAAACGTTCAAGCATTATAATGAAATAAAAGATTCGTCGAAATCATAGCTTTATGTGTGTTTCATTTAACTTTGATTTTGAAGCGGAAAAATCGATAACCCGGTATTGTACATCAATGTAATGGGGAAAAATTGAGGATATTACAGTCTACGAGTTAGAAGTTATAAAAGAAACATTACGTTTTGGAAGTTACAATAATTTGTATGTGGTATACCAGGAAGGGCTTAATAATATGATAATATAATATGATTTTTGTAATAATATACATATGATTTTGTTGTTGTATTGAATCATATGAAGTTAAACTTTTGCATTCTTTATTGACTAAAGCCTTTTATAAGACTAAATATTTGCTACTACTTTTTCCAAGAGCCATAACGTTTTCTTTCATTAAATCTATTAACTTTTTTTGAATATACGCCTTAGTACCGTTGAAAAGATAGAATAGATCTGTGAATAAAAAAATTTAAGAAAGCGTTCAAATCAGAAAAGCTTCTTATACTGATGTTTGAAAAACTGCAGATTCCGTTCAACGCGTCCAAAAATAGAATGCTGGTAAGCATGCTTAATTTGGGAACATATCACATATCCCATTCAACAAATACAGAAAACTTCCAATGAAGAGCCTGCAAATCATGTGCATTTGATTATTTTCAAATGTGCTCATAATCATCCGAAGCCAAATGAAAATAAAATACACTAGCGGACCCGGCGAACTTCGACTCGCCACAATTTAACGCCTACAGATAAACTCCCGAGTAATAATAAAAAACAGATAGCTCAAATTTCAATGTGATTTATTTGAATGGAATCGAAATCAGTAGAGAGCATTATGATGAACAATATTTTTTGATTTGTTTCCCGGCGCAAAAACAAACAACGAAGACGGTTGTCCCCAACACGCGAACTGGCAACGTAGAGCTGACCGTACGAAAAACAGGGAGATTAATCCCACAGACTTCCAACGATTGGCCTTGCGATTTATTGATTGTCATCGCAAAAGCTAATCGAATGGGGAACTGAATCCTCTTGAATTGGTATGGAAGATCAGTTGGAGTTATCGAAATTCATGGGATAAGGACTTCCTCTCCTTTGAATTTGTCCTTGATGATCGTCGCTTGAATCACATTGTTCATCAGTTTCTTGATGAACAATTGCGTACCATTGCATAATTTCGGATGATTCAGATTCCGCAACATGAGTATGATCGATCCTACCTTCAGCTGTAAATTATGCGGCGGAGTTCCTGGCACATCAAGCGAGTTCAAAAATCCCTTCGGATAGTTTGTCGCTTCATCCTCGTCGGTCACTCTGTCAATAGATTTGTACGAATACAGTTTTCCAGCGATTTGACTTTGAATAACTAAATTCAAGCCATCGACGTCCTTACTCTTAGCTGCTGTTATTGCCAGTTCACTAATCCAATCGAGATTTTTATAATGCCGGGGAACACTTTGGTGATGAGTTCCTCCTTCGACAATGTGATGTGGTGATTGTGCAACGCGAACTTGTGCAATATGGGCACGTCTCCATTCATTTTTTTCAGCGCGTTCCTCTTGCGTTTAATTATCACAAACATTCTGACTAATTATTGCACGACATGTACGACGTCCAAGGTTTGATCGTCTAATAGGTGGAGTTAGTCAAGCAAATAACTCTCCTTGAAATAGAATAAAGTCGTTGTTGACTAATCCTATTAAAAAGAAAATTATTTAAAAAAAAAAAAACTTACGAAATGAATGTATCGCAATAAATGCGTGTAATCCAATAAGATGACCTAACTTTTTATACGCAAACTTATTTTCTGAAAAAATGATCGAATTGATAAATATTGCACTGAATTTCAATTGATCGTACTGTTTGTACCATTTACTAATGTGATACGCGATATATGAGTATCCGAAATCAGTGTAATAATAGGTAAAACTCGAATCAATTGCAGCAGGAAATATAGCATATTTGTTTAATAGAAAATGACAATGCACCTGTCAAATTGCGCTCAGCCTAAGTTAACGTATAACGCCATCTACGGGGTTGTGGCATTAAACGCAGCTCAGCGCCGTCTGTTACTTATCTTGTTAACTTCTCCACCCAAAATTCACGCAAAACATATTTTATCACAATAAATTTCATAATTTTCCGAACTTTACAACGAATTTTCCAACTTTACACAGTCCAAAATCAAACAAAAAGAAAAATTTCCGGAATTTTCCGAGTTTTTCACTAACAGTTTTCTATTTTGCCATTCGAAAAGCCATTCCGGAACAATTGCACACAAAATTCCATACAAAAAATCCATTTTCGATTTTTTTCAATTTTCCCACTTTTCCGGAGGGTTTCCCCAAAATTTTCTTTCGTAAAAACATTCTCCAGGCAATTACGAACAACTGAGAAAAAATGTAAGCCAAATTGGCCCAGCCGTTCTCAATTAATGAATTACTATACATTTTTCTCACCATTTAGCTTGATCTTCATGTGACTGAATTAATCGGGATTCTAATATCCGTTGGCTGTTCCTCTCAATACGATTTGCTCGATGTTCAGCAAATCGACCAATGTTCCTACGTCTGATTGGCAGCATCTCACTCACTTATTATGAAAGTTAATTGAAAACAAAATCAATACTATAATCTAACACTGTTTCTGACCGAAATTCATTTTTATATATAAGAGAAGAGAGAAGAAGAAGAAAATAAAATGTTCTTCGTTTTTTCTTATAAAAAAAGTTATTGCCGAAATTATACTCACCAACACCTATATTATATTGCACAAAAAATTTGAGCACACGGTTAATTGTATTTTAAAATTTTCACTTTTAGCAGCAAACACAATAGCACTGTATAAGGCTCGTAAACAATTTTTAAAGTTTAAGCTTAGGCTAAGTAAAAAAATTGAGAAGTGAAAAGAAGGCAACATGATTGACAAAGTTAGGGGTTTGAGTTTCTCCTAAAAGTTTCTCATACATAGAAAAATGAGAAGTGAAATAAAGTCAGTGTATCAAAAACTTAAATTTTAAATTGTTCCTATAACAGGATCAGAAATAATGGTTTTTTTAATTTTTGATTTCTTCGGGTGGTACCACGAATGTTTGCCCAATTCCGTAAACCAAACTTATATACCAAATTTTGTTCACATACTGTTAGCCGGAGCAGAAATAATGGATTTTTAATTTGTGGTTTGTATGGGAGGTACCACGCCCCTTTGTCCAATTGGACCGAAGTATAAATCTAAACCACTCGGGGCGCCACTCAAACGCATACAAAAAATTTTATGCAAATCCGTCACTCCGTTCTTTAGTTATGCTGTGGCAAACACACCCCAAATCATTTTTATATACATAGTCCTGCCATATGTTCTGTTACACAATTTCCAGCGCTTATCGCTAAAAACTTCTTGCGGGAATAGAACCGTTAACTTTTTTTTCAGAACACATGCACTGATTAGTGAAGAATACTAGTCAGTTTGGTTTCAGTTTGCATGGAGTGGGGCGTTAAAGAGAATCGAGTCGGCGTAATAGCGTTGCTTAAGTGCGGAAAGAGTGCTGGCCAAATTTTCGAGTTGCTAAAACCACTCGGAATATCAAGAATGTTCATTTATCGTGCTATTGCGCGCTTCGGCGAATTGTCTGGAGTAGAAGACAGGCCAAAAAGTGGTCGCCCGCGCGTTGTCCGTACGAGTGCGGTAGTAAAGGCAGTGCGTGAAAGAATTCGGAGAAATCCCCTTAGAAAACAGAAAATCATGTCCAAGGAATTGGATATATCAACCAGATCCATGTCTAGGCTGATTCGGGATGATCGGCATATGAAAGTCTATCGTCGGTCCACGGGGCATCTTCTAACTCCTCAGCTAAAAAAAAATTAGGCTGGAAAGATGCAAACGACTTTTGCAGTGGCACGCGGACAATGGCCATGAAAATATTCTGTTTACGGATGAGAAAATTTTTACCGTGGAAGAAGTTTTCAACAAACAAAATGACAAGATTTATGCCACCAAAAAGATGTGTTAGAGGGTGTTGTGAAGGGTTTGACCAATACCCTTTTCAATGGACGTAGATGGATCTTCCAACAGGACTCTGCTCCTGCGCACAAAGCTAAAACCACGCAGGAGTGGCTCAGAGTCAATATTCCTGGCTGTATAGCAGCAGAAGATTGGCCATCAGAGAGTCCAGATCTCAATCCACTGGATTATGCTTTGTGGTCAGAATTGGAGAATATGGCTTGCAAGACTCCACACAGAAATTTGGGAAGCCTTAAAACAGCATTAACCAGAGCAGCGTCCTCGATCTCCATGGAAATCGTACGTGCGGCTATAGCCCAATGGCCACACCGTTTGAAAGCTTGTGTTAAAGCAAAAGGCGGCCATTTCGAATTAATACAATTTTTTTTAATAACCAATATCGTCTTCTAATAAATGAAATAATTTTGAATACAATATGAATATTGGTTTTTTTTTATCGCGTTTTATATTTGTAACAGAACATATGGCAGGACTACTACTTCTTCTACGTCTACTTCTCATACGTCAAATTTAAGAAATTATATTTTTGAAAACATTTATGAAGCTGTTATAAAAATAGCATCTTCTAACTTCAGTTTGCTCCTTGGTTGAGGCACCCACTGTCTCCATGCAAAAAAAAAAAAAGAAGAAAAGAATACAGAAAACCTCTCTCCTACTTTTACCAGCCGTTAAGACATTACAGCATGATTGCACAATCAATTACTCGCATATGGGATAGGTGTCCTAAAGTGTACCCTGTAAACTTGCAGAAAACCAATTGTACATGAGTCGATCCGTGTGCATGCAAATGAAAAATAATATGAAAAAACATGGACATTTTCAAAAACATGAAAATGATTAGATATTCTAATTTCTCTGAGTGTGTGAGATACACAATCTCTAAACATGATACTTTCAACATAAGCAGTTACAAAATAATGGACAGAGTAGGTCAGTTACGCTGATTTTTAAATTTTGGAATTTCACATACATACGAGAGCATTCCCAAAACTAGTGAACCTAACAAAGAAGACTCAAAAAAGTTAGGAAAAATTGTCTTGATTTTTCATCATATTCTCCTGTTAGCTCTATACACTTTTTCCAGCGATATTCTACAGTTTCTGTAGTCTGTTTACTGTAAGAATTTTAAATCTCCTTAAAATAGTTATTAACCGCAGACTCCACCTCTTCCTTGTTGGCAACTTTTTAACACCGAGTCACATTTTCAAGTTTGGAAAAAGAAAATAGTCCGAGTAATTCCAGCTTTATTTCTTTAATTTTTCGCAACTTAGTAGCGGATGTGTGAACTGGAGCATTGTGTTGATGAAACAACACTTTGTTTTAAGCCAAATGCCACATTTTCCAAAATTGCATCACCTAAACGCTGCAATAAAGTAGCATAATATTTATTTGCGGTTGATGTTGACGATTTTCCTTTCTAAAGGTAATCAATAAAAAAAAAATCCTATGCCAATTCCAAAAAACAGACGTCATGATCTTGCCTGCAGATGGAACCGTCTTCGCCTTTTTCTCGAACGTGATTCCCCCTTTCCAGTCCACCGCTTTGAAATTTGGTGTGGTGGGTGCATGTCTCAACCATGGTCATAAATCGATACAAAATATCGTCTTTATTGCGAAACATCGCCGAACACTCTACTGGAAACTCAATACCTTTACGACGCTGTTTTTGCTCTATTGAAAACTAGCGCGGCACTCATCTTTCGCACAGCTTTCTCATTTTCAAATCTTCGGTCAACATACGATGTTTAGCTCTTTTTGAAATGCCTATCACTTCAGCTAGCTCATGCATCTTTAACGGACGATCATCCAATACCATTTCGTGGATTTTCTTAACCGTGTCTAGGGTGAACACCTTGGTAGACCAGTACGGTGTTCTTTTTCCAGCTCGTAAGGCCTTGTTTAAACTCCGCTACTCAATATTTTACAGTCGTAAATGAAGGGACATCTAGCTCGACTTTATAATTGGTCGGGCTGAGAATTTTAAAATGGAAATACTGAATTATATAACGGCAACCAATTCTTGCAACGTTTACAAATTCACTGAGATCGTTCACTTTTGATGGCTCAAGTAAAAACACTGAACGTCGTGGCACCTTGAAACTTAAAACGTATTATTTATAAGGTTGCTTCTTTTTCCAAAACGGGTTTTTGCACAAAACTACTTTTTTTAACTGATTTCCTCACATAAAAAATGACCTAATGGAAACGCGACTATAATACAATTAAATGTTCTATGCCAACGAAAGGGACACAAAATCTGAGATTCAGTTACCAACTAAATACATCAAATAATACAGATCCCAAATCATATGAATATGTTTTTTTTACTATTTTCTTGACTCTCTTTAGACGGAAATTTGACGCTTCATTATTTTCTTCACAAAGTTGAAATCAGGAATTTGCTTTTACTATTGTATCCAAAGTCAAGACAGAATTTTTCTTTTTTTTTCTTAATCTATGTTTATTCGTCTATATCTATTTCATCGCCTCCAAACCATAAACACAGATCTGAGTCCTATCTGGTGTAAAACTGCGTCCTGTAGCGTGTCAGAAATAGCATGTTTACAGGTTTTAAAAGAATTGGTTGATTTTGATACCAGTCGAGATGTCATACTTCTGCGGCAGAAAATATCTTTTAAAATACAGTTGACTGATGCGTATGAAATGCGAAAAATGACGCCACTAAATAACACTCAAACGAGAAAATTTTATTACTCCCAAGAAAAAGAAAAAAGGAAAAGGAGTGCAGTTCCATAAACAATTCTTGGAGTTATTCCATAACGAAATAATCCCCAAATCAAACTCAGTTTAAACAAGTTTTATTTGGGAACTTTTTCGTTCAATTCAGGAGTTATTTCATTTCGTTTGATATTTGCAAAATTTGGAAGCACAACCAATAGCGTTATTATTAGGTCAAAACGTCCATTTGAATGACTCCAAAGACATTTTTGAATGGCCTGAAGTGCGCAAAAATTTATCAAGGATGTTGAAATGGAGTTTGAAGTTATAAGTTGAAATCGAAGAAATAGCAATTGCTATATTTGTTGAAGAAAAATCAAAGATATACTAATAAATTCAATTATGAAAATAGATCATACGAGTATTATGAATGCTACACGAAAGTGTGAGAATCTCTAGTGTTTCTATTGAATGGAAAATACTTGAAGAGTGATGACTTTGAACATCTTGACATTATGAGCAACATGATTAATAAGATTAAGACAAAGTGTGTGAAAAATGGAAACTTTTTAGGAGAAGTAAATACCTTGAAATTTTAGAAAGTTATTTTCTTATGGGCATTTTCTATATAGTATTGAGGAAGGAAGATTTGTAACAAAACTTTTTCATTTGACGTCCAAAAAATTACGAACGAAATTCAATATTTGGAATTCAATAAGATGAATTAACTAGTGAGTATGGTGAGTACATTCTGGGGCTAAGTTTTCATTTGATTGCGCAAGCGGCGTAGTTACCACCCACTTTTCAACTCTTTTCGGGCTATCAGCATTTTTTTTAATGTGGGTCTTTTTTTTGAAGAGGAAGATGGCCACGACGAAATGGGTAGTGCGTTTGGTGGAAAGGCAGAAGAAAGGAAAGGAAGAAATAAGCGGAAAGTTGTGACGAAATTTAAAGCGGGATGGCCGTGATGAAATTAGGCGAAGACCTTAGAGAAATGGGAATTGGACAAATCTTTTTCTGGAAAACCTATTTGCAAAAAAACATTTTTGAAATATAGTGGTTGTGGCACATGTCTGTTTGGCGGCATGGGATATTTGAATTTCTTGGTCGTTTTAGGGGCTGGAAGTTGTCATCATTGTTGGTGTTGTTTGCCGTTTTTACAGACGTTGCTTCTTGCACAAATTGCAATTCCTGTGGTTTTCGTTGTGGTTAATAAGAACGTGTGTTTGGTAAAGGGTGAACACAAACGGAAATGATTTTTCTCCGTGACATAAAAGTTTTTGCGATTTTGCGTATATTGCAATCAAAAATTATTTTTTTGATTTTAAAAATTATTCATCTACTTAATAACATTATCCTGCAACGTTTCCACGATGTTGGATTTATATAAATTATCCAAAGGAAATAAAACAATATAATTAATTAGTTTCTAGTAGATCTTTATAAAAAAATATTATATTTGTCACAACTTGATTATAATTCCTTTGAATCATATGTAGTACATTGCTCAATCATGTGCTTCGATGTAATCTTTTAATAAATTACTCAAAGGAACAAAAAAAATACATTTAATTAGTTTTAATTTATAGTAGATCGCCATATTTTATTGAATAGACTTTTCTTTCCAAGGTAACAACAACGAATGAATTTTATTAACATATGTAATAGTAAAGTAATGTATATGTATGTTTGCTACACATATGGCAAGCCTTCTACGATTAAATTATAAATAAGTATGGCAAGTACAAAACATTTGGTTGCTTGATTTGTTTATTCCCAACACTTCCCCTCAAACTGCAACTTGAATGTTTATTTGAGATTTGATAGACCACGCTTTGAAATACATGAGGTATGTTTCGGAGCTACCAAACCTTTAGTAAGGACATCAGCTGGCATTTCTGAAGTGGGAATGTATTCAACTTTAATGTCTCCACGAGCAATGCATTCACGGACGAAATGATGACGTATATCAACATGTTTAGTGCGGTTGTGAAAAATGGGATTTTTACTTAGAAGTCCAGCTTCTTGGTTATCATTATGAATGATTGTTGTATCTTGATTTCCCAGAATTTCACTTAAAAATCTCCTTAGGTAAATGGCTTCTTTCGAAGATAGCCATATATTCGGCCTCTGTGCTCGACAAGGCTACAGTTCTTTGCTTTCGCGGCTCCCAACTAACGGCGGCATTGGCTAAAAAGAATGCGAAACCAGTATACGATCTCCGATTGTCAATATTTGCTCCCCAGTCGGCGTCAGTGTACCCTGTAAGGCACTTATTTGTTTTGCTAAACTTTGAACCAACTTCTTGTGTGCCTTTCAGATATCTAAGTACCCTCTTCGCTGCTACCCAATGCTGATGGCCAAAATTAATCTGTATATATACATATATATATATATATATATATATTGAAAAGATATTTTAACAATTTCTAATCCCAGAAATTTTCATGTGTTTCAGTTTTTATTTTTCTCCAATTCTTTAACTAAGGTTTACTTATTTTAAAACATTTATAAAGTTTTTTATTATTTGCTAATATTTTCAGCCGCATTTGAAAAATTGTCATTCTATGGAATACTTTAAAAATATATTTAAGTATTAAAAATGTGGCATTCTCACATGAGAAGTTAATATGAAAACCTCTTCCTATATTAAAAATGTTTGTGAATATTAATGAAAAGTGCTTACAAACACAATTTCTATAAGAAAACTACATATGAAGACTCTTTTTTATGCGAAAAGTTCCTACGAAAACAAAATGTGCTTAAAAATATGTTATATTTCTAACCGATAAACTGACCGGAAAATATGTCGGCGGCATCGTGTTGCCGGTTGGTATTCATTGCTTGTCTTGGAATAGTTAAATATTCCTTTAATAGAATATGTGTTCATGTAATTTTTATCAGGTATGCGTTTCGTACTTAGATCGAAAGAAGTCTAAAATTTAAGTTAAAGTAGAAATTTAAACCAAGTCCTTAATTTTGCATATAATTTGTCCTGACAACGAGAGTGTCATCGAATTGAGGAAGTCGGATCGGCCGTACCAATATTCCTTTAGAATCGCTAATTAGTACAAATGATCATTTTCTTTTTCCTCCATTTTTTATTTTTTATAATGGTATAAAATTCATGTTTCTATTTCGGTTTTTATGATATGACAATTTCGTTATGTGCAAGCGATGTATTTTGGTGACTAAAAATGTATTTACAGAAATTATGTCGTAAAATATTTCGCTTTCACATATTTCGTCAGATTACATAGAACTCGGTTAGCAACAATTTGTATGTATTTCAAACGTTGATATTATAAATGGAGGAAGGAAGAAAATTGCATAACATTTTTCACTGCAAAAGCTTTACGTGTAGATCGAAATTCGCTGACAAAACTAATATTTTTAATAATACTATTTTCCAGGATAACTAACTAGTGAAGTAGGGAAAAAGCAATATTTTACATTAAAAACGCTATTTGGTTTAAATTCAAGTAAAATAAATGCAAAGCATTTTTTTATTTAAGAAGTTCCTTTAATCAGACGTCATGAAATAAAATTCGTTAAAAAATTAACATTTTTTACAAAGCTTCTTCTTTATAATAAACATATTTTCTTATAGGAACAATTTTTTGTACTTTTTTTATTATAGAAACCGCCTTTAGAAGTGGAAACCGGTACGGAAATGTTAATAAATTATTCCGGTCCCATCGGAAAATATTCTGAGTTAAAAAATATTAATATTATAGAAAAATTATCAAACTTCCGAAAGTCGACCAATTTGTTTGATCTGGCAAAATATTAAGCTGTTCCAAGTTTTCATGAAGATGTATGGCAGTTATCGTGCCTACCATCTTGGCGCTGTTGCTGTGAATATGGGTGGATATGTTAATCGCAACTGGACGTTAATTGGAAAGTCAAGATCTTCACTTCGAGCGTCGTTAGTTTTAAACGCACCCGTGAAACTATTAGTAATATTACCGTACTAGATATTAGAAAGTAAGTATGGCAGCACCGGCTTGACCCCGCATTGTCAAAAAATATGACATGGGAGGACTTCTATAAATGGTTACATTATTGTAGGAAACGTGATAAGACTTTTCTCAAGAGTAATTTACTAATGGTTTCAATTACGATAACGACAATGAAAGTGTTTTCGAATAGCCTTTCGTTTTTAATGTATCCTACACAGTGGAAATATTAAAATAAGTTTTTATTATTAATAATTCTTCTTGCAAAACAGATTAAAATACTTTTGAAACAGATAGAATAATAAAAATTATTCACATGAACGAAACGTCATAAAACTGCCAAATGCTATCACGCTGCCTTGCCGAAGTTATTCCAAACACATATACAAAATCCAGGGTTAATCGTTAGTTTAAAACCGTCTGTCAGGCAAGGCTGCCAGCTGTCAAATAGCTGTCATCTGAAGTGTTATTTATTTAGTGAAAGGTTTGCCATTTTCGAATATAGATCGTTTAAAAACCGAGTGGAGCGGATGATCCGTAATCAATTCAGAGCGCCATGGACGTGTGGTAACCGACTTTTTTGACCTGCAATTGAAGATTATGACATGTGGTTTCAACAAGATGGTGCCGCGAGACACACAATATGACCGATTTCCAGAAAGCGTTATTTATCATTTAGTCAAGTTACCGCCAAGATACCGCTAAAAATGTGCGAAAAAGTGTTCGAAAACTACCTCAAAAGGATCCACTGCAGCGACCAATCCAGAGGCGGTCATTTAAATGATATTGTATTTGTACATAATGTCAAGGTCCAAGCATTACAACATAATAAAAGTTTTATTGAAATTATAGCTTTATTTGCGTTTTATTTAACTTTACTTTTGAAATAGAAAAATGAATAACCCGGTATTTAATTAGACACTCTGTATTCTATAAGAAAGTTCGGTTATAAGTGGATAATGTATTTCGGAACTTTGCTTCACATTTGTTTGGTTGCGTTTGCCGTTTTCTTTAGGAAATTCGATTGGGACTTCCGGAAAATTGTGCGAGTCACACACTATGAATTTACTCCAAAAACACGAAATATTTGCATAATTGTATGTGAACAGGGCACTTGCAAACAGTTTTCGAATGGCAAATGTTCTTGGAACTTTGGTAATACAGGGTGTCCGTCGGGAAGGTATACTACTTTGTTTTGCCGCCATTTTGGTAAACATTAGTTTTGACAATTCATATTTGACAGTCGTGAAGTAGAGACGTGGCAAATATATTATTGAAAAATATTTGGTAAACCAACGTGTTTTAATCGTTAAAAAATGTTATAAAAAATCAATCATCGATCACTGTGGCGATAAGAAAGTAACGTGAAATTTTTGGGAGAAACAACGTGCCAACAAAACGTACTATTTATCGTGTGGTGAATGATTTCGAAGAAAGGGGGTCTGTAGCTGATAGGGCCCAGCATGGGCCACAATGCACCGCAAGATCGGCTGAACACATTACTGCTGCTCAAGGAAGTGTTCAAAACAATCCATCAATCTCAAATCGATTGAATTTGACACAAGAGCTTCTTCTACAAGACCATTTACGTCGTCGTACATATACCTATATATGCCGATAGGATGTTACAGCTCGCCCATAACAACCCCGAAGTTCATCAAAAAATCATAATGAGTGACGAGGCACATTTTCATATGACATGTGAATAAACAGAATAGAATAGAATAGGTTCTGGGCAATGGAAACCCCTCAAATTATTCATCAGTCACCTTTGCATCCATTAAAAGTAACAGTCGGGTGTGCAATTTGGTCAGGAGGAATCATTGGACCTTACTTCTTTGAGACTGAAAACGGCGTAACAGTAACTGTCAGTGGAGAGCGATATCGTGATATGATTGAAAACTTTTTAACGCCACAAATGCATGCTTTGGGCTTGATTAACATGTGGTATCAACAAGACGGTGCCACATCGCATACAGCCAGGATTACAATGGAATTACTGTGAGACCTCTTTCCACAACAAGTTATTTCAAGAAATGGTGATGTTGATTGACCTCCACGGTCGCCTGATTTGACTGCTTCGGACTTCTTTTTGTGGCGATATCTGAAAAGCAAGGTTTATGCAAACAAACCAGAAACGCTTGAGCAACTCAAACAAAATATTCGTGATGAAAGTAATGAAATTCCGCGTGAAATGTGTGAGAATGTAATGAAAAATGTGCTCAAAAGGTTTCGCATTTGTGAGGCTAACAGAGGCTGATATTGTATTCCATACATAATTGCCGATATTAAATAAAACATTTGTCAATTTAAGATCAATTCTCTTTCATTTAATCAAAAATTATAAACAAACAAAGTAGTATACTTTTCCGGCGGACACCCTGAATTTATTCTCGTCTGTTGCAGATGACAGTTTCGTTTGGATTTGAAATTTTTTCGAAAGTGAAGCTTAGTGTGGATGATTGATCTCCCATTCCATTCCATTCGTGGTATTTTTCCACGATCTTAAATCTGTTGCGTAATTGAGAAAAAACACCTATTTCCCTTCGTGGTAAATGTCGAACATTATCAAGCTATTGAAACGTTTTTTTTATTTCTGCCAACTACTATGCCGAACTAAATTCTCCTCGAAGATATATGAAGGTTTCAGTTTGGCTTAATACGTTTTCTACATTAAAAATTATATTAAACGGGATTGCTAATCCCCCGTTCTCACGATTCGATAACATTTTAACAGGCTCAATATCTTCTTGACTAGGGCGTAAAATTGGTACTTACGATGTTAACAAAAGGTGGATTTAAAATGACTACTCAGATATGTGTGTAAATCCAAATTCCATACATAGTTCTCTTGTGGATTTTAGTTAACTTAAAATGTCTTTCACATAAAAGAAAACTTCTTCATTTGAGGTTTTGCAAATTTCCTAATTTACTAAAATGCTTAATAATTAAAGAAGTTCTAATACTGAAATTCCAAACTTTGCAAAGATTTATTTTTACTATTTTCTGAGGTATGTAAAAGCCTAATAATAATTCAGAAAATCTATTTTCTTACCAATATTTCACATTCTAAATAGTTTGTATTATACAGGATGGCGCAATAGAACGTGCATATTGCATCATCTTTTTTTGCGGGGTAGAAAATGCGCGGGCGGGGGGGCGCCTGCATCGTTGGGTTGGCGTTCTCATGGAGTTTTAGTCGCTATGAATCACTTCGACGGGAAGCGTCCTCTCTGGCAGAGGATTAATTGGTCCTTTTTCTTCGCAAATGCTCGGAGCTAAAACGTCACTGTTAATACGGAACGCTTTGTTGAGATGTTGGACGGATTTATGGCCCCAGAAATTGAAAATTCAAGAATAGTGAATTCCAGAACTTGGTTCCAACAAGATGGAGCTACCTGTCACACATCAAATGACTCCAGGGCGGTGGTGAAACAGATGTTCCCTGGCAGACTGATTTCGAAAGGAGGTGATTTCCCATGGCCCCCACGTAGTCCAGACTTGACGCCTCTTGACTTTTTTTTTTGTGGGGATACCTCAAACACAAAGTCTACAGTAATAATACAAGAAACATCGTTCAGCTCAAGGAGAATATCCGTGGTGAAATGGCAGCCATTACACCAGTATTACTGAAGAAAGTTTTCAATAATTTTCGTTTCCGGTTAGAGGAGTGCCGTCGTAGAGAGGGTCACCATTTAGATGATGTTATTTTTAAAAAATAAACTCCATTTATTACTCTACAATGCCTTAGATTTATTTTAACCATACCTTTTGTACATATTTTTTTAATCTGTCTTTTAAATATGCACGTTCTATTGCGCCACCCTGTATAATAGAGTTCATTTAAAATGTACGAGTATGACTCATTTTTGAAATATTTGTTTTTATAAAAAGATAAAAATGGTTTACGCAAATGGTTTTGGTTACAAATGCAATCGATATGTTCTGGATCCGCACATAAAAAAAAAATTGTATCCAAATGAGGCAAACAAGTTGGGTGCATTTCTAATGTAACATTTCTTTTGATTTTAGTGTTTTCTTAAGGATTTGGTACCCTAGGTGACAGACAGGGCAATTCATATTTAAATTTTTCTGGATTTTTTCATTCCCTGCTTATAAAGTCGAAATCTTTTACCCGTGTGCTACTACTATAGTTAGCTAATTTGGCTGGAATTTTTATTCTGAAAATTTGCATAAAACTATCACCGCCTGCTGATGTATCAAATTCATGAGAGTATCCTCTATACTATGTAATTCAATTTCACTGTAGGTCCGCCTCTGACCAAAACATATGTAAAGTGTTTGAAGTACTCTTCGCACGCGTAATTCCAGTTGACATGAAATGTCCTAGATTCGAATGACATTACATCTTCTCTTGGTAGTGGGCCAGTAATTTTCACCAAAATAAGGATGTCATTGCACGGTAGAGCGATAACATAAAACAATCAATAATAACACTTGTTTTCCTGTGGCCCACCGCTTTTCTGACAGCTAAGCCCCCAAGGAAAAAGTACACAAATTTTACCAGCCAGTTAATTTTTAATATTATTTTAACAGTATCTGCATGTTTCTGACGGTTTTGTGTATTTTCTTTTGTATCTGCATGAGTGTTTTTTGTTTGTTTTTTGTTTTTTCAGTTGTACCATAGTTTTGGACATTTTTGTTGTTTCTTTTCAGTTGGTCGGTTGACTGAGTTGTTGGTTAGTTGGTGGTTCCTCGGTCTGTTAGTATTTTGAGGTTACTTCCTGTTGTTTTTTGCCAACAATCCGGCAACAACAGCAACTACATGTTACTGGTGTTACATTTAAAGTCTTTATAACAATAAAGTTAATATAACAACAACACCAACGGAAACCGCGAAAAAAACAACAGCAGTGTATGGTTAATTAATTAAAATGAAAGCGAAAATGTTATAAATCATGTTTGCATGTAATTAATTTTTTTTGCGGCTAAACAGACATCTTTGCATGAACAAAGTGTAACATATTTTATGCTAAAATATGCACATGAACATGACATCTGTATGTACAAACTTGTATGTGGCCACACATAAATGTACAAGTACATCAATATCACACACACCACTACATATTACATGTTCCACATTATGAAGTGCCTGCTAATGGCGACAATGTCAAGATGAGTTGATATACTAAATGCCTGCATACAGGATTCTGGAAGTTAGTCTGAATGACTTTGCAGGAACAAACCCGGTTTAAGTAGTTGACATAATTTGACAATGGTAGGTTGTGGGCTACAAAATACATATGAATCCCACTAAAATTCATGGGAAGTGAACACATTTGATGTTCATACAATGAATACGTCCTGTTTTAAATTGAAACCTAACCCAAGTATTCACTATAGTAAACGAAGCGATCAGCTTTTAAAGTTAGGTGGATAATTGTGTGACAGTTCAAAAATACTACTATATATGTAGAAGACTGTCGAATATACTAACTATTACGTTCCGGACTTCTAACATGACACTTTTGAGAATAAATAATCTTGAGCGGAAAACCGGGATTCCAAGGGAAATTTATTCCGCAGAACCAGAGGGTCCTTTCGTGTCTTTCAGAAAATTTAAATGTACCACCGACAGTTTCACCAGTTGCTATCTTCAGATAGATACTAGTCAGATTCTTACGTTATTTTGTGGACCAAGTCAGAAATTTCTTCTGTATTATTTAGTAATTTTATGCCTTGTTTACGATATCTCGTATCAGATCTGAGATATTCAGCCAGGAAATAAAGGTTTTGTAGTGCCGAGAATACCAAGCGGGACTTTTGGTATATAATTTGCTTGACAAAAAATTCTTCGGTGCAATGTAATTAATATCTTTCTTCCCAGACGGCGACAATGATGTGAACTGTTATCTATTAAACGCCGTACTTAGAAAGCATTTGGAAGCGCTTCGGTCTCATGCGCACCTTTCCTTCTTCGTCACACCAAGTTTTGACAGTATTTTAAAAGTCTGATCCTTCAAATGGAGTTTTCATCGCCACTTTCTACTCCGTCCATCAAGTTCATTATGGAAGGCTCTTCGTGTTGTAGCGCTTTTTCCATCCACAAAGCATAACTCTGCCTACAATATCGTTGCATTTTGATGCGCTTGACTACGTCGATGTTGGTACTCGATGTTTTTGTACTCGTTTACCATCCTGTTCACTTTTGCTGCGTCTTTAATTTCTAAGAAGGCTGCAGGAACATCTTCATCATTAGCGTAGGCAAGTAACATATTATCTTAATTAAATTTATTTAAAGTAGGTTGAAGAGCTTAGTAGGCTATCACCCTGTCTAAAGTCTCGTTTGATATAAGATGATTTCATACGATTTATGCCTATCTTAATTAAAGACCTAGTGTCGATTATTGTCTTCCTACGATGACATGTAAGCTCTCTTGAAGGGGTTTCTAGGATTTGCGAGAGTGCAGTAACTGAAACATTGATAACTTTCAAACAGATGACATATATAAAAGATTGATATCACAACACTTGGTACATGCAGAAAGTTTGCCTTCTTCTGCTTCGCCCATCCAGTTCGCTGTTGAAGACTTTTCGTGCTGGACGTTTGAACCAGTCGACACAATTGCCGCGTTTTGATACACGTAGTATCAGTATCAGAAGACTACACTGAAGAGGTCGCATGATAGTCTGTTGTCCCAATAAAGTATTTGTTTGGTATAAAAGAGCTCACTAAGATGTTTGCCTATCTTTATTGAATGCTTTGTGTCACTCAGTATCATCTTATAAAGTGTCACCTTATAAGCTTCGCAGGAATACTAAGCTCGATCATGGCACCTTATAGTTGTTGCCTATTAAACTGACGAATATAGCTTTATAATCGACGTAAACGTGGTATGTGTCGATTTGCTTTTCTTTGGTTATCTTCAAAACACGGCGTAGCGCGAATATCTGTTCATTTGTGGATTTACCAGGTCCGATGTCGCACTGGTAAAGTCCAATTAGATCAGATATCACAATCGACATAAGCAATAAGCATACTATAGGTTTTATTTTTTGATATATTGAATATAATACATAACTCCTAAGATTGGGATTTATTGAGCCCAATCGTGCTTTATTGTTCTTTAACAGCTTTAATACTAAACGAGTGTTTAGAGGTCTGAAGTGGCAAACAAAGTGTTTTAGAAACTTACCCGCTACATTCGAACATTCGCATTCGAACTCATGCTTTTCTGATGATGTAGATTTCACACGTTTTGCGTCGAGCACATCCTTGACCTGTTTATTGCAACCCCTAGATGACAGATAGCTGTGTATTTTTCGACGGTCTCTTCCAGGTGCTGGTCGCCTTTCACTCCAATCACCACTAGACGGATGCCCGATTGCATTAGCAAGGAATACAAGCCCAGAATTTAAAAGTTGTGAGCTGCCTAGGAAATTCTGTAAATCATTCTTGTTACTTCCAGACGAATAACAGTCAGATATCCCAGATTAGAATATATACTTCTTACTTAGGAAAAGTGGGAACGTGGGTAAGAAATATAAAAGCCAGAAGAACAAGCTTTTGAGCTGTTTGTCCAACTGCACACATACTGCTCACCCGAGTGATCATTTGTTGCGAATAGTTTCTGGGATAGAACATTTAAGTAAAACTGAAGCTACAACAATTTCAGTTATCCTGATTTAGCATGTACAAGCTTTTTGAGTTATCTTCGAAAAAGCTGGTTGACACAAAATGACACAAATTAACTTTCTTAATTACTTCGTTACCTTTTTTTACAACTTTCTCGAAAGTTCATTCCGGCTCGTCTAGTTTTGCGACTAATACGTTACAATCTTTTGGCTTTAGTTACTATTTCAGATATACAAAATTTTATTTAACTGATCAACATACTGTAATAAAGATGGTAAATGTGTGGTTCCCTGATGGTCGCTACAGAGAATTTTGTAGGCTTCATTAAAAAACTGGTTTAAAATGTTCCAAGGATCGACAGAATCGCATTTTGCTGTAATTTCAGCAAAAGTTCAACAAAATTTGATTTGTTTTGATTAATATTTGTACGCTTGTTGCTAGGCTGAGGTGCCGAACGAAAGCATTTAATCATGTGTCCGAGACATGCCAAAAACATAATTTTGTGAAAAAAGAATAAATTAATTTCTTTAGGAACAAAATTCATTTGCATACATTGTATTTTGTAGTTGTTTCACCGGTAAATAGTCGTTGCAATATATTTTCTTCAATCCCTACCTCCTTAGGTCTGAATAGAAACTTGAGACATTAGAGGCCACTTCTCAGCGCACCATTGTCATGTTGTCGGATTATGTTAGGTTTTCAGGCCGGTTTTCATCTTATGGGGAGCCATACTCAAAAAGACGCCAACAAAATCAGTTTTGGCACATTTCTTCAAAACATACTTTTGTTCTTGCTACCAAAGTTATTACAAAAGGAATTATGAAGTTATCAGTCAGTAGGAATTGAAATCTTCCATTCTCGAAAGCATATTGAAAGGTTATCTCGAATATGAAGCACAGGGTAACGCACCAATTGCAATATATTGAGAAATTCAAATAACTTTTTTATTCAATGCATTTCATTTATTATTATAATTATTTTTTTTTTATTGTATAGAAAATTCAAATTTTATTTTATATGATTCATTGGTTTTGAAGATTAAATTACCTCAATGCTTGTTCGCGTACATGCGGCAGCTGATCAGATAACTGTTCATTGTCGGATCGCCTCAATTATTATTCCTTCGTTTCATTTTGTCCACCTCTTGCAGGTGACCTTGGAGGCCAGCTAAAAATAGACTTTCTGGATATTAATTTGTTTGGGAATTTTAATTGGACCTACGCCATAAGCAGTCTGGCTATGTATTTAGTTGCTCCATCTTACTAGAATCAAATGCTGTTAAAACTGATACGTCATCGGTGCAGTTCTGGGTAAAAATTTTTTCCAGATGACAGTTGACAGTTGCATGATTCGTACGCCAACCTGTATTCATCAAACTTTTAAAATTTCAAAATCATTTTGTAATCATTTATCGTTTGATTTTCAGCTTTATATTTAAGCAATACATTTTTAAATGTGTAGAATTTAACCGCTATAAAATTCCTCAAAATATTGAACACCTCTTTTTATTTTATTTAGATTTGAAACTGCATAAAATGGGATTTATCCTACAGTTTTGTATTGCTGGACCTGAGTAATATAAAAATAAGCATATCCAAACTTTCTGCTTATATTACAGTCTTTTAGCTTCTATTTATGTCTTATGTGCTTACCCAAAGTCTACATCTTTCATCACAATTTGAATTCAATTTCAATTCTTAAAGTATTTTCTCTCGCCGGTACATGTTCCATAAACCATTCTTCTCACAATAGTTTCTCCCTCGTGGGATTTTCTTGAAATTCCGAAATGCAAATCTATCGCCTCAGGCATTGAGAAAAGTGATGAATAATGGCCTAAAATGCGCCCAAATGTAAATCAGCTGTGGTGGCTGCTCACATTTTCTCGAAGATAATTCAAACTATGAACACTTTATCTATCTAGGTAGGAGCAAACAACTACGTAGCACATGCATTGCCCAGATTGGAAGTCATTTAAACTCAATTATTATTAATACCCATAAAAAATGTTTAATAAAAACGTGCCATTTTTTAAAGGAATAAAGACAAAATGATTTATAATAATTTCAAATAAGTTATTTGAGTTTCCAAAGTATCAATATTTATCAGCCACTCTGCACTAGTCCCAACAAATTAACGAACATTTCACTAATATGTTTGGGTCATCAATTTCTCCTTTTCAAGTAAAGTTAAATAAAACACACATAAAGCTATGATTTCGATAAAACTTTTATTTCATTATAATGTTTGGACCTTGCCTTTATGGCGAAATCCAATGTCATTTAAATGACCGCCGCTGGATTGGTTGCATTGGTTGATCCTTTTGGGGTACTTTGCAAATAAGTACGGACCAATGGCATCTCCAGACCATAATGAGTACCAAAAAGTCACTTTTTCCGGATGCAATGGCTTTTTACATTGGCCACAATCACTTCTGGCTTCTCCGAGCCCCATATGCAACAATTTTTCATATTGACGTAACCACCGAATGAGAAATGGCCTTAATCGCTGGAGAAAATGTTGTTCGATTGAAAGCCCACGTTTGAATTACAAATTTTATACCAAGTTTTAACTATTTTTACATGTTCTTCAGTTGTTAAACGATTCATATTCGCTTCTAAATAACACTGCAGGTGACAGATATTTAACAATTGACAGCCTTGCCAGACCGGCGGTAATGAACGACTTACGTATAGCTTCACTCTACGTCCTTTTGTCGATTTTTCCCCACATTTTGCAAAGCATTACAATCCTCTTGACAAAAATTTTAATGCAAAAAACAATCCCTCAACGAGGCAGCCGACGCGCCTTGATATGGGCCATTAGAAGCCCTGTCAATGGTGTGGCAAAATACCAGTTATAAGTTTTAAGAAGTATCACAAAGATTTACCAGGGCTTATCAACCAAATAGGCGAAAATCGTTCAATCGACGTAAGAAGTCAATAAAGACATTTGATCAAAAGATATTTTAAACGCTTCTTCTTGATGTTACATTTTTTGCCGAATCACATGACATACTCGTATACTTTCATTCCCTTCGGGTGAAGACATAATTACGACCTAAATTACATCCGAATGTGCATCAATTCTAGCGGTTGCCACTTGGTGGATATTTTCTCAGTATGAAGAGGAAAAATTTAAATGTCCACATTAGAGAAAAAAGAATTATCCTCTCTCATCCTTATTTGTACAAATCTAGCTCGGAATAGAATAACATAGATCTGTGGATATGTTGATTGTGTTCATCGAGTATGCAGTTTATATCAGTTTATTTTATATCAGTTGCAATTGCTAATCAATTCTGCCATAACCTAAACGTCATGGTAAACATACCGTGATTTTCTTTTAGCGTCATATTCTATTGGTTGTGCGAATATGTATGATTTTATGACAAATACTCGTCATATGCGGAAAGTATTGAATTTCTTCTTTCAATCTAAGAAAACGGCGGCTGAAGCTCATCGACAGCTTCGAAACATTTACGGAAATGATGCTTTAGGTGAAACAACGTGTCAAGATTGGTTTTGTCGCTTTAAAGATGGTGATTTTGATGTTGACGACATCTAAGATACTGAATTGACAGTATTGCTTGACGGGGATCCGTGTCAAACGCATGTGGAGCTTGCTTCAGTATTAGGAGTTACCCACTTACCATTTCCAAGCGATTGCATGCGTTGGGAATGATTCAAAAGCAAGGAACTTGTGTTCCTTATGAGTTGAAGCCAAGGGAGGCTTATTGCCATTGATCAACTGCTTCAGCGAAAAGAAATGAAGGATTTTCTCCATCGTATTGCAACGGGTGATAAAAAATGAATTTATTACAGCAAAGAAAAGAAAGCCATGGGGGCTGCGCTGCGAAAGTTATGCTCTGTATTTGGTGGGACCAGGTCGGTGTTATGTATTATAAGCCATTGAAACCAAGCGAAATCATCACTGGGGATCAGCATCGACTTCAGTTAACGCGATTCAGCCGAGCTCTGAGCGAGAAACGTCCACAATAAGTGGCGAGGCACGAAAAAGTGACTCTTCAGCACGACAACGCTCGGTCTCCTGTGGCCAAGCCCGTTAAAACCTACTCGGAAACGCTGCAATGGCAAATCTGACCCCATCCGCCATATTTTGCAGATATTGAGCTGTCCGATTATCAATTGATCCATTCGATGGCGCACGGTCTGGCTGAGCACACGGTCTGACTGACCAGCAGTTCCACTCATATGACGACATCAAGCAATTGATAGATTCGTGGATAGCCTCAAAAGACGAACAATTTTATATATTATAATAGCTAGCGATGGGGAATACTTTCCATGAATAATTTGTACATATCTCTTCATAATAAAGTTCCATTTTTATAAAAAAAGGAAAACAGCGAGAGCTTAGTTGCACGCCTAATACTAATAGATATTATTATGGTAAAAACGTGCTCAACTTTTCGAAAGTAATCTCCACTGAACAGAATTTCATGGGCCTGATACATGTTTCTGTTATGAAAGTCGGTTAGGCATTTGTACAACTGAATGGATTTTCGGAGAAAAGTGAAACCATATTAATATAACCAATATTAATATAGCCGTTTGCACATGAAGTTCACCTCTTTAATGCCGCCAAAAAGTGGAAAATCAAATTATGTTACTGCTGTGCCTAACTAGAATTGATACAATTTTGTATCGCATCTTAATATATTTCATTTCGGAATTTCTCGCAAGCTTCTTTAAAACGTACACCAAACTTTTTTAAGTATGTGTGATTGTACTTCGTATGTTTTAGATATGCGCTCACACTCACTCATGTATTTATGTGCGAATGTGTTGGCTATGTATAGGTATAGATTTAAGTATCATTTCAAACACAAACTCAACACAATTCAACATTTTGTTGTACGCGTTAAAAATCCTTCGGAAAACTTTTTTACATATACATGTATATACATATATATATATATATATATATATA
>JAHXMU010000101.1:5364000-5516464 GCA_019455685.1 Philornis downsi | reverse complement strand
TACATATATATATATATATATACGTATGTGTGTACATATTAATGCACATGGCATATCCTTACATTAAGCACAGGAAAAAAATTCTCTAATTCGTGGAAACTACACTGAATAATTTAACTGGTATGAAATAAAATTAACTAAAACTGAGTAATATTCTTAGACTAGCCGTTGCAAATACTCGTACATAGAGTAAGACTCCTTTCATATACTCGGTTTTAAAGTTAATGTTTCCCCGTATGTTCTGGTACGTAATCCACAGACTCTACATTTTCGTCAATTTAGTTCACTTATGGCGGCATTTAAAAATAAATCAACGGAAAACCACGATTATTTTGGTACCTCTCATACCAGTGACTAATTTCAGCCATGTATTCTTAGTTCCACCAAATTTAGCCAAAATTTATTTTGAATTTATGAAACTGGGATCTCAGAATGGAATTGGACAGCAGCCCTGAACGAAAATAATGCAATTTTTGAGGATCTGTAAAGGAATAGGTTACAGTGTTGTATTTGACACGATGCGAAATTTAACCCAAAATCTCCATTACTTAAGAATCGCTAAAACACAAATGTATCCACGACTTATAGTATGTTTTTTTTATATGCGAGATTTCCTTTTTATAATTTTTTTATTTTATCCAATTTATAATGGTAAAGAGACTTTTACTCGCTTCGACGGCTTAATATGTGAGATTTGCATTTTATAATTTTCTTATTTTAGGCAATTTTTTTTTAAATTTCTTCCCCACTGGAGACAAGAAGAAACTTATGACGTTTTGGAGATTGTTAGATCCGTTTTTAATTATGTCTATATTTATTTGTTACCATATGTAAGATGCCGCTAAAGTAAAAGTTATTAAGGTGCTATGATGCTCCGTTTTCGAGATATAGGCGGTGTTCCCGTAACAATTAAACAACTCCGCATCCATCCTGACGAACTCACAATTTTCACCAGGGATAGTTTTAATATTAATTATACCAATTTTAGCAAAATGGATTTTCATCCAAACTATCATAACGCCAGAAGGCTAACGCCTTTAACTACTTGTTATAAACACACTTACATTACCTACAGATAAAATATATTTCAAAGACCTACCCTCATTCTTCACACCCTCTTTTTCAACTTTTGACTCTTTAATAGCGTAGGAGCTTTAATAGCTCTCTTCTACTCAACTCATTACTTCTTATTATACGAGTTATCATGCTGGAGAATTTCTTTCGTGTTTACAACTTGTTCCGACCAACTCAATCACTTTATTTTGAAGTGCTGGACAATGTCAATGTAAGAATACAACTCATGATTCATACGAAGACGATGCTCTTCCTTAACGGTGGTGGGATATCTAGGATTAATTGATCCGCTTGCGCCATCAGCCAGAAAAACCCCTTTTTTTAATTTGCATCACAAAACATATTCCCCATATGCGATTTAAAGGTAGAAAGTTGTAACTTTTCAATGAGGTGTTTATACAGTTCTGCTGCTCAACCTAAATCTCTATCTTAACATCTAAAATATATTGTAAATTGTACAAGGGAGACATTTCAAATGAGATTCCGTGCAAACTGTCTATTTGCTCATTTTTACTCTCAGTGTAAGTCGACATTAGCCACTCGTAAAGTCTGTTTGTTGGCGCACGGATTGGTGTGGTAACTTAAAAAAAAAACAAAAACAAACAAAAAACAGCTTAATTATGCTTCGACACGCAGTTAAAAGGATGTGCTTATGCTTTAAAGAGCATTCTGCTCAGCACCATTTCAACATCCTGAGCCGCACAGCTTTAACCCTTCTTTTTGCGTATACAAATTCGACACATACATACGAGTACTCATTACGCCGTACGTGTATGTAGTGTTGCATCGTATGTTTCATGTGTGTGTGTGTAAATAAATATGCGTTATACACTCGTTGATACGAGGACATGTTGTAATAATTTCTTTCATGCCAACACTTAGATGCAGAGAAGGCATCAATTATTTCTACATCAGTTATTTTATAATTTTAAAAGATTTCTACATTTGCCAACAACAGCCACAAAAAAAGTTATAATTAATTTCTTTATTATTATTTTAACGCACAAATCAAAAGGAAACGAACGAACAGTAAAAGCTCATTAGGATAAAGAAAAACGTTAAAGACTGCACAATGACTGACTGAACACTTGAACAAACTTTAAAATTTTCCTTCTATGGCTTCCGTTCTTCTGTTTCCGCAGGGAGAAGACATTAATTTCTTTGTTTTGGTCCATTCATACCAACCGTACGTCATTCGGCCAGACGATATAAACGCTCCTTAGTGCGTCTATTTTAATGACGGCCAACTTAGCTGGTTGTCAGTATGGTCCATTATTATACGCGACGTGGCCGTCAAAGATTCCGGCAGGTTTGATATTTTAAGAGGCCTTAAAGACGGTGAATTTGTTCGATATTAAATCTGCTGCCACTAACAAAAGTTAATTTGTACGAAAGTGAAAGTGTTACAAATTGTGTGATGGAAAACTGAAAGAATGCAAGAAATGCATTGAATGGAATAAACAAAATTCATTAAGTACAATGAATTATAATGTGACAAGGGGACAATGAAAAGTAATGCTATAAAGGGACTGAATAAAGTAATATTAAGCTTGCTGGATATTATATTATGCCGCTATAGGGAGCACTGTGAAGTGATATGCATTTACAGTTAGCCGTTCCTATATTTACGAAAAGGCAAATACAATTTTCCGAACCTTGCCACTTTCCGGGAACTCGGAAAAAACTTTCAATTCTTAGAGATGATGAAAATTCCTAACAAAACACACTAATCTGGGTGCGCTGAATTCGAATCTGGCATACAAATTGAGCTTTCACATTTTGTTCATTTTTTATTGCATGCTGACAATACTGTAAAACAGTCAACAATTTAACAATTATTAATTTGACAGAAGCCCACATTCATTCTAAATGTTCATAATAGTAGCGTTTAAGCCTGTCAGGGAGATCCTGTGTTACTGATTCAAGCTATTTTTGCTTTGTGTGTGTTGAATATTTGGTTGGGAAAAAAAGATATGCAATATCAGAATCATTAAAGTATGCATATTTACTCGTACATTATTTTGGTGAACACCGACAATCTTTTGCAATAGTTGCAGAACTGTTTTATACAAGTGGTCAAATGGCAAGAAGATCTATTTCGATTTTTCAATTTCAGTACTTTGGAGAGAGTCAAGTAACCACCAAACAGAGCGTTATTTCTTTTAAACGAAAGTTGCTGGATTTTATATGAAAAATCGAAAAAGTATTACTTACGCGAATGTCCCATCGGTTTCCAAACCAGTTCAACATCCACCCAATGATCCATTACCAGCCATTCCCAGTGCTACGAGCAGTGACTCTGGAGCTTCTTTCACTAGCAGTGGTAGTTTGTATCAAGCGGATGGTGAACGCCATTTAATGACTCAAGCTGAGCTGAATGATCTAATTCGGAATTTATATTTAACGAAGCAACACGCAGAATTACTAGCTTCACGCATGCAGCGGTAGAAACTTCTTGCAGTTGGAACAAAATTAACAATCTATAGATATGGAAGATTAGAATTGGCTGCATATTTTGAAAAAAGAAAACACTCTATTCTATACTGTACTGATGTTGACGGTTTAAAATGCACCAGCCATATGACAAAACTGAATAAAAATTATTTATTGATGGCTCTAAAGGCTCTTCTTTTGAATAATGGGAATGAAAAACAATCCATAAAAATTGCTTATGCCGTTAATACAAAGGAAAATTACGAATTAATGACTGAAATTTTGACATTACTCAAACACAACGATAATAAGTGGAAAATATGATAATAATAATACGACTTTAAGGCGTGTGATTAAAATTTCTTTGTATGTATGGTATAGACCATCGTAAATAACTGTAAATAATTCTGTTTCAGTGGTTTGTTGACTGGTATGCAAGGAGGTCTCACAAAATATTGTTGTTTCCTTTTTCTATGGGATATTCGCGCTATATCTCATCATTCCGTCAGAACAGAGTGGCAAAAAAGAACTGAGTATTCACCAGGAAAACAAACCATTTCAATACATTTCTTCTTCTGCCGCTGCACATAAAATTGGGCCTTCTTAACAACTTTGTCAAGGCTCTGGACAAAGATGTTGCTGCATTTAAATATTTGTTAGCTGTTTTTTTCTAAAATTTTGTATGCTAAAATCAAAGAAGGAATGTTTGTTCGCCCTCATATCAGGAAGCTATTGAATGATGGCAATTTTCACAATGTTTATTGGATAAAGAATATGCATACTGGAAATCTTTCAAGAGCATCGTAAAGAGTTTTCTTGGAAACAATAAGAGTGACAACTACAGACAAATTGTTGCTGAATTATTGAAAAATTATCACGAATTAGGTGCACGAATGTCATTCAAAATGCATTTTCTTTATTTGCATTGAGATTTTTTTCCACAAAACCTAAGTGAGGTGAGCGAAGAACAAGGAGAGTGCTCGCCAAGATTTAAGAGTGAAAGAAATTATCAAGGATTTTGGGACAAAAGCAAGCTGGGAGACTACATATTGCTGAACTCCATTCGTTTCGGAATGGAAAATGCAAAATTGTATGGAAGATTCGAATTTGTTTCAAGTAAAATCCGCCAAAAATCTAAAACTCAGAAGGAACCGTTTTCGGTGCCACGCAAGTTTGCGTTTTATGACATTTTAACTCGGTTAAACGGTATCCGTCTGTCTGGTTGTCTAGTTGTTAAGCACGATAAATGTCGTAGATCTTTATGACACTTCCTAGCTCGGTTCACACTTACATTTTGTCAATCCGTAGGTGGGGATTGTTAATAAGCAATGTCGGCGACAAACCGCTTCTCCTACGAAAACGATTTTCCAAAATTAAATATTTTCTTCGCAATTCTTAATTTATTGGCCGCAGCAACCTAGAATTTCTGCCGTAGTATTGGTTTATAAAGCTCAACAAAATTTATAAAGATCGACCGGCTAATCATACCTCTTCCGGTATTTCCAATACAAATTACCGATTTAACATCATTTAACATTCAATGACATTTGACTCACATCATGCGTCACATAAACTTAGTTCTGGAAATGAAAATGAACAGCATTTCCAGCTCCTTCTCGCATCTTCCATGCAAACTACAAATTTAATCCATAGCCTAATACGTTTACGATTTTTATTCTGTAAATGGTCAATATTGTCACAGCCATTCTGGCATCTCTCAAACAAATTGTGCAACTTTGTGAAATTCCATCTTCAGTTTATAATTAGTAGGATTGAGCGACCTAGTTTTGCTGTCCATTGCATTAATTTCTAATGCGTAGCAAAATTTGACGAAAAACGACCATCTAATCTCACCCTTCCTGGTGCTTCCCATACAAGTGACGGATTTAAACCATGCTTGTCCCATATCTTTCAAGAAGTTATACCGAAATTGGTTAAATTTTGCACACATTTGTTTATAATTCTTATTGTATGATTGTTACAATACTTATTACTATAGGACTTACTAAAATCTTGCAATATTGACTGGATAACCACGCCATTTCGGCTACTTCCCAATGGGAAGTTCCCATAAGAATTACCTAGTTTAACCTCTTTACTCCTATGTTCACATCTTTTATTCAATTACACTAAATTTAATATAATTTTACAGGGGTTTGCTAAAATATTTTTGGAAGGAAAATTGTTATGCCAACACACCTTGGGCTGCCATACGTACAAATTGATCGATTTTGTGTATGATCCCTCAATAATTTCTAGCAAAAGTCTCTGTAAGTTATTATTTTGATTCCCTTACTGTGCTTGCTTTCAGATAATTTTTGGTAATAATCTACTCATTTGCCACTGCGCTTCCAGTAACTCCAACACTTTTGCACGAATGCAAAAATGGCTGTTTACTGAAATTTCTGCACTAGTTCCAGTTTCAAATAAATGGATGTTTATGCAGCATAATTAGAAAATCTTGACCATAATTTATAATTCTTGTAATTAAAAGTTAGGAGAGAAGATTTTGGTCTTCTTCATGATTAGGGCCGACAATAATACAGTTTATCGTAAGGTGAGTAGCCGTGGCGAAAACACAATCCTCTCGCATATGTGTTTATCAATTAATTTTTCATTTTTCATTATCCTTGCCCGCAGCTAGAGCTGTGCGTATATACATATACATATGCATTTTTATTAAGGAATGAAGTTTAGGAAGATATTGAAAAAATTTTTCATTCTGTAAAAACTAGAAGTTCCCAAGAATTAAGTATAATATATTCGTCATTCAGTACATCACTACTTCCGTCTGCTTGTCTGTTGAAATCACAGGTCTCATGAAAATAAAACCCAAATTTCCTTGCATCTCATCTCACATTCAATTTGCTTAATATTTTACTATTTTTCAACTCACTCAACGATTCCGAATGTCACAGTTTGAGAAGCATTTACTAGACTTTACTAGACACATAGAAGTGACCGTGTACTAACCATCGGTTCACGGTCGGTCACATAGGAGGTCTCAAATGAGGGTTAAACTCGAATTTTAGCGAAATCAGAATAGTAAAAAAAAACTATGTCGTGCAAGGACTAAATCTGCCAAAAAGTACGAGTATGCAGTTTCAAGGCATTTCAAACCACTTTTTTAACAACAGTATAAGATGGACTTGTTCATAAAAGGTTAATAGAAAATTTATAATTATAATAAAATTTTCATAACAAAAATGCTCTTCAAGCTTTCAGTAAATTAATATGTGTAAATTAACTCATTAGTTAATTAACGTATAGATGAATATACACTTTGTTAAAAACGAATACAAATATGAATCAGTTTATTTAAGAATATTAAGACCAGCACAGAAATTTCAGTCAAGCGAACTGACTTACAAATACCGTCCCCCCTATATTCCCTTATCCGAGCGGACTTTGAACTTTATTTATAAAGGCAAAGGTCCGAAATATTAAATAAATGTAATATATAATCTTTCCCTGTTGATTATCCCAGATCCACAAGATGCGTATATGGGCTATAGAAAACGAATGTAGTTACTTCAAAAAACTTCAAAAAAGTTGTGATAAAAAAAACCATATGTAAAATTAGATTTAGGCTTGTATGTATATCTAAATGTAAGAAGATATTTGTCCCAGTTCCACTATTTGCGACATAAAATATGGGGAAAAGTTACTGTGCGTAAAATCTAAATATATTTATATTTTAAAGTCCCTTGTATGGGGAATTCCAGAAAAGGTCGGACTAAAGTTTTTCCTGCCAAAATATAAGAATTGATCTAAATTTAGGAGAATTATGCATATCAATTCCAAATTATACGTGAAAAGTTAAATCTTGTCGATGCGGACATTTGGTAGCAGAGGTACCACTATAGGTGTGTTGAATTCACCCGGTTACTATCCTAGAAAAACTGCAGTGTTCTAAATTTTAACAGATTTGTGTAGATACTTCAAAACTTATGTTATATATGATTATCCATTTATTGTTTTGAAGTAAAGTTAAATAAAACACACATAGAGCTATGATTTCGATGAAACCTGTATTTCATTATGGCAAAAATATGAAATAGAATGTCATTTAAATGATCGACTCTGGATTGGTTTTTGAAAAAATACGGCCCAATGACACCTCCAGACAATAATGCGCACCGGATGCAATGGCTTTTCCACAATCACTTCTGGGTTCCCGAGCCCCATATGGAACAATTTTGCTTGTTGAGGTAACTATGTAGGTAGAGAGAGAAATGAGCGGAAGAAAATTTAGCTCAATGGATAGCCCACGTTTGAATCACCACTTTTGTAGTAAGTTTTAACAATTTTTGTGCGTTCTTTGGCTGTTGAACGATTCATATTCGTAAATGGTAAACCCTTCACTAAATAAAAAAACACTGCAGATGACAGGTATTTAACAGCTGATAAACTTGCCGACTGGCTACCCTGAAACCACTAAATGGATAACCCATTTCATTTAACATATTATTCTTAAATTATTATTTTTTCAAATTGCAATTAAATCTAATTCCAAATTGGTCCTGTCAAGGCGATTTTTGTTCAATCTCTTATTTTGTGTGGGAGGCACCTACAGGGACTTCCTTCAATTAAAACCACGCATGAGAATCCATTACCACTGGAAAAATTTCGTTATGATTGTTATCGTGTCCTTAAAAAACCCTTAAAAGAATTTTGTCTTAACACACTTAGGGTCTCACTCGTCTTCTTTGATTCGATGTACTTATTTTCGTATCAAACTATATATATACTCGTATAAACTTTAACTTTTTTGAGCAAAGTTTGCAAATGTAAGGAGGCCTTGCAGCATTCGCTCTGTTTGTGCAGCGTAGCGGTATTCGTGATCTAGTTTCCTTTCATTTTTACTATCCATGTAATGTGTTTTATTTATATTGCACAAGTTCTTCTTCTTTATCGTCATTTACTGTATGCACAGACTGGATTGTGAATGGCGGTATTTCGCTAGAATCATCTATTGGATACTGGTTTGAAGTGCCAGTAGGATTTCTAGCAAGTGCATAAAGGGGTCCATATTACTGGCGCAGATGTGATCCAGTACGGGTTTAGGTTTGTTACATCTCTTTGTGTGGTGTCGCACAATCCAAACGTTTAGTAGTAATTACTGCGACAATGACGTTGAACAACACGCCTTTAATTGCTTCCTTGTGTTACAATTTGCCTTTGAGCCGTCTTTTAATCGCAGTCATTATCGGCCGCGCTCACTATTCTTTCTTTGCTTAGTAGTTTCAGCATCTTTTCCATCACCACTATTATTATCATCGTCATCATCATCATCACTGTGTTCTTATGGTGTTTCTTAACCAACACATTTCTTATTCCTTTTCAAAGATTTTTGCGCTCATTATATAAGAACTTTGACTCGATTTTCATGTTTGTTTGATGCAATGAACAGGGTTCGCATCAGTTGTTTTTTTTTTCTTTGTGAAATCAAATATTACTGCAGAATAAAACATAAAACATATACTGAAATATATAGGTATACATGAATATCGTATACATATATCGATTATTTTTATGGAGAGAGCGTTTTATCTCAAGTTTTATAAAGAATTGTAAATGAATAAAAGATAAAGGCCACTACAGCCCACTAACTGGAAACTACAGAGGTAAGGCTAATTTTTAAAAAGTAGTTCGACTTGATAAAGCAGAAGAGGTTTGGAAATACGTTATGTTCTCATTTTCCAAAATGAATTCCGCACAACCGCTTTTACGATATGGGGCCACTTGTGTGGAAGGCTTGATTACTTGGCCCATTTCACTTAGATTTCCCAGAGAACTATAAATATAATGAACATGATTATACACTACAGCAGCCTGCGAGTTAAAGATTATAAATAAGAAAATGGAATTTAACAAAAAGAGTTTGGAAATGCGGTCCAATTTCATTGGGAATCGCTATTTCGGCAAAGGTTCAACGAGTACCAAATTTGAACAAATTTAGTGCAACTGACTAAAAGTAACTAAAAGAAAAATAACTGACTAAAAGAACTGAACATCCGAATATATGGGTGAAACCGGTTGTTTGCATTACGGTTTGTTTCTGACCATCATTAAAAATGTGGAGTCACAGGGAAAAATTTAATTTCGGAAAATCAGTAAATATGTATGAGAGGTACCAGAAAGGATGAAACGATAAGAAATTAAAATTCCCGGCTACGATCTGACAAAGTGTTCGTCTGTATTTAAAAAGTTTCATGTAGAATTACGAAAGCTATCATGAGCGCCAAAAAACAGGCTGAAGAATTGAGAATTCATACTGAGTTAAGTACCTTCATTTTTTCGGGTAAGGGTACACATTTGAGGTAAGACTTTTCATACTATACGGGGAAAACATATTGACCAATGTTGTCATAAAAATATTAAACGAAGCCTCTAAAAGCGAACTGAATAACCATTTCTGAATAATCATCGCAAATTCTAAAGTTTTCAAGCTAGTGATAGTTACAACATTGCAATAAACTAAACTGTAGTGATATTAGGTCTTAAGTTGTGTTCGTGACTTCACATTCACATGGTGGTGCACGAATCGTGCTACAAACACAAAGTTATTGCCAGTTATTTAAATATTTATTTATTTATTCCTTCCTTCATAATTGATTTTCTGATCATATCTTTCCTCTCTTATGTTTTTAAGAGAGTTACGGTTACCATTTGGCGCTTTGTCCTTGTTGTACCCTGCATATAAAGAAACGTTTTAAAATATAAAGAAATGTCCCAAAACTTGCCGACCTGGCACATAGCTGGGGACAGTAGCTTGAAAAAACTTATTTTGGTGAAAAGTAGCAACTTTATAAAACATATATATTATGTTCCAAGGCGCCACGTCGTTTAGTATTTTTATTTGAGCTATTAAAAGCAAACGATCTCAGAAAATTTGTAAACATGAGAAAAATTGCTTACCATTATGTAATCCAATGTTTTCATTTGAAAGATCTCAGTCCAACCACTATTAAAGCCGAGCTAGATTCTACTCTAGAAGAGCCTGCTCCTTCATTTACGGCCGTAAAATATTGAGTAGCAAAGTCTAAACGAAACTGTCGGAGCTGCCATGAGGAACACGGTAGTGGTTGACCAATTGTAATGTCCACGTCAGACGTGGTTTAAAGAATCCACAAAATGATATTTGAAATCCACAAAATGGTCGGCTGAAGATGCGTAAGCTAGCTGAAATGAAATGCTTTTAATAGGGCAAAAACTGCATCATGGAGATTTTCAGTAGGGTTTAGTTGGTTTGACGATGTTTTACCGCAATAAAGCCGAATTTTTGCGTCGATTTATAGCAATGGTTGAGACGTGAGTCCAGCACTTCACACTTGAGGCAAAGAAATAGTCCAAGCAGTGGACTGGAATGGAAAAATCCTGTCCAAAGAAGGCGAAGACGGTTCCATCTGCTGGTGAGGTCATGTCATCTGTTTTTTTGGATGCACATGGTATTATTTTTATTGTTCATGTTCAGAAAGGAAAAGCCATCAACGGCGAATATTGTGGGAATTGTGGGAAGAAGGCCACATTTGGTGAGAAACAAAGTGTTTTTTCATTAAGACAATGCTCCAGTCCACACATCCACTATTGCGATGGCCAAAATTAATGAATTAAAGTTGAAACTGTTTCATCACGTACCCTATTCGCCAGATTCTCGGAGTATTTTCTATTTCCAAACTTGAAAAAATGGTTCGGTGGTAAAAGATTTGCTAAGAATCAAGAGGTTGAGTCTACGGTTGATGGCTATTTGAAGGAGTTTGGCATTTCTTACTCCAAACGGGGTAAGCTATTGAATATTGCTGGAAAAAGTGTATCGAGTAAAAAGGAGATTATGTTGAAGAATAAAGAAAAAATTTCATTGTTAGGTTGGCTAGTTTTGGGATCGCCCTCGTATATCTTTAATTCATTTATTTTTTTCTTTCTTTAATCCATTTTAAACTGTTTTGAAGTAACAAACTTAATTAAATTGAACTGTAGATTGTATTTCTGACTTTTCTTTCTGTCAGAAATTTCAGTAACCTTAAGACTAATGAAAAATTTAATGGTTGAAACATTAAAAATCCTAATCTTACACGCATTTGATGTGCGACCTCATGTCGAAAATTTTACTTTTATGCATCAGCTTTAATTATCGCCCTCTGTCTGATAAACTTAGCTTCCCGAACACTGAGCTAAAGGCATTCATGCATATTATGCAGTTACTATGAACGAAAATTGTTATAAAAGTTCTTTATGGTTTCATGCCTTCGTACTCACCAACACTATACCATGATTCATTCACACTACGATACTTGCCTCACTCAACCATAGACGCATTATAAGCTATCTTCCGACAAGTAATCTCATATTTGTGCATGAGTATGTGTGATATGTGTAAGTACTTGATGCATAGATTCGATGATATTACATTACACATCACTCTTGAAAAGTGAAGACGACAAAAAAAGAGTACAAAAAGACGAAGTAATGCAACGAAACAACAAAAACAAAATGTGAAGGGAAAAAAGAAATTTTCAGTCGAAATTGCCTTCAAAAGTGATTAAGCACATGCCAGATACAGAGTTTTATACCCTGCAACGTATACAATGTAAGTATGCTAACTATACGAGCATACAGATGTGTGGATTCCATTTCAACACACGAGTGATTAAGATAAAGATGAAGAAGAGATTGTATAATTCCGATATAGTAGCTGATGAACATTACAACAATGCAGCAACGACACCAAGAGAAAAGCCAAAAAAATGTTGTAAAGTTTTAGTTTTTCGCCTCATTGTTTTGTCAAAACTGCACAATAGGAAGTAAATATAAGCAGCCGAACGTTAATCGTTAGCGCTAGACATCAGCTTTGAATATGTAATGATAAGCTTTTGTATGGCTTATGGCACGCAGTAAGCGAAAGAGCGTTTACGCCATTAGTGGGGGCTTCGAAAGCGTGACTTCTCCGAGGAATCAGTTTCTTAATTAGTTTGGGGTTATTAATGGAAAATAAATAGAATTACGATTAATCGTCCCAAAAGTACATAGAAATTGATTTTCTTCGATTTTTCTATACAAAAATTAATTGCATATTTATACCGCACCCCAAATTTGATGCAGAGTACAAAAGCGTAGTGCAGTTGTTTATGAATAACAGAAATTTAGGCTATAAATACAAGAAAATATGTAATAAGAGGATCGGAATTGCTCAGCTATGTGGGAAAAAATTGTCTTCAATGTTGTGAAGAAGTTTCAGTCAGTGGAACTGGCTTGCATATACGAGGACGGCCACAAAACTGGCCAACCTAACAAAGAAGAAGCAAAAAAAAGGGAATAATTTTCTTTGTTTTTCAAAATAATCTCCTTTTAGCTCGATCCACTCTTTCCAGCGATATTTAATGGGTTTTATATTCAATTTATAGTAAGAACTGCTAAACTCCTTAAAATAGCAACCGTCTTCGTCTTCTTTATGCACGATTCTCCCATTTCAGTACACTGCTTTGTCTCAGATGTGAAGTGGTGCATCCATGTCTTATCCATGGTTATAAATCAATGCAAAAATTTGGCTTTATTGCGGTCAAACATCACCAAACACTCTACTGAACACTCATCACGACACTGTCATCACGACACTGTTATCGCTCTATTAAAAGCATGCGCGGCACCCATCCTGCCATGATGTATAGCACTTTTTGAAATTAATATCGTTTCATCTAGCTCACGCACCTTCAGTCGGTGATTATCCAATACCATGTTATGGACTTTCTTGACCATGTCCAGCGTAGACACCTCAATTGTTCGACCACGTTTAAGCCCTGCTTTCCAATCTTTTACAGTCTTAAACAAAGAAGCAGACTCCCACAGAGTATGATCTAGATCGGCTGTAATATTGGTTAAACTGAGACCTTTCAAATGGAAATATTGAATTACAAATGTTTACAAATTCACTAAGATTGTTCATTTTTGATGGCTTAAATAAAAATACAAACCATTGTGGCGCCTTGAAACTTAAAACATATATTTTAGAAGCTTGTCACTTTTAACCAAAATAATATTTTTCAAACTGCAGGCATTTACACAGCTAGTATTGGAACCGCTCTCGTACATTGTCATCCGATTTGCACTCTAACCATAAACGATCCTATTGTTCGTGTACATATTGTTGAAACGTAAAAAATTTGTCATCATAAAAGACCAAATTTCTAAGATCGGCATCAATGAGGAAATGTTTCAACACCTTTGCTCTTGCTAGGTGAACTATCTTTTATGCTGGTGTTAAATCTTGGACTTTTTGTAATTTCAGGAGCTTCACTCATAGTTTATTGTTTAATATGCCCTCCCCGCAATGCTACAAGCAGACACATTGAAAATGTTCGGCATTTGAACTGTACTTTGTCATGGATTTCGTTGAGTTCTGCCTCTCACCTTTAGAAACATTTCTGGCAATGTTGGTGCTTTTGGATGTCCCCCTTCTATGCGCTTCTAGGCGCTTCTTTGCTGCTACCAGTACCATTGTAACGCGTAATAGTTCGATACACAAACATTTTGTTTACACGTAAATGTCAAAGCTCATTAATAATGGCTGATTGGGATTTTCTAGTTTGAATTCCATTTCAATAACGTTTTTTATTTGCGATGTAAAACGATAAGCTTCACTAGGCTCGTGAAGAACATAGCAGACTGAAGCTTGTCAAAAAATAAACGTGCTGTCATTAGCTGTCTGGTTACTACAGCCGCGTTAAACATCTTTCTCTAAAGTACTTGAGACATGGTGGTATACGAATACGAGTATATGGTTTGTCAACTTGTTGGTTACTATTTTTATTTGTTCTTTTAACCAATTTTTACTGTTGCTAAAAAACAAAAAATAACGGTTCTTTTTTAAACTAGCCAAATAAATTAAAAAAAAAAATATTTTATTGGACTCCCAAGTTCAGAAATCCACAAACATCTGCCAGCTAATCAAACGAAGTGCCCTAACGTAGCCTACTTAAGAAGTTACCCATTTTTCGGTTTTAAAAGTATAATTAAATAAAGCACAAATAAAACTACGAATTCGACAAAACTTTTATTTCATTATGATGCTTGAATCTTGCAATTATGAATTACAATGCTATTTAAATGACCGCCGTTGAATTAGATGCAATACCCTTTTGAGGTAGTTGTTGACCACTTTTTCGCACATTGCGAGCGGTAAATTTAGGGATTATCCGCGTAAACATGGTCTTTAACGTAGCCCAACAAAAAAAAGTCTGACGGCGTTAAATCTCTTGATCTTGGCGGTCAATTGACGTCGCAAAAAACGTGATATTATGCTTTCGGGAAACTTCTCATGCAATAAAGCCAAAATCGGTCGTGTTGAATCACGTATGAATCACCACTTTGGTAGTAAGTTTTAACTATATTTACGCGTTCTTCGGTTTTTAAACAATCCATATTCGTAAATGGCAAACTTTTCACTAAATAAATATCACTTCAGATGTCAGATGTTTAACAGCTGACAGCGGATACTCCGTTGTAATGTAAAAAATTTGATTTAGAATCAAAGTCATGCATGCTAAAATACTACAAAAACAGTATAGTGTTGACACATTTACACACTATGAAGTTATATTAGATATGGGTACAACCGGATACCGGATAATTTTTACTAAACCCATGTTGCCAACAACAAAAATTAATATGTTACGCAGGTTTACGCATTATTTGTGGCTAACGGCTTTCACGCACAAGTACTGAACAGATTTGAACTCATTAAAAATATATATCATGCCTTCACTTAATCATTGCTTCAGAAACATTCAACACAAGACCCAAAAACGACATACTTACACAGTTACCGTGAACTTATCTACGTACAAATATATGCTCTCATACTTACTGTGTGTTAGAAAGTTTAAACTCGTCAACAAATGAAGTAATGGGTGAAGGTAAACGTTGTGTGCACTTGACGGGAAATGAAGAAAGCAGATTTGTGTCCCCCTCCCCCATTTACCATGGCAATCGTAATGATTTTTCCATAGAAATCTTAATGATTTTCTATGGGTTGGTTATGGCAATTTAAATTATTTCATGCGTAACAAATAATTTCATTTAGCAATAGTTTAAGGTAAATGAATGTCTCCACATGTACATGTACACTGATGTGCAAAAAGTGGGCTTAAGTGTCGAAATCAATAGCAAATATTGCGGCAATAACATAGGTTGGTTGCCTTGCAACCTCAACCCCTGTTGAAGATGTGAAGTGGTCATTATGTATCGATTTATCCATTCAACAATTTGATGGCGATGATGCGTGTCCCGAACATGACAAAATTTGGAATACCTTCTTTAATATACATTTCTGATTGGTTTGTGTACGGTTGTGTGAAGGAGCTAAACTTTCAAAGGAATCTGTTTTATTAGTATTAACCAAAGTTGTTGAGATATTTCAAATATTACAAAACCGGGTAAGAAATGCTGAGTAGGTGAAGGTGTCTTTTAATTCTTCTTAATAATTTTCAGTTCTCTTGCATGGCTAGGGAATAATTGTATGTGGGATAATCACACATTTACTTGTTCCACTATGTTTTACAGGATGTTAAGACATGCCCAATGTTAACATCACAGGCGAAAAATCAATTTTTATCAAACTAACCATTTGGCATAGGGTTAGATGTTAGCAGAACCAATAACAGCATCGGGTGCGGCAGACAAATTAAAATCAAATTCATTTGACAATCTTAACTTTCACACAGAAACAATGATCCGTTTACTTTTTAACTCTCAACTGTAAATTGCGTAATTCAAGTTGTAAAAAGCGTAGCTCATAAAGATAAGAATTAGATGCAATGAATCTTAAGATGGAATTCATTTCAACATTTTTAAGTCGATTGAGCCATGGTAGTCCATCTTTCTGCTGGCTAGCTGGACTCAACAACAACTCAAGTAAATCCATATTGATCCTAACGAAATGTTGACAATGATAATAGATCAATATTGTTAAATCCCTCCTGGCAAAAGAAACTTTAGTAATATAATCTTACAAAACATAATATATTTTCTCTACAGAATTACATCAGTTTCATCCACCTCTTTTTTGGACACCTCATACAAACGAAATTTTATATACTAATTCAATAAAATTTTGCGCACTGTAACATTTATGCCTTCACCCGAAGAAATGAAAATATAGGGCAAACCACCCCGCAAGGAAGGAAGCGTTTAAAGTGAGAAAACTAAATACATTTCATGACTTTCTAAGTCACTTGAGCGATGTCTGTCTCCCTGGCAGGCTGACTGATAGTCGCGTAAACTTTGTAAATCTTTACGAAACTTCTTAGAGATAAGCACATTCTACTAGTTTACCAGATTGTAGCCGGAAGTTGTGAATGGGCTACATCAATCCACTCCTTCTGATACCTCTCATGCAGGTTAACTGTATTCCGAAATAAAATTTACATATTCTCTGTAACTCCCAAATCGTACATATAAGCAACTTACATATAAGCAACTTCTCGATAAAATTAGATTATAATCGAAATCTTAACCACGCCTCTTCTGGTAATACCCATAAAAATGACTGATTTGACTCATCTTTTATTCGGTGGCACATAATTTAGCCAAACGTAGAACATATTGAGCATTTGTTAATGTAAACCCGAAAAATAATAATGGATTCATCGCCGTAACCGTTCTAGGACCTCCTCACGCACAAATTGTCCGATTTTCCAGTACTTCTTCTGCAATTTCTATTTAATTAGCAGACTGTGCCAACCCAAATTTGTGTCCATTGAATTAATTTGAAATGCTTGACAAAATTTGTGAAGAATCTGCCAAAATACCACTCCCTTTCTAGTACATATTGTTGGCTTCATACGTTTGAATCAGTTGCACTAAACAGAATAAAATTGTGAACATACGAGTATTATGCTTTGATCTTTGATCTCTGCATTACCAGTCCCACTCTGACACCTCCCATACAAATTAATCGATTTGCCGAAATGTAATTTTTCCCATATAATCATCGCTAATTCGTGGACAGCAATAACTTACATTTTTGTAAATTACGTTATATTACAATGCTTGATAGAATGTGCAAAAATCGACCAGAAAAACCACGCCAATTTTGATACCTCCCATGCAAGCCACCTTATTTACCCGTATACATATTCCTGTACTGAAAAGTTTGTCTGTAATGTCTAGAGTAAGTTGTAATAACATGTCTTGCTATGCTTTTTTATTATGTTTTAATTCCGAGTTATTTTGTATAGGAATTTATCGATGTTTCATTCCTCTTTAGAAATCCGTCACGCATTTGCATCAACGCAGAAGGACGTTAAGTGAACATATATGTAAGTCAGTTCACCCGACTGAAATCCCTATACTGAGTCAGACCATTTGTAGCTTACGACGAAACTAGTTTCAGGATTTTTACGGTGATTGCAGTATATCTATACTTATGACCAACTGCCTGACTGACCGACAGGGTACATAACATAAAAGCTTTATCGGTTCTAACGATTTGGCGTAAAATCCCTTAGCACATTGTAATTTTTACTGCGCTCTAACTTAGGACTGCAACTGAACGATCTTATCACGACACTTCTAGTTTCTCCTTATTTTACTTGGTTCATCATAAGCAGAGTTTACCTCGCCTCTTCAGATACTTGTATGTATAATTTTTCGAACAAATTTTGAAACGTCTACTCGAATTCGCTAAGACTTTACATACTGTAACGTTTTCTAATACTTTAATTTCGGGTTGCATTTACCTTTACGATCTTTACGACTGGTCTTTCGGTTCGTACCAACTTGAAATACTCATCTGAGACACAACAAAATATAACAAAAAATTTAAGGACAACACCTTACCGTCTACAGCAGGATTGAGGTAAAATCGATCAGGTAAAACATGGGTATTCAGGAACTAAGCCGACCTCTAGATAACCGGAAATGTTTGCTATTTGTGCAACCAGTTTACCAAGTAAAAGTAAGTTTGCAACCAGTTTAAAAATACTATAAATGTGTTTTACTTATTTGGAGAAGACGTTTTATCCTAAGGCTTACTGTTTCATCGTTCACCTCAAAGCAGAAAGCAATCTATGCTTTAGCGTTATAAGATTCGGTCCGGCTGAAATTTCTCACTTGTCTCTCATGAATTGTGTTAAATTTAATATTTTTTTTTTTTTTTTTATGTTATTTAACACCGTCATTTATACTTTTTTAAACTTATTTTCACCCGAAATTATTTGACTCTTACTGCTCTAGACATTTCCCGCCCACAATAAGAACATTTTATCAAAAAGGAACTACAACTGCAACTACCTAGCTGGACGTGTTGAAACACATATATTTATTAAAATTCTTTACAGTTTGCAGTGTACATTATTACACAGGAACATAAACACGTTAACTAATAAGAACATACACTTTCATTTAAACCACCATGTAGAAGATTCCATTTCAGAGAGCGGTTTAGTGTCGTACAGGCACAAACGCGTTCATGCCAGGTTCACACCCTCTCTTACACTGAACCAGAGTTGTTCGTAAGTGAATCCATGTAATGCTACATTTAGTTGGCACTTGCACACTATAAAAGTTTCATTTTATCACTGAACATAAGTTGCAATTAGGGATGCCATTTTAAAATGCTCGTTCCGGCTCGTTCCTTATTCTCATTAGAACGCATGCAAATGATTCATTTAAGCAAAGTGTTATCACTTTTATAAGACAGTCATAAGTAAAGTTCATAAGTATTTACAACAATGATGACACAATGATTTATTAAGGTCGGATTTTGTTAAGAACAGGTTTATTCATATAGCGCTCATGACAATCTAACAACTGACTATCGTTCGAATAATCTGCGATTAATACTTATCATTGTCATCTTACAGTCGATAAAAAGCTGTAAATGAGATTACGTTTTAGAATGAAATTCATTTATCATAACACAATAAGTTTAGCTTTTTACCATCCATCACACTACTTGGCATATATTACATATATGTATACATAATACACAGGGTGGCGCACCAATTTTATTTTATATAACTAATTGGTTTATAGATGATAGACCTGAAATGACTTCCATGCTCATCCGCACATATGCGACACTTGATCAGAAAATTATTCATTGGGAAAAATATTCCATTGTTTTAATGGATTGCTTCAATTTAGTCAAATTCCTTGGTTTCGCTTTGTACACCTCTTGCTTTATATAAAGTTTCTAGATATTAAACTGTTTGTGAATTTACGTACCAAATGCTGTGAAAACGGATACGTCTTCGATGCAGTTCTGGGTAAATTAAATTACGATCCCTATTGGTCCCCGTTATGTATTTGTGGCACGATTCATGGGCCTACCTGTATATACATATTATATAATATTATTTGTACATTATATAAAATTAAAATTATAAAATTAAAATTTTAGTATTTTTCTTAGAGTTTTTTATTTTTGGTCACGTCAATTTGGTCGTAGATTTATGAGAATGCGTATGAATCTGTTAAATTTGCAGTGCTTGACGCTCATGGGTGTAATTGTAAACTTTATCCTCCATAGTCTAATATTGAAATTCAGGTCTTGAAAAGGTTTTCCAGCAGATGTGACACTAAAGTATTTTAAAAAGGGCGTAGTAAATCAAATGTTACTTCGAATTAAAATACAAAATTATATAAATTAGTAAAGCATTTTGGTTAGCAATTGTGAGGAATATATTGACTTTTCCTAAATCGGCCGATTTATATGGAGATACCCTTATGGGCGTAGTAATACAGTCAATTTTCATTCTCACTAAACGCCTGGCGACTGCAGCATTCTACTGAATTTAATATGATTGAGTAAGAGATATAAATGAATGGGAGAAAAGATGTGATTATTCGTTTGAATTTTAAAATTTTTAGTAAGCATTAGACCATTAAACAAAGAAAAATCTATATTACTTTGAAGCACCAATTAGAAATTATAGTCCATTTTTATTGAAATACGTATTTTTGCCAAAAGCTTGACAAGGAAGACATTTGACTGAACATGAGAACCTAAGAATACATGTGTAAAATTGGTAATTTGTTTGGAACCCTATACAAAGTAATAATAAATTCAAAAATCCAAGTTACCAAGTGGACAATTAGTCAGAAATAGCTGGAGAACAAATTAAATTATTGAAGAAAAATTTAATTTGGAAAATCGGTCAACTAATATGCAAAGGACCAGAAGTGACATTGCAATGCAACCATTTCCATCAGTAGATTAAAGTTTAACAAATGCTAGACGTATGCTATATTCGATTTCATTCATTTCAATTATTTGTTTGGAAGGTATCAAAAGGAGCGAGGTTAATTTATGGCTTTTTTACTTGTTTCACATATCATAAATTAATCCAATGGGCAAACACAAAATTTTTTACAACTTACAAACTACAAAATTGGAAAAGAGAGATTGAATTTCGGTACGTGAGGTATAAATTTGTCAAGTTCAAAAAAGTTTCATAATGACAGCTATTGTGTATACCAAGCAGCCAGTTATGCAGGCGAAGAAATATTCATCAGTCTAAACAATCACGAAACATTTTTAATCGAATTGTTCTTTGTACCTTAAACGCAGAAACAATTGAACCACTTGTTATTCCATCAGCTTTAGTAAGTCTTGCATCAGGGTAATTTGTCCCATCCCATATTTTTATTACGAGGGTGGTCCCAAAATTAGCCGACCTGACGTATGGATGGTGCCAGTAGTTCGCAAAAAAAAAAAAAATGTTTTGCTGAAAAGTGGCAACCTTAGAAAACACATGTTTTAAGTTTCAAGACACAACGTTGTTTAGCATTTTAATTTTATGGGAAAAATTGGTCACCGTTATGTAATTCAATATTTCCGTTTAAAAGGTCTCAATTCAACCAATATTAAAGCTGAGTTAGATTGTACTCTAGGAGGAGTCTGCTCCTTGATTTATGAGTGTAAAATATTGGGTAGTAGAGTTTGAACGAGACCGCACGAGCTACCAACACGAACATCGTAGTGGTCGACCAATTGAGGAATTCACGAAATGGTATCGGATGATCGTCGGCTGAAGATGCGTGACCTACCTGAAATGATAGGCATTTTGAAATGTGTTATATATCGTATACTCGTTTTGACAAGACGGGTGCCGCGCTTGCTTTCAATAGAGCAAACACATCGTCGTGAAAATGTACAACGTTCAGTAAAGTGTTTGACGATGTTTCACACGATTCTTCATTCCAGTCCATTGCTTTGACTGTTCCTTTGTCTCATTTGTAAAGTGGTGGACCCATGTTTCATCCATGGTTATAAATCGACGCAGAAATACTAAACAAAGTGGCCCCTTGAAACAACTACAAACACATATAAATTGCCCGATTTAGCAAACACCGGTGCTCCACCAATAATTTCTAACAGGAGGGTTTAGAAAGTCATAATTGTGCATCTTTTATTGTATTTTAGCTCACTACCCCCCTTTACACCGGTACTGGGTGAAAGTGCATGTAAGTCAGTTATACTAACTGAAATTTCATTGCTGTTTTTTTTAAGAAATAAGGTGAATTTTAATTTTTCTCAAAAAATATTTATTTATTCATCAATTTCTATTTTATCTCCTTCAAAGTAGACCTCCTCAGATATAATGCACTTATGCCAGCGTGTTTTCCAATTCTCGAAGTAGATGTTACTGCAGCCTTCTCAAGTATCGAGAAGGAAGCAGCGAAAATGGTCTAGTGGTAAACGAGGACAAAATAAACTTATTGGTTTCAACGAACAAAGAACCTACTCTTTTGGGACGTTGTGTTCACATGGATAACTATAATTTCTTAGTGGTAGATGAATTCATCTACCTCGATTCCGCTGTAAACAAAACGAATGATGTCACAATGGAGACATCAGAGTACTGCTTGCTAACTGAAGTTACTATAAGCTAAGCAAGCGATTCAATGACAAATCAGACTATACCAGACGTTAGTCTTACCTCTCTTGTTGTATGACGCAGAATCCTGTGCTGGGAGACTCTGAGACGAAGACAATCCATGAAAATATATGAACACACCATCGTTAATAAGGAACATCGACGTCGCATGAACCGTGGGCTATATGAGCTGTATACAGACATTGATCTGGTTAAACGCATCAATATACAACGACATATACTGAATTCAATTCGTTAAATCTGGTCAGTTGGTGGCTACACTAGGCAATTTATATAAGTAGTACTCATACAAGTTACCCGACTTTTTCCAAATTATATCGTTCCTCAGAAGCATAAAATTAAATTCTGAAGAGACTATGGAGAAATTTGACTTCAGACAGTACAACGTTTTAAACAAAAACTATTCTCTTGCATCGCATGAATAAGATACACATTCTATTTTTAGACTCACTTAACGGGACCTACAGTTTAAGGACGATCCCAAACGTCACAGTTTGAGAAGCATTCACCAGACTTGCCGATTACTCAACTATTCGGAATGTTCGTCAGACACATCGAAATGTGGCTGCATGCGAAATTGAACCCGCGATCAGTGCGAATGGCAGTCGAGCCACACTCGATCATAAGTACAAGTTGAGCTTATTTTAATTTCATAAGGCCCCAACATCTGAGCAGTCTGAAACTCATACGAAAATAGACGGAAAATAGAGTATTTATATGTATGTAAATGAAGAAAACCTTTTCCCAGGCAGAACCCCCACAAATATTCAGCGTATCGCAAATTCAATTTTCGAAGAATTTCAACCTGAAAAACAATCGAGTACAAATATATCTAAGAAGATTTAACTAGAACTTATTTAACTCACACAAACTTGTTTATGAGACGCACAAAACTCACGACTTTCGTGAAATATTCATTTATTTGACTTTGAAAGGATATTCACCATCTAGGTTTCACCATCCAAATATTGGAGCGACGGCATATGGCTGGCGGAGGATTGGAAAGTGACTGTTATTTCCAAATTTCATAAAAAATAATGTTTTGCTTGTTGTTAAGGAATTGGATAGGGAGCTATTTTGAAAATATTTTTATATCCAAATCATGCTTTTTTCTGGCGTCGTGATGATGTTTACCGTGCACTAACGACCGTAATTCAAAAGGGCGCTATTTCACTGTTACTAAACGAATTTCCCTGTAACATTTCATAGAATAACACCTCCATTTTCAATCCGTACACATCAAGCAACTTTCGCGTGAAAGTGTTTACTTCAATATTTCTAACCAGGAGTTGTTGCTAGACAGACCTTTTATATCACAACTGGTTAATCACACCGTGGGCGACTATTTGCTTCAAGAAAATTGGTTCCCAGTTAAATAATAAATAACGTACAGTGAAAAACGTACAAAGAGTTCACAGCAATGGATTGGACCATCGCTCAAGTTAAGAAGAAACTTTCGTGCTAGAAAATTTTATGAAAATACTACTGGATTAATAATGCGGCAAAAAATATTTCTCACTTAAGTGTTTTTTGAAAAATTTTGACTTCATTGCCGAAATAATAACCGGCAACCCTAGCATTTGTATACACTAACACATAAGAGGGTTTGTTTTATATATACATTTGTATGTATGTATAAACCTTTAGATATCACTGCGAATACTTGCTGGTGGATGTAGCTGGTAGATGTTTGTGCGTAGATGTCATTAGTCCTGGGTACTTTGATTTATTGTTCACATTACACAAGAAGAAAAAGAAATGAATGACTTAAGCATTTTTGTGATTTTTCGAAAGTTAAGCAATTATAAATTAGGAATTCATTTGGAAATTTTCAAACGAAAAGTCATTAAGTTAATGACATTTTTATTTCAAATTGTAAACTTCGCCAGTACACAATGGCAAATGTAAACGAAAGCAACAACAAGGATTTCCTGTTATCAAAACAGTTTCATTGAAAATACGAACAATTTGGTTATACATACTGTTACGGTTTATGGGTTGGATTTGAAATAATAAGAACAATAATTTAATATACGTAATTGATACCTCAAATTAAGTCGCAAGTATTGTCTAATTAATTGAGCGGAATTAATAAATAACCGATGATATATCCAAGAAGTTAAGGATACTAAGAAATCTAATTTAAACAGCAATATTATTTAATTAATCTATTGTTCAAACGTTACTAGGCATGGGATTAAATTCATGATTTTCTTTTTTCTATTTAAAGGAATTGACTTAATCTAATTTTATCACAATGTATTACGGACTTTTGGCTCCTAGTTTTTACTTTTCATTTTAAAACTAGTTTGTAAGCGCTTATGGAAAATAATTTTTTCAGATGAAAATTTCTCTTCAAAAATCTTTTCTTTGTTGTATTGTTAATACAGTCGCTTTTACATTATAAAGTAAATATGCATGAATATCTCTGATCGATACACGCAAATTAATTAATCGAAATAATTTGTTTATATTCCCGTTGTGCCATACCCAAGCTGACACGATACAAAAATTATAAATTCTTATTTGTGAATAACCTTTTATAAAAAATGGCCCCACAACTAAGATATGGCTGAAACTGTCAAATGTAAAAAGTTATATTGTGAGAATGGAAATTTTAGCGATTTTGTACATATATAATTTTTTATGCACAAATGCCGAGTTTTAAGCTAAATAAGCAATAATTTTAGACTTACTCCTTAAATTTCAAAATATCTACAGCCAAGACAAATGGAATACCTGTAGATGCACATGACGAGGTCGCTCTAAGTGGGAGAAGTTGTCGTGAGTGGTTTTAAAAGCTTAAGAACGGGGATATTAGAATTATTATTAAAGGGAGATTCGTGCCAAACGCAAGGAGAACTTGAAATTACTTTTGGAGTGACAAAATCAAATCGATGCCAAACCTAATGCTGTCACTCTATTGTTTGATAGCTCCACATATAAGTACTTAGATTTTTTGAAGGGTAGAAACTATAAATGGATTTCGGGTGAAAACTGCAGCTTGTATTTTCTCCTTATACAGGGTTATCCGTTTAATAGTTCCAAAACTTTATTTAGTTAAAGGTTTGCTATTCAAGAATATGGATCGTTTAACAACTGAAGAATACGTAAAAATAGTTAAAACTTACTACAAAAGTAGTGAAACGTAGGCACTTTTCGTGCATTATGGGGTGGGTGGTTTTGATCGTCAAAATCGACATATGATAACCGACTTTTGTTTTGTTTTTCCCGCAATAGAAGATTATGAACCGGACTATATGTGGTTTCAACAAGACGGTGCTACGAGCCACACAAACGACCGATTTAGGCTATATTGAAAGAGAAATTTCCAGAAATCGTAATTCCACATTTTGACGACGTCAATTGGCCACTAAGGTCATGCGATTTGACGCTGTGAAATTTTTTGTGTGGGGCTGGAGTATTTGATAACCAAAATTAGTTAAGTTATCACCGAGATACTGCCCGAAATGTGCGAAAATTTTGTACAAAATTACCTCAAAAGGATGCACTGCTGCAACCAATCCAGAGGGGGTTTAAATGGCATTGTATTTTGTACACAATGGCAAGGTCCAAGCACTACAATGTTTCATTTAACTTTACTTTTGAAACCTAAAAATGGGTAGCGCTGTATATTACTAATTTACATTTCCGTATTGTAGACACAAAAATGTCTGTTTTTTTGTAAAACCAGTACAGAAATTTTAGTCAGGTAAACTGATTTCTTTACACCTTCTCAACATCTTTCTGCAGTGATGTAAAAGTATGCAAAATCGCCAAGTTCTTACCAACAGATGCACTGAATTAATGAGCAGTAAAAGAAGCAAATTTATAACTTACTAAACTTATTGATTCAACTTGCATATAACTTATTGTTTTCCGTTTAGAAAATATGAGGAAGCCGTTGATTTTTGCCACGTCGGGAAAATTAAGTACGAACAATACTAAAGGGCCTTGTAATGCTAAACATTTGCATTCGCTGAACCAAGTTTAGTAAAAGCTAATTGTAATGATTTTAGTATAATACAACTAATTGTAAGCTTATACGGGCAAATTTTAAAAAAATCTACCAAGCATTATAATACAATTCAACAGACAAAGGCACAAATTACTGCTTTCTATGAAATAGTATAGAAGTTACCAGAGTTGGTACGGTAATGACAGATATTTTCAATTTTCAGACTAAATTTATTAACAGCATGAGGCGTGCCAAATTTTACTGAATTCAGTGTAATTTGAGGAAAGAGATGGCGCTAAGGATATGTAGATTAAGCCGATCATTTTGTATGGAAGATACCGAAAGCGGCGATGTTATTTAATAGCCTTTTCTCAAGTTTTACAAGATATTATAAATCAATACAACAAATCTAAGCTACGACAGGTTTAAAATTAGAAACTACTGAAGAAGGATTGCATTTTAGAAATCCGAGTAATTTGTACTGGCCATATCAGAAGGTGTAGGGCAGTGCACTCTGTTTTCAATTTATTTCAATGTACTTAAGAATATATGAGTTAAACAGACCATTTGTGTAGGTGTGATTCAACGTAACCCATTCAAAATCCCCAGCAATAATCCTGAAAAATATTAGTTCGTTGCAAGCTTTGAGGAGTACGATACAGAGTTACCAGAATTAATTGTATCTGTCACCGACCAATTGAATTAAAAAGTAATGAAATACTTTTGGTCCAAAGATATTTGCTGCCTTAAACGAATCCTTTTGAGCTCAAATTTTTGTCGTATCAAACAATATATAATTTATTTTCTTCAGTTGAAAATACAAATGTTCTTTTAATTATATTTCCATTACAGTAAATGCTTATGATTAATTACATAACTAATGATAGAAATTCGCTACAGTACATAATAATTGAAATCGTTGAGTTTTGAATAAACATTTTATATTTGTTAAACGTTATGATTTTTGTACAGGTACATGGCAGAGCAATGTTATGGCAAATTGAGCATCATTTTATGAACTTTATTCGCACATATTTGTATTTTGCTGATACAAATTTGTATTTTTTGATCACAGACGAGGCATGTGTATACAAAAGTAGAATGTGAAATATTTTTTGTTAATATGACTTTTTTCATTAATTATGCCCGATTTTATTAATAGATATAGCAAGTTTTTTAAAACGTCGACTTTTGATGTTGAAAATTCATGTAAGTCTTCGCCACGTTCAGCCAAAAACTGTCCATTTGTTTCAAAAAAGCGGTTCGTTGTGTATTTTTCAAAATACTGTCAATCGCCATCCACCACTTCTTCCGCTCTGATGACATGATTTTATCTTCTTTGGGTCATCCTGGTGGCTCTATTTTTCATTATCAGTAACTATACGATACAAAAAACTTATTAATTTATACCTTACATAGAACTCAATTTCCTTCCTTTTGCATCATTTTCAATGATTTTATACGATATGAAATTGCTTGTTGAACCGTACTTAATGTAAGTGCAAATTCTTCTTGCGTTTGTAGTGAATCTCTCTTCAATAATAATTCAAATTCCGTGTCTTCGTACGTTTTCAAACTCACAGTTCTTAAATTTCTGAAGCCACTCATTAAAACTTCTCCCATTTGGAGCAGCCTTGCCCGCATTTGGCACTTATTCGGCTGAAATCTTGACTTTTTTGCTAAAAAAAATACCAAAAATATGTGATGTTTATACAAAGTTGCCTATATCTCGCAATATTTTTGTTGTCGGTTTATCTCTACCAACATGAAATTTTACACTTAAGAATTTCAATCATAACGTACTGATTTGAATGGAGAAATCTAAAATTTGGGTTTCCTGATTGTTTTCACATGGGAGTACCAGATCTCTTTGCAGAATTCCCAAAGTAACTCACGACTTCCGACCTTCGGGCAAGTATTTCCTGGTAATGCAATCAGACAACCGTTTGACGGTAACTAAAGTGGGAAGGCGACCAGTTGAGAAACCTAAATGGCCTGCATGATGGCAGCAATGAGGAGGCAGCGGCAGGGAGTGAGACGTCCGCTACGGTAACTTCGCCAACGGTGGCTGAGGCAGTGCACGCTTTGGCTGCAATATGCAGGGCGAGACAAATCTCCGGACGGATGGCGGCCGCGGTTACGGACAGGGAAAGCGTAGGCAGAGAGCTGCTGAAGGAGCTCCTGGATTACTCTGCGGAGTACCAGGGCTTCAATATGGAGCTCGTTGCAGCGATCGCCTTAAGGGCCGCATCGATGTGCTGCGGATGGGTGCAGCGGCAAGCAGCAGCGTGAACGCCATCCAACCCGCGGGTGCCGGAGACTGCCTCCGTAGCAAAGGTCATCAATCGCTGCACCAGCTGTTGCCAAGCCCGTCGAGACCTGTTCCTTGGTGGTTCGCGGCCGTGAGGGTCAGACCGCCAAGGAAGTGGTGAGCAGGCTCGTGAGCGAGGTGAGATCCCTGACTTGTTCATGGGTGATCTGTACAAGAAGAGCCTCAAGAGCAAAATGACCCAGGAGGCTTTTAAAGCAGGAGTACGGCTCCATAGCCGTCCATGGGATTCGATCAAGGGTGAGTCAGTGAATGTCATCCTGGAGGGCCAGGCTTCAGGATGGAGTGTCGGGCGAAGGAAGATGTCCGCTTCTGCTGTGGCCAGCATGGGCATATGGCCAGGGACTGCTTCAACCCAGTCTCGTGCCATAACTACGCTCTTCGGGGGGAGCCCTCGGATCACCGTATGGTGTCTGAGGACTGTCCGCTGTACTGCGCAATGGTAGGCAGGGTGAAAGCAAGACATTAAGATGGGAACTCGCCTTCTACAATTGAATTGTGGTAGACGTGTCGCTGCAATTGCGGAACTGGAGAGGGCCATTTGTGACAATGACCATGTAGCTCATAATGGGGTGCGTGGGTTACCTGTATTTATACGGATATATCCTGATAAAAAAAAAACAGAATGATGCAGTCATTGTCAATAAATTAGATTGTACAGAAGTTTGTAGCTCGGAATGGGAGGTTTGTGATTCTGTTGAAAGCGATTTCGGTCGTCTTTTCCTAGCTAGCTTGTTCTGCAAGTTTATCAAGCCTTTGGAGCCATATTTGGCTTATATGGATACAGCGTTATCACTTTCAAGTGGTAACCCTGTAATCTTCAGTTTGAACGCGAACGCATCTTCCCCGATGTGGTTCAGCAAGGTAACTGGCGCTACGTCCGGCTATCAGAACCAATCTTGGTGTGAGGTGCTAAGTGAGTGGATATTCTCTAGGGGACTTCACCTGGTGAACGAACCGAACAAACTGTATGTATACGTTCGATAGTGGGCATGGAGCTAGCGATATATTGTGACGATTGCGAATAGCGCAGCCATATCCAGGTTTCGGACTAGATGGCAGGTTAGTCCGTCCGTGAGTGACCATAACTATATTCAAGTTATGCTCATTTATGAACGGATTGAAGGTAGCAGCGTAGGCTTCAGACGGTGGCGCACCAGGAACTATAACCAGGATGTGTAAGGATCACACATCGCAGATTTAGCCCTTAGAAGCTTTTAATCGGATGACGGTGGATGAACAGGTATCAACGAATGTTGAAACTGTTCCCCGAGTTAAAGACAGTCTCCTTCCTAGGAGCGTGCGGCGTACTAGGAGGAGAATAAGGTGGTGGACACAGGAGTTAAGTCGAAAGAGGAGAGAAGTTCGACGCCTCAGGAAACGTTTTCAGAGGGGTAGGCGAACAGAGGTCATCGTATAGAGCCGGACTTAATGAATACAATCAAATGATTATGAACGTTAAGGAGTCAGAGTGGCACGAGTTCGCTACTCGGCATAGAGATGATCCCTGGGGACATCTCTACCGCATCTGTAGGGGAAAGAGAAGGAACATGGAAGTCTCAGAAAAAAAGGATGGTGATACCATCCTGACTTCCTGTGCGGACTTGCGCAGCTTTGTTGCGGAAGTTCTTTCTTAGGCCTGATGCTCGTTATTAAGGCAGCTAAGTGACCAGTGTAAAGTTTGCGCATATGCTGATGACCTACTCCTCATAGTTGAGGGTCCCTCTCGTTCTTAGGTGGAACAGAGGGTTCTGGCCATGATGACAATAGTTAGGCAATGGCCAGAACATGCCGACGTAGATGTTGCTGCCGATAAGACCAACATGATCCTCTTGCGGGGTAAATTATCTCGCAAGCCTCTTGTTCGTTTGCCTGATGGGTCTGTGCTCAGGTGCGTCACCGAGGTAACTACTGGGGCGTTGCCATGGGAGAGCAAGTGAACAATTTGCCTCATTTCGATAGACTGAGAAGTAACGTCGTTGGCCTGCTTAAATTTGTGCTTAGGAGTGACTGGGGGCTTGGTAGATGAGCTGTTCGTACCGTTCACCAGGGCTGTTTGCTGCCATGGCAACTTACCTGTGTGGTACGAATCGGTGAAGTCTGCATTCGGGTATCGTAAGATCCTCTCTTGTCAGAGAGTGGTGTTATTGGCTTGTATGTCAGTATGTCGTACGGTATCGACAGAGGTCCCTCAGGTACTGATGGGTACTGTCCCGCTGGATCTTGTTGTAATCCGTCGTGCGACGGGATTCAAGGCCAGGAAAGGGTATGCACTTACGGGGACGGGCTGGCCCATTGAGGGGGTAGAGAGCTTGAGTAGGACTGATTGTAGGGGGCTTTTGCACGAACGTGTCTGGTCGAGATGGCAAACACGTTGGGAAGAGAGTGAGAACGGACGTGCTACATTTAGATTTTTGCCAGATGTTAGGTTCGTTGGGAGAAACACTAACTTTGGTTTTAACCTCTGTCTTGGTTTCTTGCTGTCGGTCGCACCTCTTATATGCAGATGTAAGGGACCTCCAGGGATTAGCGATAACAAGGTCAGGGGATGACTGAATAGTCAGCAATTTGTTCTCTACTCAGGGTGTTTTGGCTAGAGCAACGTTGTTTGCTCCCAGAGCGTTTGCTAGACGTATGGCTACTGCGACGTAATTGTGGTAAGTTGGTCTACTGACCTTTCCAAGGCAGCTTGATAGTGGGCAGGTGTGTGCTCGTTTGCAAGGTGTTGAAACTGGAAGTAGATTTTCTACAGAGCTAGATTATCTACGAAGTCTGACCAGAGGCTTTGTCTTGTACCGGGGGTGATAGAGAAACACACGGACAGGTCTCGGGTTCATGCCCTGTTATCTGTATCTTTTTGATCTCTCGGGAGGTACGGATATGGTTGCCGTTCACCGTCGCCTAACGGAAGGGGTTTAGAGATCTCCCCCCCTCCCACCGGTGAGGGTAATGCATCCTTGCAATGTAGTATCGACAGTTCCTTCTGCCTGGGGTCTCTGTGCCTGCAAGTATGTAAAAATGTTCAGTCTGTACTCTTTTGCCACACGACTAATCCCGTGAAGTACGGTATATAAATCACGACTTGGTAGTAGCTTTGCTACGCAGCTCCAACCGGTGAGTTTGGCCGGTAGCGTGGGGATCAGGAGGCCCCGGGAGTTTCCCGCCTGTTCATTTAGTGTTGGACCCCTAGTGGGAACATCACGCGTGTTGTGGTTGATACCAAAACCGCTGGTAGAGACTTCGTGTTCGAATGTGGAGTTGCATTGCAACCGGGTGCTACAGACCAATAGAGTAGCAGCAGAGGTGGTAAGATAGGTCTCACCTTCGCCAATAAAGATTGTGTTCCATACTAGCATAATCACTTTGGTATCTCCTGGCTGCGAAGAGAGGATTGGCAATATGCGGTAGTAGCAAAATTGTCAGCCCCTTTTCCTAGATAGCCCAATTTTTACTTGGGTATCCCAGGGGGGCATTGGCAATCGCATTGTAATATGCCCAGTGTGTCGCACACCGTGGGTAAGGCCTTCACGGCGAGATTCACGTTAAAACCTTGTGGACCGATGCGTCTTAGGCCAATAAGTAACTTCTGTTACTGAAACTCAACTCACCAGCCTAGTGGTCGTTGGCAGCCCAACACTAGGATCGAACGCAGCGACCTGAGAAGCCGCTCATCTTAAATGAAAGTTATTATGAAATCGCCAAAAAAAAATAATGCTGAATGCTGCCGAACCCCGCAGACGTTATTAGGACCATGATTTAATGATGTGCACCTTGAATGTCCGCACTCTTTACGGAGAATGTGCCTCTATCCGACTAGCGGATGTCCTCGATAGACATCTAACATTACCGCCATCCAGGAGATGCGATGGACAGGACTAGGATATACTCAGCGTTAAATGTGTAACATCTAGTATAGTTGCCACGCAGAAAGGCATGAATTCGGATAAGCGTTTGTTGTGGGAAAGAGACTGAAACACCTCGTTTCGCAGTTTAACCCTACAAGTGGCCGTATAGCCACTATCCGCATCAAAGCGAAATATTTTTTATTTCGTTGATCTATGCACATGCCTCGACCGAAGAGAAAGACGAGGAGATCAAAAACATTTTTATGAGTGCCTGAAAAAAGCATATGGCCACTGCCCTGGCCACGGCATTAAAATTGTTCAGGGAGGCTTTAATGTCAAAGTAGAAAGGGAGGGTGTTTTTAGTCCTACAGTCGAAAAATTCAGTCTACACGGTAATATCTCCGAAAACGGATTCAGACTGGTTTCGTTCACTGCGGCACGTAATATTGTAGCAAGTGGAACCAGATTCCCGCATAAAGACATCCATAAGGCAACGTGACTATCTCCTGATCATAACACGAGGAATCAGATTGATCATGTAGTAATAGACGGAAGGCATGCTTCTAGTGTCATGGACGTGAGTGTGAATCGTGGTGCTAAGCTTGACTCGGAACTTCACCTCGTTACATCTAAGGTACGCACGAGATTAAGCGAAATTGAAAATATTCGTAACCAGACACAAAGGAAGCTCAATGCCGCTAGGCTGCATATCCCTGAGATAGCCACAGCATGCTCCACCAAACTCTCACAACTACTACAACTAAACGTCCCTGATCCTGATGTTCCTGACGCACAGTGGCAACATATTGCGCATTCTATGTCAATTGCTGAAAAACCATACTTGTATATGGGAAATCGCACTCAGACAAGCCTTGGTACGATGAAGAATGTCATAGTGTCTGAGCAAAAGGACGCTGCATACAAGGCAACGTTGCAGTCAATTGAAACGCGTGCAGTTAGGGAACGCTACAAGGAGAAGCGAGGTTGTGGAAACAGGTTGAAAGTGAGGATATAAAAAGATGAAGGGTAGAGGTGAAACTTGAAAATTGTGTCAGAAGATAAGAGGTATAGGGTATGAAACAGGGCTCCCCGACGAGAGAAATCTGGTCACAGATACGCAGAATGTGCTACAACTATGGAGAGAGCATTTTTATGAGCACGAGTGAGGAAATCACCCTAATTATCGATGACGGCATAAATTGCCGAGCCAAACAGAGATCAGAAAATCAGTATTGCGGCTTAAGAACGACGAAGCTGTGGGCGCTGAAGACCTGCCAGCAGAGCTGTTTAAAATTGATAAACAGCTTGCGTCAGCTTCTTAATACGATTTGGGTCGAGGAAAACATGACCGATGAATGGAATTTAAGTGCACTGTGTCCTGTGTTTACAAAAAGGCGAATCAAGTGTTTGCAAAACTATCGCGGTATCAGTCTTTTACCCATTGCTTATAAGGTCCTGTCGAATGTGATATATGAAAGACTAAAGCCGATTCTAACTGACCTGATTGGACCTTATCAGACCTTGTCAGTCAACGCGACTGGTACCATCTTTAATAAAAGCCGTATGTTACTCGTATATGCAGATGACATAGACATTATTGGCCAGAAACTGCGAGATGCTACTGCAGTCTTCTCAAGCAACGAGAAGGAAGCAGCGAAAATGGGTTTGGCGGTAAACGAGGACGAGACAAAGTTATTGATTTCAACGACAAAGAATCTACCCGTTTGGACCGCTGTGTGAACGTTGACAAATATAATTTTGAAGTAGTGGAAGAATTCACCTACCTCGTCTCCGCTGTAAACAAAACGAATGATTTCAGCGCGGAGATAAAGAGGAGAGTATTGCTTGCGAACAGATGGTACTATGGGCTAAGCAAGCGATTCAATGATAAACCGTTCTCGCGACAGAAAAGTGTGTAGACCTATCATCGTTAACGGAGAGTATCGACGTCGCATGAACAATGAGCTGTATGAGCTATGTATATGCCGACATTGACGTGGTCAAACAGGTTAGTATACAGCGACTACGTTGGCTCGGTCATATTGTGCAAATGGACCCAAATGCTCCAGCACAGAAAGTTTTCAACAGCAAACTCGATGAACGGCGCAGAAGAGGGCGACCAAAACTCTGTTGGATGGACCAGGCTTTTGATACTATCGAAACTTAGTGTGGCGAATCGGAAAAGAAGAAGAAGATCGAAGCGTTTGGATTTGTCTATTCCAGTCACCACCTAAGAAGAGGAGATGGGGACCATATTTTGTAAAACGTCGGAGATTTATTTGTACTACTATCATTTATTTCCATATATGAAATCAGTAATCCAGAAGGAGTAATAAAGCCGTCTTATTTATTTCGCAGTGCTAAATGTCTAGTGCCTGCTAAGTTGTACTGAATATATTGATGGCAAAGTTATTCGGTAACTCCTGAGTACGAATTAGAGACAACAGGAGAGAATGAAATTTCGATTCAATTTTCAAGATGTCTTCAATGCCGAACTTATTTTTGAATAGTTGTATATTTTTAAGTCACTGTCCTTATAATGTTTGCGTGTATCTTGTATTCTTTTCTTTGCCGCAGATCAAGTGTGTGTGATGATTTCATCGATCAAATTGAAAAAAAAATGGCAAGCCTCAAAACTGGGCAGGCGCTATATGTTGGGCCATACTGCAGAACGTATCGCACCTGTTCATCAAAAGTAACACAGCTCAAAAAATTCTATTTTCCACTTTTTTGAAGGAAACAGGATTGTCATACCATATATTTGTAATATTTCATGAGAGAAATACCGTTATGTCTTTATTTGCGTACTCATATTGTTTGTTTTGATTCAATTAAAGAATTGTAATTCTAGTTGCGTTGAGGTGTTCACGGGTTACGGTACTGAAATGAATCAGCGAAAGTGTATTAATTCGAATTGTGATTGTTTTCATGTTAAAAATCTGTTTATCAATAGCTGTTGATTTTGGTTTGTGATACTTTAACTTGAAATAATATTGACATGTAGATCAAAAAATTTCATGAAAGCTGTATTAAATCAAAAATCCGTAATAATTTCGCAAAAAGGAAGAAGAGAAATAAATTTTGTTATTTTATTGAGTTTCCTTTACAACGGTATATTTGTTTATAACAATAATTCCATTATATTGGGGGAATTTGTTTTTTGCCTCTACTGAAAACTTGTAAATTTTGAGTTGTGTTACTTTTGATGAACAGGTGCGATATATCCGCCACCATGAATTTGGTTTTATAATATCATGGCCGTTGTCGCAGTCCATCGCCATAGAAGTGGACGTGCGTAAATATATTTTTTTTCTCATAATTAATTACCAATTTATTTCATTTTTGTTTTATGGAAAAGTCATGCCCCCTTAACATGGGCTGTTCCCCAGTAAACTTACACCGTATCTTAGTTTTAATTACCAAATAATTTATTAAAGTGTTAGACAAATTCCGATAAGTTCCACTTTTCAAAACATTCGTTCAAGCCACCTATAAGAAAGTTTTTCATACTGATCCAATTTGTCTCATTCTTGATGCCACTGGCATAAACTGTCTTGGTGAATGTACTGACTTATCGCAACACATGTGAAAGTGTCAGAAACGCTCTTGCCTATTGCATCAAACATTGATTTAGCCTATTTTCAAATGAAAATTTCTGTTTCTTTAAAGGTATTTCAAAATCCGCGCCCCGTTTTGGGACACTTCCTTAAAAAATAAAGGAAATACTCACTGAAAACGTTAACTATGGAGAATATTTTTTCAATTGGAAATTGTTGTATTTGTTACGGAAGTCCATGGATATATGGAAACCGTTTGGTTTGTTAGGGGAATGACGAATGGGAGGCCAGTTTTGTCGGCTTGGAGGTGGATGCTGATGAATTGGATGACAGGATATGATATCTTTCATAATATCCCTTGTGGATGAGATCGAATGAGATCTCATCACATGTGAGATGAGTGGGCAATATTGAAGCAGTATATGGAAAAAATTGGCATGAATAACATCAGAGCAGTTCGTGTAAATTTAATCTCAGCAAAAAGGGGGCAGAGGAAATGTGTGAAGTGTTAAGTGATTTCCTACATGTTTTCTTACACACCTATAACATCTTTAGAATACGGGGCAGGAAAATAAAGGCGAAAGTGGGATGAGCCACATAAAAATCAACAAAGAATTGTTTTGTAGATTTGTCTGATTGAATGAAAGAACGTCCTCCTGATGAAACCTTTTAGCATGAGTCAAAAGCGAAAAAGATAGGATTTTTGACCTTATTTGATTTATCTTGTGTCAACTATGTAGATGTCACGTTCAACTAGCTGTAAAATGACCAGATAAGTAAGTGAAGGTATCAAATGAAATTAGTTGCATATAATGTTGTAGGCGGTGACTGATTACTGCCATGGATGAGTATATTGAAGATATATATTCCGAAAGAGCTTTTTTAAAAAAACGTATAATAATAAGAGGAAATAACCGTTTTGTTTCGATCGATCTACAATAACGTCTTGAAAAAACTAAATTTTATGCGCCACACAGAAAAATCAATTATATATATATGTCAGAGAGAGGCATTTTCAGCCAGCCGATTTTCTCCAATTTAACCATGAATAATTGAGCAGACAACATTTTAGATCGCTGCATCCTGTCTGTCTAGAAGATAAGAACCTAAAAAAATATACGGATTATATCGGTGATCTGTGTAGAAGGTACGAGAAGCGGCTTGGTTAGCCAGACGATTTTCTCAAATTTTACCAATAATTATGGAGCGAAACAATAGAGGTACAGTAAAAAAAATTAAATTCCGGAAATAAAGAAGCGAACTAACTAACATTCTGTCATCACATTCGACGGAATTTAGTGCAACCAGATAGAAAATACGAACTTTCGAATATATTGGGTTAGGTTCGCTTTCAAGTAAAGTTGAAGTTAAAACACGCATAAAGTTATGATTTCGATGAAACTGTTATTTCATTATAGCGCTTGGACCTTACCAGTGTGTAGGAAATACAATGTCATTTAAACAACCAATCACTTCTGGGTTCTCCGAGCTCCATCTACGACGAGTTTGCTTGTTGGTGTAAACGCCGAATGAGAAATGAGCTTTATCGGTAAAGAAAATTTTGTTCGATTGAAAGTCTAAGTTTTAAATCACCACTTTTGTAGCAAGTTTTAAATACTTTTATGCGTTCCTCGGTTGTTAAACGATCCATGTTCGTAAATCGCAAACCTTTCACTAAATGCATAACACATCAGATGACGGGTATTTAGCAGCTGACTGTCTTTTCAGACCGGCGTTTTAAAACCACTAGATGGGTAAACATACATAAGATAGGTGTCTAAGTAAATTAGGTAATTTCTGTGGGAGGTACATGAAGACGCATTTTTCAGGTTTTATCAAAAATTATAAATCAAAACAATGGAGAAGAAGTCAAGTCGCTGCGTTTGTTGGCGACAGAAAAGAGTTATAATATAAATGATATTAGCTAGTCTTATCTTGGGATTGTCCACTACAATTGCTGCAGTGTAATGTGCTTTTTAGATGTTTTTGTGTCCTACTCGTTATCATTCTAGAAGACGGCGTGGATTTGTGTGGATCACAGCAGTCACGACGGTATCATTTTGTTCATCGTTATTTGGCCACATTGTGTACTGCAAGCTATGCCAGAGAATATATGTTCAAATATGTATGTCATTAACTGACCTCGTAAGATGTTTTCAACAAATTAGCTTGTATGAGAGGCTGGCCTGTTCCCCTTTCAACAAAATATTTCCTAAAGAAGTCCCCTTAAAAATATGCTATTAACCGTTTCCAAATATGTTAGCTCAAATTCAATAACTTTCGTTCATGGTAAGCAACTATTGTAGCCCACGATGTTTTACCCCATTACACACCTAATTCATCACTACAAATGAACATCTCATAATTGGATGATGAAAAGCTACTTCAGAATGACTTAACAGGGGTCATGGTTGAAATGTGCACTTTCGTAATATGATTGTTAACTAGAATCGTTTTATTTACGTCTCTCTACTATGTTTGTGCTTTTGGAATGCACTCTACAAATAGAAAACTATTTAACTGTCTAAACAGCTCGAGCTAGTTCAGTTCAACTTTAATGAGCTCAAAAACAATTAACTGCACTGCAAGAACTAGCAACCAGCAACCTAAACCAGTCAAAATCTAGTCTATTCAATAAACAGAGTTCATTCATGCGATGTGCATCTTATTGATAAAGGATTTATTGATAACAGTTCAAAATTCAACAAATTTCTGCTCCCATCCACTAGTTCATCGCTCACATACAAAAGAGACGTGTACAAAATTTTGTTTTTGTCGGACATCATCATCATGCCTCAAATGCCGTAAAGATTTTTAGAACATATACCAAATGTGACGTACATATATAACGTATATATATATGTTAGTATTGCTCTACTTCTGTCTGGTTAGGGCACATAAAAGCTACATTAAGGAAAGTTACTCATGCCGGATTTGAGACATTGCTTATAGCCGTACGATATTTTCTTTCCCAGTGGGAGAACTTCATAAATCCAGGGAAATTGCGAAAAGTACAAAACTCCATATTTTTGTACTGTTTTGTACTGTTCGATTTGGCGTATAATATATGACCCTGGTTTAACCAATTACACTGTGGAACATTTTTGGGGTTTTTGTCTGGGGGGTGAGAAATTCCAAGTCAGGGTGATGGTACTAGGTCAGTATAGTAAAATCCTCAAAGGGTTTCGCGTTCGTATGTGTCAATTTTTTTATGACCTTTTACATTTTTTCCCTATCTTGATGTTTGTTTGCTTAGTTGTAAAACTTTGGCAAAAACGTAGTTTGACATAACTCGAGAACGACTAGTTCGATTTTGCTGAAACAAATTGAGAAAAATTAAGAATTACATTTCCTTTAATCCATTCATATACTGTTTCTCTACCAAATCAACATTTTTGCAATTATAAATAAATTTATGAAGAAAATTTTGTCAAAAATTTTTTTTTTTTTTTTTAATCATATAAATCCCAAACGGAAAAAAGTGTCAAGTCTTATAACTTTTACGTAAGGCCACATAACCTATAAACAAAATGCGACATAGATCATAGAAATCGATTAACGCGTTCTGCTTTTATTTACAATTAAGTGAAGGTATCCCATTTTGACAAGAATATTGATATTTGTTTTTATTCAAAAAAGTGTCATTTATCGCGTTTTTTTATACATTTTCCCCAATAACTCCAGACTTCTGGCCATAAACTACTAAAAAAATAAAGTAAACATTTTTATAATTATTTATTTTTATTTTATTTATTTATTTTTATTTATTTTAATAAATATTGCCTAGACTTTTTCGATGGTGGTTGTTCGGGACTATTGGCATCGCATTCATCGCTGTCATCAGTTTCTGAACCACGAAAACAAAGCCAGCTCTTCCGATTTATGCTGTGTTAATTCCAATTTGGCAACAATTGAATCAAGCTTATTTTGATTTATTAAAATTGGCTCATGGGATACTGATGGCTCATATGGGGGATCATCACGTAAATCATATGTCGGAGCAGTCATAGAAGATAAAATATCAGGGCTTGAAGCTTTTGGCACAGGAATGTGGTCCGAACGAGGCAATGGTGTTGCGGCACTTGCAACACCAACGTAATTATACGATTTTCTTATCCTTTTTGCGGCTCCTTTATTCGCACATGCATAGCAATTCAATGGATTGTGACCTTCGCCAGGATTAGTCCAAGTCATTGGGATACCGAATGGTATACTTTCACGTCTTCTATTTCTCCAATCCATTAGACGGTTGTAGCAGCTTTTACACACTATATTTGGCACCCAATTTTTGTTCACTATAACATTTTGGTTGAAGTACATCTCGTATATTTAAACAAAATCAGTACTGAAATTTCCCCTTTTTTTATGTGTTGAGACATATTGACCGCAGCAGTAGCAAAAGCTATTTATATCTGGCTTGCACAGTTCCATATTCTATGACAAAATAAATGACAAAAATCGAACAATGAACACCTATTTATACTACGTATTTTTCAATATTTTACTGACGTTCTAAAACATGACCACACATGAATGTGGGTGCAATTTGTGTAAAAAATCATGCAGGTAGCCAACAGAAAAAACCCAAATAATTACAAAAGTGCACTTTCCTTTTTTCCTTTTAATTGTCCGCGCACATTTATGACCGTTTTTCAGTTTTTTACAGCAACCATAAAAATCAAATAACCTTTTGTTTATTACTTTTTTTTAATTCTGAGAATCATACAAAAAAATCATCAATGTTTTTTCCAAGGAATTTTGAACATATCTCGAGCAAATTTTTGAAATTCATACCTTTACTTAATTTTGAATAAAAGCAGAACGCGTTAATCGATTTCTATGATCTATGTCGCATTTTGTTTATAGGTTATGTGGCCTTACGTAAAAGTTATAAGACTTGACACTTTTTTCCGTTTGGGATTTATATGATTAAAAAAAAAAAAAAAAAATTTTTGACAAAATTTTCTTCATAAATTTATTTATAATTGCAAAAATGTTGATTTGGTAGAGAAACAGTATATGAATGGATTAAAGGAAATGTAATTCTTAATTTTTCTCAATTTGTTTCAGCAAAATCGAACTAGTCGTTCTCGAGTTATATCAAACTACGTTTTTGCCAAAGTTTTACAACTAAGCGAACAAACATCAAGATAAGGAAAAAATGTAAAAGGTCATAAAAAAAATTGACACATACGAACGCGAAACCCTTTGAGGATTTTACTATACTGACCTAGTACCATCACCCTGACTTGGAATTTCTCACCCCCCCCAGATTGGCTGCTGTACTGTGTTATTGGTGATTGTTAAGAAACATTTTTATGTATTGTTACCGTGTTAGAAATTGCTTCTTCTCATTCATATACAGAGTGGCGCACGAATCGTGTTACTGTCAACTGTCAATAGGAACCGTTATTTGAAGATGTTGAAAGAGTTTTTTTTACCCAGAACTATGCCAGCAAGATGAAGCACACATAGACAGACCGGTTATGGCAGAGCTCCAACGAAAATTCCCAAACAAATTAATATCCAGAAACTCTATTTTTTATGGGGTTATGTCAAGCAAGAGGTGTTCAAAACGAAACCAAGGAATTTGAGTGAATTGGAGCAGTTTGTCGTCAATGAATAGTTTTGTCGTCAGGTGTATTCGTGAATGAGCATGACTTCCAAGCTCATTACGGTTTATCATCTTCAAAATCAATGAGTTATATAAAATAAAATTTAATTTTCTAGACAATAAAAAAATTATGAAATACATTGATTAAAAAAAGTTACATGAATTTCTTAGTATTTTGCAATTGGTGCACCATCCTATATGTGAACATATCCTATTTTTTCAGTACAAAAACAATTTTTTTCGAATTTATTCAACAAACACGTCCGTAACTACGATAAAATGTGTATAAACTAATATTTTTCCTATCCGCATCTCCCAAATGCTATCCTCCATATTTCTTCTAATTAGCGACTAAACGGTAAGAATGATAAAAAATCGAAAAAGCAATCATTTTCCAAAAGTTGAATTTATCGCCTGTGTGAGCATTTATTTTTTACTGGACCAATTTGCACTAATTTCGACAGTTGTGAGCATAACATCATGGACGACGTATAGTTTAAAAAAGTGGGCTCGGCAAAAAAGAAAGTTTCTCTATAGCAAAAATGTAACACTCAGAAGGGAGTATAAGTACATTAACAGACATTAGGCGTATAATAAACTTGGTTCTTCTAATGACAGTGAACTGCTTCAACTCACCTCTTATGTGAGTTGTTGATTTGTTGTTGTTGGTTTAACAAAAATCTATGATTCCTCTATAATTTCAAGGCGAGGCATTTCAGAACCCAGTGATTTACCATGCTCTTTCTGCCATCCTTGGTTTTTTTTTGCACCAACCCAAAAGGATGTTTGGTGAAAATATACGAAGGTAAGTTCACATGATTGACATTTCTGTATTAGCGGCGCATTTATTTCCTGGATTATATTATCAAAATACCAATTTCGAAAAACTTACTTATTGTTGTCCCACAATGGGTGGTTTTGAAATGAAAAATGTAATAAATCTGCAGTTTCTAAACGGGTGGCTTCATGCTATTTTACGCAGATTAGCGATATTCGTTTGTCTGGCTGGCTGCCCAGTTGATTGTTCTTTACAGAACTTCTTAAAACTGAAAATTTGGCAGATCGCAGCCGGTGATTGTTGATGGGCCATATCAATCCACTCCTTCTGATACCTCGCACATACGAGAGTAGTCTCCTTTTTCCAGCGATATTCAGTAGCTTCTACACCCTGTTTATAGTACGAGCTGTCAAGCTCCTCAAAATAGCCATCAATCGCAGACTCCACCTCTTCATTGTTTGCAAATTTTTTACCACCGAGTCATTTTTTCAAGTTTCGAAATAGAAAATAGTCCGAGGCAGCTAAATCTGGCGAATAATTTTGGACATCACAAGATAGTAGTAGTAGATGTGTGAACTAGAGCATTGTCTTGATGAAACAATACTTTCTTTTTCATCAAATGCGACCTTTTCCTATAATTTCATTACCTAAATGCTGCAATAAATTAGCATAATACTCGCCGTTGATGGTTTTCATTTCTGAAGATAATCAATATAAGTAATCGCATGTGCATCCCAAAAACCAGACGTCATGACCTTGCCAGCTGATCGAACCGTCTTCGCCTTCTTTGGACACGATTCTCCCATTCTAGTCCATCGCTTTGACTGTTGCTTTGTCTCAGGTGTAAAGTTTGGTGTGGTGGACCCATGTCTTATCCATGGTTATAAGTCGACGCAAAAATTCGGCTTTCTTACGGTGAAAATCGCCAAATACTCTACTGAGCACTCAATATCTTTACGATGCTGTTTTTGCTCTATTGAAAGCAAGCGCGGCACTCATCTTGCGCACAGCTTTCTCATTTTCAAATCTTCCGTCAATATACGATATGTCGCACCTTCAGCCGATCATCATCTAATACCATTTTGTGGATTTTCTTAAGCGCGTCTGGCGCAGACACCTCAATCGGTCGACCACTACAGTGTTGGTCTTGGAAACTCATATGGCCCTCTTTAAAATCTGCTACCCACTACTTTACAGTCGGAAACGAAGGAGTAGTTGGTTGGACTAACACCTTTCATAACGGTGACCAATTTTGTCCGTGTTTACAAATTCACTGAAATCGTTTTCTTTTGATGACTCAAAAAAAAAAAAAAAAAAAAAAATACTAAACAACGTAGTGCCTTCAGTGTTTTATAAGGTTGCCACTTTTCACAAAAATATTTTTTTTCGAACTACTGCCACCATACGTCTGATCGGCTAGTTTTGGAACCACTCTCGAAAATTGACAGATTTTTCTAAATTCGCAGGCTGTAGTAACCTCAGTTTTTTTCCATTATATTCCTCTTTATAGCATAACAAAATTTGAGAAAAGTCGATCGATAACCACGCACCTTTTGTTGCCTGTCATACAAATTTATTTGTATGTATGTCTCCATTTTATTTGTCCGCTGCATTCATGCACAATTCTCCACAATTTGATCAAATTTCGTGTGATCTCTTTCTTTCATACGAATGACCAACTTAACTTACATAAGTTGTACTGAATTCAGTTAATTTTGACACACATCATGCGCCTAATTCACTCAGTTTTGAGAATAAAAATTGATTGATGAAATAAAAATTGATGAATCAATTTTGCGGATTTTATTGTGCAGCAATGCTATTAAGTGTCCGCATCTTTTCGATACCTCCCTTGTAAATTGTTTAATTTACGTCACATATTTCTAGGTTTATACACAATTCAATTGCAGTAAATTCAGTATAGTTTAGCACGCGTCAAGCGTTTGGTAAACTTAGTTCTGCGAGTGAAAACTAACTGAATTGCTAATCTCCTTAGGGTATGACGCATACAAATTGGTCGGTTAACAAAAATTAGTCTAAGGGGAAGACTTCAGCTTTGGCTTCTGTTAATGTTAATTCAGAGCTTTTTTAGTGACAATCTAATGGTTTACGACGCCCGTCAGTTCCTCTGACCAAATTTTCTTTACTTTTGTTACCATCTATTCGTAATTAAAACCAATAAGCGGTGGTATTTAACGGATGCGGGAAGCAACTGCACCAGTTCATGTACATTTGCGTCATCTCAAGTTATGGATATGGTTATCGAATTGTAAAAAGCTAGACTATCCAGTAAATCGATAAATCTATTGTTACGCTTGGGAAGAAGCTATTCCTGATACGCCCAATTAGCTGGCTATGAGTCGATACCTCGTCCATGAAATAGTCCGCCCCAACTTATGGCGCCTGTCCACTTGTTGATACCTCGTCCATGAAACGGTCCGGCCCAACTTATGGCGCCTGTCCACTTGTTGATACCTCGTCCATGAAACAGTCCGGCCCAACTTATGGTGCCTGTCCACTTGTGACAAATCCCTTTTAATTTCTAATTGTACTCCTAATCTCACAGTCATAGTTCCATATTCACAATAGTTCATTGAACGTTTGAAGGACGTTTTTACTATGAACATTTGATTATTAAACTTTCAATAAATATTTATGAATATGGCCCATAGTTTTTAGTTGTTCGGTATCTTCGTCCCTTTTCCACGATCTCATAATCATGGGATAGACCGTTTGAGCGTGGCGATGATTAGTGTAGCAGTCAGTCAGTCAATTAATCATTTCTTAATAATTTTATGTATACGGATGTATCAGCAAATGTTAGGTCAAGACCTAATTTTTCAAACTGCTGACTTTGACTTGAAATTAACAACTATTCTTTCGAAAATTATAGCTTTCGAGCGTTCCACATGTGATGCCGTTCAAGTTTCGCCATTGAACCCTTCCCAAGAATGAAAAACAACGGGATAGTGATTTATTTTTTGAATAAAAATTTCTCCGAAACCTTCGATCTAACCCCTTAGGGAGAGGAGGCAAAGGTCTGAATACTTTTTTTAAAGAATTTATTTTGTATTTTTTTATAGTTTTTTTGCTGATGTTTTTCCTTTTGTTGTTTAGAAATAAATTTGTTTTGTATTTTGTTGGTTGTTTTTTCATTTCTTCATAATTCATAATTTCATATGGTTCCTACATAGATATTTTACAGACACATTCATAATAGTTAATAATTATAATTATATAAAAAAAGTAATAATAGTAACTAATAATATGTAATAATAATGATAATAATAAGAGACAAAACTTAACATTATAAGTACAAACATACTTTGTTGGTTGGTTGTTGTAGTTTTTATATATTTTTTTTTTTCGAAAAGTTTTCCAATTTTGTGTCGTTTCAAAAGATTTATTAATAATATTAGGTTTTATATTGAAAACGTATCAATTTCTTTTTTGGTTTTTTTTTTTTGTGAAGGGGAGGTGGGGTTCCATTGTTTTTGTGGTTTCTTTGTTTTAATTAAAATTATTAATACAGTTTACAAACACACACATTTAAGGAGTTTTATATTTAATAAATATTGTATGTTTTTGCTGGTTTTGTTTATATTTGTTGTTAATTAATAATATAGATATAATAATAATTACAATTATTATGATTTTGTAGCTGTTTAATAAATAATTTTGTTTTTGTTTGTTTTGGATTCCTATTAAATACTAATTAATACACACTTAAAGAGTTATAGATCAAGTTGTAGTTGTTTTTTCCTTTTTTTTAATTATTAACTTCTTTGTAAGTTTTTACACTAATTTGCTTCAGATTTCTTTCCTTTATTTTGATGGAGCTTTGATAATTAATTATTTTGTGAAGGGTGGAAGGGTTACAGAGTATTTTATTAACATTTATAATATTAACGTTGATTATTGTTCTTGATTTTTTGCTTTGTTTCAATTTTTGTTTTGGTAAGACTAAGTGAACATTAAGAAGAGAAAAAATTTGAAAAACGCTAACCTTACTTAATAATTTGTTTGTGGTTGTTTAATGTGTAGTATCGCAGTTAAAAAAATTTGTTTGTTATTTTTTAGTTGTAAGGGGGATTTTTTTTTAATTTTTTACTGTTAATTCTTTTGTTTTTTGCAATTTATTTGCTTTTTTATAATTTAAATTATTATTCACAATATTGAGGAGTTTTGAAAGTTATTGCTATTTCATTGCATTTAATTTAAAAGCTTAGTTAAAACATTTACGGTACAGAAGATCTAGGGGTTGGTGTACTTAAAACAGTTTGGGCCGTGGAGAAGGGAGAAAGTTTGATAGGCTTGTAAGGAATTTCCATTTTATTTAGACTTTTTCTGTGTCTGCTTCGTTTTCCATTAAAAAGCCTAAGTGCTAACTATTTAACATTTATAAACTACTACTTAATCAGTATCACATTTTAATGAGTTATAGTAGATGGCAAACTCCGATAACTTTGTGGTTTTGTACTTCTATACAAAAGTCTCGGAGATCTTTTTGCAGACATCTAACCATATATTTCACAATTCACGTTCCTTTGAAATCAAACACAAACGATTTTCACTTTTTGTTTTTTTGGAAAACTTATCAACTACCATAAAATAAAAACTTACTTAGCTAATATGGTGGTGAATTCACAATGCTTTAATGGTTTGTTCTGGTTTCTTTTGATGCAGTTTGAGATACTTGTGAGCCTGATGTCACACGAAGCTTGTGGCTTAGCGGCAACATCACGCCTTTATTAATATACTATATAGGTATTTATGTGTGTATGTGAAAAATGAGCGCTTCATGCGATGATGAGTATGCCTTAAGGTGGGTTGTTCAATGTGTTTTTTTTTCTAAATTAATATTTTGCCATCAGCAGCTGCTCGGTATAGCTACGCCCTTAAACTAACTGCTCTCGTAGGGTGAGTACAGTTTGTGCTTGGTCAAACTGAATTCGGGGCTGATGGTGATGTTGCGCGAAAGGTTCTTCATGAACTGGGGCAACAGGGACGCCCAGCCGCTTTTATCCTGGCGCAGGGTGAGGTACAATTCGAAGGTGGATACCATTTCGCTGTCGACCTTAATGGTACCAATGCGACGGGAGTTCTGAGGTTCTTCCTCAAATTCAATGTAGATGGTGCAACCGCGTATGCCGCAGGGTTCACGTTCTGAGACGCGCAGAATTTCAGACGCTATGCGCGTAGTGAGATCACAGGGTATGGAGACTTCGGGGCAGGTCAAGTTGCGAGACTTGGCTGCACGCAATTCATCGAGCAAACGCAGGGACAGAGTTTTAACAGCTTCTGCGTCGCTATTATCACAGTATATGAGTTCTTCTTCCAGAGGCGTGGTGGCATCAACGCTGGCATGGGCGGTGCTGTGTGTGGCTCTAGCGGCGGAGGTGGAAGAACGCGAGCTGCTGGTGATCGAGGACGACCAATCTGGAAATAATCAAAAAGATTAAATAATTGTTAGTTTGTTTATATGAAAATGTGTTGCTTAATAATGTTGTTGTAAAATCAAATCTTGCATGGGTTTATGGACCGCCCTTAAAATTCTATTGTGTCTTATTTTCCACGCCTCTCCACAAAACTGACGCAATTTGGGCCCTTACACCATTATGGTTTATTTCGGAAGGAAGTATTATTATTTTGTTTTCATTTATTTGTTATTATTTTTCCCTCTATTTCGGTGTTTTTCGTTCTCGCTTTTCCTATTAAAAATCCCCTCAAAGTTTTGTTATTTCTTCTTTCTTTACTTATAGATTCCCATATCCATTCGTTTGGTTTCGACTGCAAGTTTAAGGTAAAATTTCATCAGTTTTTGTTGCTATTTGTTTTTTTTTTTCTTTTTTTATTTTTTTGCTCGATTACAGCAACGAATGAGAAAATGCAAAACGTGACAAACGTATAGCAGTCTGTTGTCGAGTAGAGGTGTGGCGGTGGTGGGTGATGATTGCGGTTAAAAAGATGATGTTTTTATGACGTCGACTGGGCTGTCGGCTGGTTGGTTAGTCGGCTGCTTGGTTGGTTGGTTGTGTCAATCTGGCACGAAACATTTTCAAGTTTGAAACAAATACACGCACACACACACACACTTTGCAATTCGCTCACAAATAATCCGATGAAATTTGTATGAAAAAATCTCTTTTTTTTATTGTTGTCATGGGGAAGAGTTTGAGTGAGCAGCAGAAGAAAAATAAATAATTTTTAATAACAAATAATTACCGCTGTTGCTAGCCGTTAAAGTGGTTAATAATAATTACGATTATACCACCAACTGAATCTGGATGAAATCAATATTCTTTGTAATGAAATGCTAGAAATGAAATATTCAAGAGCCGTATAGGAATTGATGCATTTGATCTAAATGTTTAAAATACTTGAAGGTGTGAACAATTTGCTAGAGATATTATTATATTACATTTTTTGCTTATTTATAATATCCTGAGGATGGAGTTAACAATTAGAGCAGTAAATGACACACTTTCATTCAGAAAGTTCATACATACTTAAGAATTCTAAATGATCACTTTGCACATTTTCACCCAAAGATATGGAGAAATTAAAAATTCTGATTAAGTTTAAAATCTGCCAAGTGGAAAGTGTAAATTGTTGCGGAAATTAATTATTATGATGTATAATTTAGCAGCTTATTTTATTGTTCCACTTTGCAACTTTTCCTTTTGCCACTTTGTCAATCTCAGTTGGTGAAGTTAAGGACACAAAGTTTAAAATGTTCAACATGAAAAGCGATAATGTTCCCTCACGTGACGTAACGTCTAAATCAGAGTCTCATTACATCAGCTGTCATTCACTTTGCCACCTTTAATTTTGCCAACTCAAGGAAATAAAATTAAATTATAGTTTAAACAGTGGCCGCTAAAACGGAGTTTTTAGGAAAAGCCACGGGAAGATAAAAAACAAAATCAATTTCTGTTATTTTACTAGTATTACTATCTCTACATTTTTGAGAGCTAATTTCAGCCAGACTATATACAAATCTGAAATGAACATTTAATAGGATTATATGTATCTGTGGTTTCTTAAGCTCGCTAAAAAGCAAATCGATTTTATAAGCATTTGTAATAATTTCTGAAAAAAACAGTTCTTATTTATATCAATATCTGGAGATGCTGCAGGATTTTTCAAAAATCGTTATTTTGTAAAACTGTTATAACTCTTGAACTACATGGAATTTTGGAAACTCAATAAAACATTAAGGAATAAACATGATCCAATTAAAAAGTTGTTCCCAGCGACCACAGATATTACCTCGCGAAGTTTTATAAGGGCATGTAAATAAATGTATTCTTATTAAAGCTGGTCACATAGTATGATTTGATATTTTCTAAAAAAAAAAATTAAAAAACGAAATTTTACTTCCAATTGAATTTCTACCTGAAATATAAAATTAGCTATCCTTCACATACAGTTACGGTTTAACACGTTTAATAGTTAAAATATTAAAGCAAAATAATCTCCCAAATTTATGAGATGTCACTGTCTTTACAAACAAATTTCACTCATAGCGGAACGATGTAATTAAACTGTAACAAGACGTGTTTCTATTTCGAGAATCGCTGTCCGGTCGCACTTTTTATATTTCTCAAACCGCTTTTCGTAAGCAAGAGTGTATGCAACATCATTTTGAAAGTGGTTTGCTAAGCGACTATTGCTTGGTGCGTTGTTGCTACTGTTGCAGTTTCCAAGAAGTTTCTGAAAATTCGAAGCACTTGGTCGATTGTTTTTTTTTTAATTTAATTGTTTAATTGTTATGTTTTTAATTTAATATAAAATGATTTCGAATGACAATAGCCGGGTAGTTTTGAGGAAACTAGTTTTCATCCATAATATAATGTGATATTTGACGAACTCTAAAAACGATCACCTAGACGCTCGAAATAGCTTCTATCTTCTATACAAAAGTTGTAATTCTAAAAGCCTGACAAACTCATTCAGGTGAGAAATATTTTCTCTATTATGTCTGTACGGAGCAACATGTCCAGTTTCTTCACTTTACATTTAATACCTTGCTTTCCGAATTGTAAAAGTTGTGGAAGAAAATGAAACTCAGAATGTTCGAAAATTTAAATTTAATTGCTTGAAACTGAAAATTGTCGCTCACTGCATAAAAAAATTCTTAGGCTGGCAAAAAGTCCACAAATGGATGTTTCTGCACTATTGAATTTATATTACAAACTGTTATGCTCAATAGCTGATTTGGTAACATAGATTTTACTAGAGATTACGTTACTATGAACTTGAAATATTTTCTTTCAATTATTCAACACAACCTTTCAACATCTAACAAATTTGTGGATGAAATAAAAGATTATAATTTCAACATTTCATCCTACGCTATTCTCTTCTTTTCGGGTCTTTTATATTTTCCAATTTCAACTTTCTTCCAAGAGATCAATTCTAAAAATTAACTTACAAGCAAAATTCAAAAATTGATTTAGTAAAATTTCTCAACTTATTAAGCTAATTAAGCTAAATGAAATATTTTATTTTTAAAGAAAAAGAGGATTTTTCTGAGAAAAATTTATTCGTATTTTCATTAAAATGGAAAAGACGTGGAAACTTTTAGGCTCAAATTGTGCAGAAGATTTTTTACTCCTTTTACTCTTTCGTAGTAGTCCAACAACATTCGGGCAAATCTATTTTTACTTAGGTTCACTAAAATAACAAAAAACCTGATCTTAAAAATTTATTACCTGAATGCGGATTTTTGTTAATGCTTTAGACTTTCTTTAATTTTTTGAAGCTTTTCTTTTTCTGATTTTTAATTTGGGATATTTAAAAAAAAACAGGTTTTGGAGAAATTTTCCAAATTTTCCACAAGTATTTACATCTTAAACACCAAAAGGGTAACCCTTCAAATCTATCTCCATATTCAAAATTCTTATCAATTCAATCATAATTTCTTCCAACTCTATAATTTTTTAACACTGCAAACATCTTTCAGCTTTCTTTCCCTAATTTTGAAATCGGATTTTACAAAAGCCAGTTTTGTAATTTCTTTTATCTTTACCAATTCAAGACTTGATACATTTTCTTGTTTGTGCAGCACTTTTTTTAATTAAATGTTTTGCGTCGGAGTTATTGTTGACAACACCTACCTTTAGCCTTTGTTGTGCCAGTGGTGATGACGCTAAAGCGCTCTGGATATTGATTTTGCACAGATAACACTTCCATTTTATCCGGAATATTGATGTTTCACGAATACAAAAAAAAAAAACTTTACAAAAGATTGTTTTGTTTGCTTTTGGAAAAAGTTTATATATTTCTTTTTTTATAAAAAAAAAATACTTATAAATGCACACTTTCTTTTTGTTGTTGTATTAACCAAGAAATCACAGTTCCTTTATGTTGATTTAAAAAATTAAACAATTTGTTTTTCTTTTTGACAATTTTGTACTGTCAATACCTAAGTCACGTACGCTTTCTGATATTCAGTTGTATTTGGATTTAATTTTTTACAGAAAAATATATTGTTGGTTTCGTATGTTTAAAATCACAATTCAAAATATTTTCAATTTTAGTATCAGCGCAATTTTATTTGCCGAGTTGTTTTGTTAAAAACGTTCTTTATTTAGCCTTGCTCTTTTGTTGCCAGTTATTTCTTATCTCTTATTTGTGAATATCAGCAGTGTCTAACAGTAACTGAAGCAAACAGCTGTGTGATGCCGTATTTATAGCCAGAGCCACCATCGTCTGTGATGAGTATTGAGTGATAAAGAGCCAACAATCTTAGGAAGCTCGTTAAGCAAACAAAACAATGAGTGAGATATGTGTGTTGGGCGAGTGCAAGAACTCATTTAGTGATTACTTTGAGCAACGATTCCAAATAATAGTGAAAAGAGGGAACAGAGTGTTCTTGTTAAAACATATGTAATACAAAACAGCTGAGCTGTTACTTTATGCTTAAAATATTAATCAGTCTTTTAAGATATAACAATAAGCACAAAGAAAATTGGAAAATTAGAAGAGTGCACGTTCGCAATGAAAATGTACTTGTATATGTTAAGTAAATAATGAATTAAAAGGTCTGCTATGAATTTGACTCACTATATGGCCTTTCTGGAAATATCTTAATTTATCTTTTTATCAGTTCTCCCAAAGACTCCACCCCTCTCTTTATAGTGTCTATTACTCTTTGCCTTTGATGCCATCACCCACCCATTAACTCATTCACTGTGTAATAAACTCTCTCTTTCGCCTCTTGTTCCTATCTAATAACCTAACAATTGTGCTCTCTTACCTACATAGATATCTTTCCACTCGAACTCCCCCTTTTTCCTTGATGCTTTTAAAATCCACAATTGCTCTCTTTCTCTTTTGGCCGGTCTCCTCTAAATGAGTCGTTTTCATTGTCTCTCTTTTACTAATTTTGAGTGGTTTTTCTTCGTGATGTGTTGTTTGACTTGACGAATATCTCCAACAGTGTGGTGTACGTGACTTTTTCATTTGAATGTCGGTCGCTTGGTCATTCGGTTCTCTGTTTGCTGTGCTCTTTCGAATTGTTCGTGTATTTTGGTTGCTGTGCGGCATTTGTTCAAAATCACCCATCCATAGATTGGAAAAACTGTCATAAGAAGTACTCTTTCAGCACCTCCCTCGTTCCCGCCACCCTCAAACCAGTCTAATGACTACCTATAGTGTTAGTAATGTTAGAGCCACCATTCGCTGCTCGGTCTTATTCATCCAATCTATCAGAGGTCTGTCTCTTTAGAATAGCCTTACTTATCTATCCATCCGTTCCACTGAATGTGTGTCGGCCCGTGCGTGCATCTGACTTGTCTGTCGTTGTGTTCTGTGTTTACAAGTCAAACGTTTAATCTGTCAGTCTTTCCGTCGGTTTGCCCATTCGTCTCGTGGTACGTACATGTATGAAAACTGTTTAAAATGCTGTCAGTTCAGTGTTACAGCCGGTTTATTTTTCCTTATTTTTCACTTACAATTCGTCTTTTTTCCTCTGGCATTTCTCGTTCTTTTTTTTAACTTTAGGCAATCCGTTTGGTTTTTTACTAGTTCTTTTTCTTTTGTATGGCTCTTTAGGTTGCTTTTCATATTTCTTTTGTTGTATGTAAATTTTTTCCAGTTTTTCTTTTTGGGGGCCTAAACCCTGAAAAAAGGAAAATCGTATTATTTCCTTTTAAGCTGTTTATTTTTGATTCTTCAGGTTTATTGTATTTGATTATTTTTTGACAAACATATTAATTTTCTCTTCACCCAAATTCCTATCATTACTTTTGCTCTTCCCCGACGGTTTTAATGAATTCTAAAGATAACAATGAAATGATTAAGTGAAATTTACGTCACATTCAGAGCATTGGGTGCAGATCCGTCGAATTATCGCTGTTTTGTATTGATGCTTTTTTGCGTTTGTATTGAGACGATACTTTAATCAGCCAAAAAGCATTAAAAACGTTACGTATTCAAAGCTGAACAAATACCCCCCACTTGGACAACATGAAGTGTTTTCCGAGAATTCCCACCGACATATTTTGGAACATTTCATAATACAAATAGTGAACTATAAGAAATTTGCATCAGCTCATCAATCAACCTGTCTTTCGGTCCGTGTGCTTTCATCACCTCTGCGTATAAATGTAAAACGTTTTATATATTTCATCAGATATTTGTTGTCTATTGCAGTACACACGGATTTCTCGTCATCGTAGTTGTGATATCTGTTCGAGTGCCATCGAAAGTTTACATCATCCCTTTAAGGATGGTGTCGAGGTGAGCAGTGCCACTGCTGTCTGCCGTCGGGCTGTGGGTACTATCAGACGATAGTTGTTCAGATACTTCAGTTTATAGTTGCTTTGAATTAATTAGACTTTCGCATCGCAAATCGCAAAATGTTTTTGTGTTTGTTTTTTTCTTTTTAACAGTAGATGGACTGAGATGGTTACAACCGCCTCTAATAGATACAGGGGGCAAACAGCCATGACATCATCTTAAAAAAATGGATACGTTCTTCTATCGATCCCTTAAATGTTGTATTAGAATATGAGCTGATTACAATAACCTATTCTGCATTGCAGTATTCGTTTTATATTCACTTTAAAATAGATTTCAACTGTCACAGGGGAATGACTTCGAAATAAAATAAATTTATAAAAATCAATGAAACTGATTGATACTTCGTTCCGGTATGGGGTAAGACAAATTTGTACACATATGTATCTGTGGTCACAACCCGTAACAGCCTAACTCGAGTTAGGACACAATTGAGTTATTAGCACCATCGTATTCAGCGTATCTAAATTTATTTGCTCTAAATTTTTCATGTTTGTATCTCTTCTAGGAAGGCAATTAATTCTAAAAAACCTAATAGCTTAAGTTATTTTTCTAAATGACTGTTTTGGCATAACTGCCTAAGTCAATTTAGGATTACAACAAATATAAACATTATTTTTTCATCATTGCCTAAATCAACTTAAGTCGTTAATCCAAAAAAATAAAGAAACAATTTTATTTTCCTAATTTGAGTTAAGCTTTTATTCCGAATTACAATTTCGTTTTTTGATAAACATAAATTGAGTTAAGGTCTTTCTCCAAACTTAAAGTTTTTTATTTAATCTGGAATAATAGCCTAACTCAACTTGAACTTTTTGACTTTCTTTCGTTCAACAATTCATAAGAGCCTAAGTGTCTTTTTCGATAATATCTTCTGACTGCGAGAATAAACAACTATTTTTTGTTAACAACTAAGTAAAGAAATTCGTTTCCATGGAATCTGTAGCAAAGTTTTCCAAAAAACGCCTTCTCCTGATTTTCAGTGAAGATTCAAAACTTTAAGCTCCTGTACTGAAAATATTGAAAAACAGACTTAGGCTGTTATGGGTTGTGACCACAGATATATTCATATCACTCGTTTTCTAGAGTACACTTAATTCGAACAAAGATGAAAAGGTTTCAGAATTTTCAATGTAAGAATTTCGGATTTACATTGAATTTCGTCCATCGTAGGCTGGATTTTATAAAGCAGGAAGCATTTTTTGCCACTGTCGCCATTAAAGCTTTTTTTTCGTGTTTATATTTGTAACCAAATACATTTATCGATATTTTGTTGTTCAAAAATATTTTATGTTTTGTACAAACAAAACCTAAAATTTGTTTTAACTTATGAATCCATTTTTCAGTTTCAAAAGTAAAACTCAATATCGGGTTGTTCGAAAAGTTCGTTCGGTTAATTTGTTAGCTCACCATACGTCACATCTCATGACGTAGAGTTCCTTCAAACTTCATAACTTCCTTCCACCCCTTCTTTAAACTGATTACTATTGTCTACTTGTGTTCTCATTCTAGTCGTGAGTGGTTATAGCGTTTAAAAAAAAGTTTTAAAAAGTGGAAAAAATAAAATAAAATAATAATAAATACAGCATATTATGCTGTATTATTTCCGAAAAGGAAAAACGGCTGCTGAGGCTAGCAGAAACATAAAGTTTGCTTATGAAGAAAACGGTCACAATGAAAGAACTGGCCAGAAATTGTTTAAAAGATTTTCTACGGGAAACTTTTCCGTCCAAGATCAGGACGACCAAAAGAAATTGTTTCCGAGCTGAGAGATTTAATTATTGTTAATCCCAGTGCAACAGTTTAGGAAATTGCTGAAATAATCACAAAATAAGTCTCAACCTTTCACGGGGTCATAAAAGAGCTCGGATTTGCGAGCAACCTCGATGTGTGGGTACCTCACTTTCTCACCGCAGGCAACCGCCTGAATCCCGTTGATGTCTGCGATAATCTAAGAATAAGAAATAACAAAGACAACATTTCTGAAGAATCTCATCATAGGGGATGAAAAATGGATAGTCTACAACAACCACTTGAAGGATTTGAATTTCCATAACAAAGAGAAAAACCACGCGAGTTTTATGAGGAATTAAAAAACTGCCTGAGAGTTGAGAAGAAGTTTTCAAAAAAGAGGAGATTATATAATAGATTAAAATAATTGTTTTGTATACACATTTTTAAATAAATGTATTTTAAAAACCGAACCAACTGTCCGAACAACCCGATAAAACACACATAAAGCTATGTTTTCGATAAAACTTTCATTTTATTGTAATGATTGGACCTTGCCATTATATACGAAATACAATTTAAATGACCGCCTCTGGATTGATTGCAGCAGTGGATCCTTTTGGAGTCGTTTTCGATCACTTTTTCGCACGCTTCGGATCCCGATGATAACTTGACGAATGTTGATTTGAATTGCAAGCCAAAAAAAAGGTATCATACAGCCATAGCGCAATGAATTGACGGTAACAGTCACTTCTTCTGGATGCAATGGCTTTTCCACAATCACTTCTGGGTTTTCCGTGCCCCATAGGGGACAGTTTGCTCCACCCAATCAGCATATCTACGGCGTTGTGAATGGTCAGCCGTATTTAAATGTTGCGTGAATTGGACTCCATATGGATGTAAACAATGTCATATTAAGCCGTAAGAGCCAACGTAAGTCATGAAACTCATCTGGTCACAGGATACTTGAGGCTTTAAACGCTTCCTTCCGGGTGCTATATTTTTGTCATATCATGTGTTATATACTCGTACCTTCATTTCTCCGCATGGTGGTAAATTGAGCGTGCTGTCATTGGCCGTTTGGTTGCTACAGCAGCGTGAATTTGCTTTGAGCGCCTACCACTGCAATTTAAACATTAAATTTACACTTCATTAATATTAGCGACTTGTAACAATTCCACCAAAGTTGAAGGATATCCATCATTGGATATAAATTCTTGAGAGGCTAATGTGCCGAGTATCATGAAATTCATACGCACTGGCTATTTTGAATTAAATCATTGCCACTGATATATTAACGGTGTTGGACATTTCAATTTGTTCAGAACGATCAGTCCCCAATGCGAGGCTTTGTCGCCTTTTTGCCTGTCCTGTCGTCCTTTGATTCTTTAATTTATATAATAAATAATATCGACGTAAAAAGATGCGAAATACGAATATCAAACAAAGTTTCGTCAACCTACTTTATTTGTTCGGTTTTTTCGATTTTTTTTTTCATTCATCAGTTCTTTTCGTATTGCATTTCCTTTTTGTTTATTTTTAGAGAAATTTTGTAAACAATCAATAGAAAAAAAATAGTAAAGGATGATGAAATATCCCAGTTGTTTTTCTACATTCTTAAACTGATACTACTGCACTGTGTGCAGGTCATCGTGTGACACGTGTGTCACAGTGTCACACAGAGAATAACCAAAATTATAGTTCCACACCGCAATCGGCTTTCTTCTTATCACAACAAACAAATAATAACTACAACAATGTCGCCGACCACCAATCGGAATGACAACTGGGATACATGTTTGAGTTGCAGGTAGTTTGATAGTGCCTGACTGAATAAGACGATTTGTAAGATATATGAATCAATGTGGAATAAATGAGGGCTATTTTACTCGTGAAACAATCGTGCCTATATATGGGGTCGAAACACGTTCGCTGTGTGTTTATACAGGGTGGGTCATAGGGGTGTTGGCGGTTTAAATATTCAATTAAAAAAAACTACGAAACATAAAAAAAATATATTTGTATTTTTAAAAAGTAGAAGCATGGTAATTTTTAAGACTTAAAAATAATGTTGCCCAAATGGCTTCCTTCGGCTGCTTGACACTCTTGGAACCGAAGTCGCAAATTTTGGAAAACTCGTTGAAAAGTTGTTCTCGATAGTTTGCTACTTTCCTGAATAATGTTCCTCTTCAACTGCTCTAAGTTGGTCGGATTATTCTCGTAGACTACCGATTTAAGGTAGCCCCATAGAAAATAATCGCATGGAGAGAGATCGGGGCTACGTGGAGGCCATTCAATATCCCCCCTTTTCAAAATGAGTTTTCCAGGAAAAACATCAGCATCAAATTGACAAAGTTAAGTCGGTTATTGGCATCATCGGGTTTTAATTCTTGGACTATCTGAATCTTATAAGCCTTCAAATGCAAATCACGTTTCAAAATTCGTCGTAAAGTTGTTCTTTTGACATCCAAAAACCGACTTCTCTTACGTGTTGACTGTTGCGGATTTCGCTGAACTGAAACACGAACGCGCTCCACAATGTTGGCTGATCTTGCAGAAACTGGGCGACCACGAACCGTAATTGGTACTGTTGAGCCGGTTGTTTCGAATATTCTGATCCATTTTCGTATCACATTGGCACTTGGAACTTCACTTAAATCGTGTAAACCGTGTTCATGCCGATATAAACGTTGTGCAGTAATCACTGATTTATTGTTTTCGTAATACGCTCGGACACAAAATGCACGCTGCACTCCCGTATACGGCTCCATGGCGACTAAATTTCCAGGAAGAGGCGCAGCGAACAACACGTCCCCCCGCCACACCGCGCCGCGCGTTACCGAGAAATTGAAGAATTAAATCGCCAACACTCATATGGCCCACCCTGTACATGCATATGTGTATTTTTGTAGGTAAAATAGTCACACATGTGCATTGGCATAAGCACCTAACTAATACTTTTGGTTTGAATGTTGGTAACACAAGCCGTCGAGAAAAACCAATTGAAAATGATGCGGCGAATAACGTTCAATGTACGGCCATGGTGGAAGAAATAGAAAAGAGAAGTGATGCATAATGTGAGAGTTTTAGTAGAATTCGGGACCGTCATGTAAAGGGAAGTCCAAAAACAGATTTTTTCTTTTTTTCGAAAAAATTGCACTTTCGAAGGTCATTTTGTTATCAAATTTTCTGTAGCGCGAATCGGCATATTAGATTAAGGATTGCTTGCCGAGAACGAGAACTATTCCGCTATTTATTAATAACGTAAATAAAAAAACAAAATTACATAAAAATCAAAATAAAATTCCGTTGCAATGGGCAAGTCTGCAAACTTTAGTTTTGACCCACGATCTATTTATTATAAACGAGATACAGCACATAATTTACAAAACCCATGTGCGGAAAAGAATCACCTTGAAATCAATTTTTGGGACGTTCAAATAATAGCGATTTCATTTCTGCCGAAAATTATAGGTCGCAGTAGTACCCAGTCATAGATATTGAAGCATGAAGTTCAAGAGGATTGAAATGTGACAGACAGCAACTTTGCACCTGAGTCGCATCACATTGTAAGTAACCAGTTGAGATTACCTTTGTTTGAATAGTGGAACTTGAAATTATTTGTTCAGTCAACACATACACATGTACGTAGTAGAAAACGCAATAGGGCGTTTTTGTGAGGTATAGAGTCACCATATCAGAGTTGACATTCTATCGTAAACTACAAAGTCGACAACACGCCATACATATGAATAGATTATAAAAGATGTTTCTTTTTATTTGCACTCTGATATGTAGTCAGGATTCATTTTAGAGCCCATAGCAGAATACTTTTTCATAGAAGGTGTCTCAACAAACGTCACATTCGGCAACGTTGAAGAAGTCTCCTCAACCACCGCTAATGCCATCTTTTAAAAGGTTTAACGAATGTCTCCAGTTAATGCTCAAATACCTGATATTTCCTGAATACCAGTTTTTGATTTATTCATGTTACTAAAACCGAATTTGTGTCCAGTGAGGTAGGTTGTATAAATTGCATATAATAAAAAAGTTAAAAATTTTAAATTTGCCGGATAAAAGGAAGGGGAGAGACAGATATAATATGACTTATACTCGTATTCTGTCACGCGCGTATGTCCGTATTTAAGATGGAACTTTTAAATTGTGATTTTTGGTTTTTTCACGTTTTTCGATTTTTTCTATGCACTAATCTTCCATTTCGAACAGGGCAAACAAATTATCTTTGGCCCGAATTTTTCTGCAAATTTCACGAAACATTCTTGTTTGAAGACTGTTTTACAGATGTCTAGAAGGAAATTTAAAATTTGTAAGTATTTTGGAAATCCTGTTAACAAGTGCATATACAAACATTTGCATTTTGGAATTAGTTTGAAGGATTTTAGTGGTTCATATCCAGTTATATACATCTTCAAACATACTTTAAGGATACTGGGTAGAAAGTAGTATGACTCTTTAAGGTCTCGCAATTTTGTTAGTTTTAGTTTTGCTCACATTTTTGATTATCATAAATGATAAATTAGTGATTTGAGCATTCTGTACATGCTATAGATATGTAAAAAAATCTAGATCTTCTGATTTTGAAAATCAAACGCCCACACGGAAGCCGCCAGGGCGTGTTGTTAACAAAGCGATATTCGCTTCCCCTATTTTGATACAGAGCAGTAGGGCAAAAGATTTTATCACCTAAATAAAACCATTTTATCATAATCATATACAAGGTGATTTTATTAATGGTTATTAATGGCGTCCAAACGTCATCTGTCAAAGTGAAAAGTGTACAGTATACTCCGCCATTTCATCATGGAATGACGAATGACCTACCACAACATCTAATTTTTGGTAAATGGGCTCAATGAAAATCCGCTGTTTTATCAAAAAATTGTGTTCAGCGATGACGCTTATTTGCTGAACGAATACGTACACATGTAAAACTGGAGTGATGAACAACCACATGCCATACATGAATTACCGAGGCATCCCGAAAAAACGACAATCTGGTGTGGTTTATGGGCTGGTGGCATCATCGGTCCATTTTTCTTCAAAGACGACCATGGAAGAAACGTTATCGTCAACGGCGAATGATGTCGAGCCATGATACGCGATTTTTTTTTTTGCCCCAATTGGCTGAGTTGAACTTGGTTGACATGTGGTTTTATCAGAACGGTGCAGCATGAAACAATGGATATGTTGAGGAATGAATTTGGTGAACAGCTTATCTCTCGATTTGGCCCTCAAGATTTTGCGATTTAACGCCTCTTGATTATTTCTTGTGGGGTTATGTCAAGTCATTAGTCGGCTTGAACACTATTGAAGCCTTACAGGATAACATAATACACGTTATTCGTGGAATACAGGCCGAAATGCTCGAAAAAGTGGCGAAAAATTGGACCTTCGGAATGGACACTTTGAGACGGAGCCGCGAACAGCATTTACATGAAATTATCTTTAAAAATTAAATAGCAATTTATCGATTCCAATGAAAATTTCAATATATGATGCAAATTTGAGTGTTTTATTCGATCTTTAAAAAAACTACGATTAGAAATCACCCTTTATATTGGAAGGCTCTACGCTTTGAGTTTTAGTGATTCCGGGTTCAAAGTCACTTCAATATATCTGAGTAGTTGGCAAGTTTTGTAAATTCTTCTAAAACTGTAGCGTTCGGAATCGTTGTTAAACCGTGTTCAAAAATAGAATGCATGTATTCAGTGCAGGTGAGAAGCTCTCCCATTGTCTCAAGCTCTCATTCATGAGATGCAAGTTTTAAATAGTATACCATTATTTATGGGGTTTCTTATTCTTAAAACTGAAACCTCGCAAAAAAATCTATTCCCTATTTTATTTTTGAATCATCGTCATGATATGTTAAACTAGGAAATTTTTGTTTGTATTTGTGATATGCCACAATCCGTAGGTTTTTAAATATGGACACAATTTTAATTCAGATTTCTGTGATTCAATTTATGAATTTAAAATTATCGACTAAAAAGACGGACAAAATTTTTGACTAACAGTAAAATTTACTGACAGCCTCATATCGTAAATTCAGAACATAAATGATTCGAGCCATTTTTATCACTGGCAGTTTGTTAAGAAACGAACCTATATTTAAGGTCGGTTCAGGTCCGAAAACTAGCCGACCTAACAAAGAAGACACGCGAATGTTGGGAAAAATTTTCTTTATTTTTCAAAATAATCTCCTTTTAGCTCGATACATTTTTTCAGCGATATTCAATAGTATCTACATATATCGTGTTTATAGTAAGAACTGTCCAACTCCTTAAAATAACCCTGAATCGCTGACTCTACCTTTTTATAGTTGGTAAATCCTTTACCACCGAGCCATTTCTCCAAGTCTGGAAGTTGAAAATAGTCCAAGAGAGCTAAATGATGCGTGATCATGCCTGCAGATGGAACCGTCTTCACCTTTTTCGACACGATTCTCTACTGCTTTGAATGTTCCTTTGTCTCAGGTGTAAAATGGTGGACCCATGCCTCAACCATGGATATAAATCAACGGAAAACTTCGACTTTGTTGCGGTGACACATTGCCAAACACTCTACTGAAACTTCTTCACGACGCTATATAAAAGAAAGCGCTCTATTAAAAGTAAGCGCGGCACCCATCTGGCGCACAGCCTTCCCTCAACATACAATGTATGACACTTTTTGAAATGACTATCATTTCAGCTTGCTTACATACTGTAGTATATGAGTGTAAATTGTATAAGTGTATACTCTAGAAAGATCATCAAAACTGCGCCTAGAACATTCAAGTATGATATATATAATCTCTTTCCCCCTTTATCTGTGGGCGGGACTTTTCTAGAATTACGTTTACGACAACAAGTTGTGTTTGTTCCTCTCGCTCCCATTGTTTGGTCTATTGCTATCTCCTTTTCACTTGTTATGTATATAGGAACATTCTAGAATTAAGTCTATGATATACAACACTATTCTGTAAACATGTTTGCCTTTGTTGCACCCATTATGTAAATATGTGTTCTCTCTGAAATATTGTAGCATTTTCTAGAATAAGTAATCTTAGTATAAATAGAGCAACTTTGTACGTTTTTGAGGAATTAATAAAGTTGACGTTGATGTGGAAATACGCTCCATGATACCAAAATACCTTCATCATCCAATGCCATTTTGTGGATTTTCTTAACCGTGTCTGGCGTGGACACCACAATTTGTCGACCACTACGGTGTTTGTCTCTGCAGCTCGTACGGCCTCGCTTAAACTCTGCCCAATATTTTACAGTCGAAAATGGAGGAGCAGACTCCCCCAGAGTAGAATCTAGCTCGATTTTAATATTGGTTGGACTGAGACTTTTCAAATGGAAATATTGAATTAAATAATGTCGATCTTTCACTTTTGATGGCTCAAATAAAAATACTAAATAACGTGTCGCCTTGAAACTTAAAACATATGTTTTATAAAACATGGTTTTCAGACTACTAGAATCATCTATACGTCAGGCTGGCTAGTTGTAGAACCGCTGTTGTTTTGAATTTCGAATTTTTATGTAAATTGATAATATCGAAAGCGAAAGGAGACTGAACTTCCGTGAAGGTCCTTAGTTTAAAGTACATATTGTAATTACGAATCGAATTCAATAAAAGTTAAGATATTTTTATTTTGGACCAAGGAGGAACGATGTTAAAAAGACGATTCCTGCAAAAAAACTTATCTTATCTGCCCCTGCTTAGATAAAGCCTCATTTAAATGTTGGTTTTAACGCTTGCAAATGCAAATGATTATATTTAGCACCCTTTATTTGGTTAAGTCATGGTTGATCCCTATTCAAAATGGGCCATATCGGTCCTTAATGTGATTTCGTTTATCGCTTTGCCATAATTTTGCCAACTTTGAGCCAGTCCATTCGTTACTAAGCATATAAGACATTGTAGATGTTATAGTACATTGTCTGTCTTATTTATTAAATAAAGGAATTTCGCACGATTTTTTGGCAGTTATCAACTAAAAGATTTTCCAATAGTAAAGGATAAAATGTGGTAATTCATGTCGGTTATGTTGTTTCATCTTTTGTTACTTTGCCTGTTTATTTTTTCCAGGCAACATTGGCAAATCAACTTAGCAAATTACAGCATTGAGCTACACATAGGAAGCATTAAATTTTGTGTGCCCCATTTTCGGTAATGGAATATATCCGCAGAAAGTCACTGGCTTGTGTGGATTATGGCTTGGCGGCACCGTCGATCCGTACGGCTTCAAAAACTGTAATGGCGTTACTATCAACATCAACTGAGAGCGATGATAACCAATTTCCTCTGGCTAAAATTGGATGATACCTGAACGATATGTGGACATTTGAGGGCATGGTTATCTTGCACCGAGGCGACCGATATTATGCGATTCAAAAATATGCGTTGATATCTCGCACTCAACTAGTTTTATTCAATTTTAACACTTACTCGATCCTATTTGAAAAGAATTATAAAGTCCGATTTGTGGCAGTGACACACTTACTATTCTTCATGCAGCTGTAATTAATATTAGTTTTCTGAAAACAGAAGAAAGTTGCAAAGGGTTTCTCACGAGTCATAGTTGATGTTTGTTCTCATTTTTTGCCATGCATTAATGCGTTGTGGGTTGGAGGACAGCATATAAGGCTGTCAATTAGCAGGTCAACCTGTACAGAAATTTCAGGCAGGTGAAGTGACTTACATATTTCTACACCCAACATCCTTTTGTATTAGTTCCTGGACTCTTTTTGCAAGGGAAATAGAAAAATCAAAACATGACTCTTGTGTTGGGAAAAAGGCGAAAAGTCGACTTTTGTGTTGTAGAACTCGATTTAGCTTTCGACATTTAAATGGTTTTTGTTACAAGATATGTTATAGATTTGTTTTAGTAAAACTTAAAAGATTTCGCAGCAGTGGTACTATTCCAACCAATATTTCTGGTGCAACTTTGCAAAAACAAACGTCTGTTACAATCTCTTAAAATATTTCTTTATGATTTAATTCATAGCATTAACACACAATAATGAAACAAAATTGTAACTTTTGAAATTTGGGGTTAAAATTATCAAAGTAATATTGATTGATGTTGGAAGGGCATTTTTGTTCGGAGAGGTATTAAAAATCCAGCCAGTAATTGCGAAATAATGGATATATTTGCAATTTTTGGCTGGAAATTTTAGGCAAAATTTGAATTTTGGAAAAGGAATCCATTTTTATTCTCAGACGAAATTTTATCCAGTGCATGATATTTGTTGAATTTGATTGATTTTAACGGAAATGAAAGAAATATATGAATTTAAAAAATATATGGAAAAAGTCGGTCATTTTATAAGAAAAGCATGGCAGTATGAGACAAAACATAGTTAGCGGTTAAATTTTTTCAAATTTCATCACCGGAAAATACAATTAGGAATCTCAGAGGAAAGACAGAATTTTGGGAAATCTATCAAATTTGAAAATACCTGAAGAAGTGCATCAACACAACCCATTTTCAATGTTATGTTTTGTTACATGTCAAGCGATACCTACCTTCAATCTTTCGAGTGTATTTACTGAAGAAATACATTTTATTTGAAAACTCGAAAATTGCACATTTTAGTTTCAGTCATACTAGGAAACAGATGCGATGCCGGCTTCCTAAATTTTATAAATGCACAAAACATATCAAAAATACAACTTTTAAATATTCATTCAACTTTTAAAATTTTCATCAGTTGCTATCTTAAATATTAGGTTTTGTTAAAAATTCAATATAAAAATACGTCTTGTTGTAAAAAAACTTTGCAAATTTTTTCATGTTTGAGACAATCGAAAAATCAAAAAAGTGACTTTTTATGTATTTGAAAAAATAGAAAAAAATCGATTTTCATGCAGGGTGGCTCACGAATTGTACTAATGTCAACTGTCAACGGGGGCCCTTATTTAAAGATGTCGAAGGAGTTCTTCTTTATCCAGAACTGAGACGAAGTTGTATCCGTTTCAACAGCATTGGGCTCCAGCAAGATGGAGCAACTGCACACATAGCCAGACCGGTTATGGAGGAGCTTCAACAAAACTTCACTTTTCGCTGGCTCCAGCGTCTCATGACCTGACTGAACTAAGCTTTTTTTGAGGGGTTATGCCAAGCTAAAAATGTAAAAACGAAGCCAAGGAATTTGACTGAATTGAAGCAATAATTGAGGCGACATCGACTTCAACCCTTCAGGCCGCAATGAACAAATTTCTGATCAAGTGTCGCATATGCGTGAATGAGCATGAAGTTCATTTAAGGTCTATCATCTTCAAAACCAATTAGCTATAGGAAATAAAATTGAATTTTCTATACAAAAAAAAAAAAAAAAATAAATAAATAAATAAAAATAAAATACATTGATCAAAAAAAAGTCCTTCGAATTTCTTATTGTATTGCAATTGGGGCGCCAATCTGTATACAGGAAAAAATTGAAAAATCTAATGTTTGCGTCAACTATAGATTCCTAGTTGGTGCAAAAAATGCAAAATGAGAGGGCGTACTTACCGAGAATTAATGCACAATAAAATAACCAAAATTATAATTTTCTTTACTTCGAAATTATAGAGAAGCCATTTAGTGTTGCTAAATCTACCATTTTGTATTTTGTAGCTGTTAAGTCCGCCATTATTCGAAGAATTAAGATGGCTAAACGCTTGATGGATTCTAAATTATATTGGATTTAGTGTAATTGAATGAAGAATGTGGAATATCAGAATATATAAAATAAATTAACTTGTGTGGAAAGTACCAGACAAGGCGTCATTATCCAATGAATTCTCAAATTTCAAAATTCACCGCGCATTATAACGCAAATATTATAACGCAACTTAAGTTACTGCAATCTACGATTTAGGGGCCACAAGTAGAAAATGATATTGCGATCAACTGATAGTTTGTATGGGTGGTACTACAAGAAGCGCAGCAACGCCATCCATTTCCATTTTTGGAACTAAACTTATCAAGCAAATTATATGTGCCTAATTTAGCTGAATTCTATGCAACATCTCGGAAAATATGAAGGTAAAAAGCGACTATTCGATTGGGAGGTTATAACCTGTAACTTTGTTGTCTGTTTTCGTACTCAAAGTTTACACTAGCAAACGCTTAACATGATGGAAGTTTGAATGAACGTATTGTAAGTGGATAAAAGATATGAATCTAAGAAATTATGAGAAAAATAAGTCATTTATATGTGAAATATCAGAAAGAGTTGATTGCTCGACATAGCCCCTTTACAATCTACGGATACAGTTTAATAAAATATTGAGCAAGGTTTGGGAAGCTTCATAAAGATTTACGACAGTTATCGTGCCTACCGGCTAATTAGCCAACCACGAAGATGGACATCGCTCAGATAACACTTTTTAACCAAAATATACTTAGTATTTTAAACACTTCCTTTTGGGTGTTACATTTTTAGCGTATCAAATGATACGTACCTTAACTCCATCGGTTGAAGGTATAAAAATTAAATACACTTGATATGGAAATCCGGTTTCTCGATTAATTCTGTCTTTCCTCTACAATTTCTGATTATGTCATTATAGCAATCTTTGTTTTCGACCGTATATACTTAGATTTATACCTTCCTTCCAATTCTACTAAATTTGATCAAATTTCGCACGCACCAAGCGTTGGATATAGGTAAGTCTATGAATGAACACAAACCCCTTCTGATACTCTTTAAGAAGGCTCCCACATACATATATCGTTGTACAGAAATCTCCAATTAAAAATTCAAAACCTGCTCAATGTATTGTTTTATAATAATTTACTACGGTTTTTTTTAACGGTTTATCAAAAATCGATAATTGTTCAATAATTTCTAAGCGCAAGTTTCAATAAATTACAATTTTGCTTCATTGTTCTTCGATAATGCTATGAATTACGCCGTATTGAGCATAAAGTAGTATCCAAAGGGATTGCAACAGATGTTTGTCTGTGCAAAATTATATCGGGAATCCTGTTGCTAATGTTAATGATAATTTGCTGAAAATCTCGGAAGCTATCCTCATTGAGCTCAGTTTTAAAAATTGACGCTTTACAATTATAGACACTTATTGGTTGTATTTCTCTACGCTGCTGCAAAATCTTTTCTATTTTACGAAATAGCGTCAATAAGTCGGAAGTAAAACTTGACTTTTAAGACATAAAAGTCAACTTTTCGACTTTTCTACAAAACAACAATTAGTCGAAATTCGATTTTTAGTATCCTAAAACATACCACCGAGAGAGAAATTTGTATTTAATACTGTACGAAATTGACTTTCTTTTATTTTGAGAATTAGTGATATTCTCAAATGTGAGGTCTTCAATATGTAACTGGAAGCCCCCAAAAGGAGGTCGAACAGAAATGTGGCAGGGGTGTGGTTAATGTGATATCAACAAAAGTTTATACACTCATAGATACTCACATGTACAAGTACTAACACACCCTCGAGCTTAAATGAACAAGCGATGCCAGTGACTATCGCGATAACAAAGGTGGCGTCACCTTCATCCCCTAAACGCATATTGCCTTTGTAGGTGTACGGGGTTCTCCCTAGATACGTACGTTCTACATTGCCGATTGGGTGAGTTCGATGGAGAGGGCATCTTAGGCCAGGAAAGCGCATTATTTGTTATAATTTTGGAGTTGCCGATGCTGCTATCTTGCTTGTTTGCAGAGCAAATATTTAACGCTATCGTACTTTACTTGACTTTACTGTTTTTTTTTTTTTTTTGACTAATTATCTTATCAAAAGCATTAATAATAATAACGACAGCATGAAGCACTCCTACAACGGCGGCAAGAATAGCAACAAAGCTTATCGTTCTGTTGGTTAATTAAATTTTACAATCACAATTATGCAGCAATAACAACAACAATAGCTATAACAGTAGCAGTACTTATTAAGAGCGAGGAAGCGACAAAAATAGGCATAGATTTTAATGCTACAAGGGCAGCCAAAGCTATTCTAGTGTACGGTTTCAGCATCTTGTATGTACTGGCCTGTTGCAGAATTGGCCAGATAAGATGCTATACAAAAGCCGAAAACGATATGTGGAAAAAAGTCTGCAAATCTCTTTCCATTAGAATTGAAATTAGTTATATATTTTATAGTAGATCACTGACGTAAAAGCCTCGTTGTTTCCCCATTCAAAACATAAAAAACAAATTCCCTTGCATCCCATGTTTGCGGCGATATGGGAGAGCTTACACGCGTTCCATGTTTACACTCACAGGAAGAGATCTGCTGATGACTCCAAACGTTAATTTTGAGAAGGCCTTACTGGAATGTTGTCCACTTACTCGTAATGTTCATCAGCACATCGAATGATAGGTGGTTGTATCGGGGATTGAACTCACAACCATGCGAACAATAGTAGCGTGAGTTAAGCAAGAGTTATCAACTTTTTGGTTTCAAAAGATTGCACCAAATAAAATGTTATTTTAATGACCGTCTCTTGATTGGTTGCACAGCACTGGGTCCCTCTGAGGTTCCTCCAGCGTCATTTTCGAGAAAATACGGCTCAACGACAACTCCAGACCATAATACCCACCAAACAGTCACCTTTTCTGGATGCATTGGGTTATCCAAGCCCCATATGCGACAATTTTGCTTGCTGACGTAACCAACGAGTGAGAAATGAGCTTCATCGCTGAAGAAAATTTTGTTCGACTGAAAGCCCACGTTTGAATCACCAGTTTTGCGGCAAGTATTAAGTATTTTGTTAAAGGATCCATATTCGTAAATGGTGAGCCTTTCACTAAATAAATAACCCTACAGATGCCAGGTATTTAACAGCTGACAGCTTTTCCAAACCGGGGGTTTTATAACCACAAAATGGATAACCTTGTATTAAAAACCAGTACAACGGACAAACATCTAGGTTAGTGCAGGGAAACGATTGAATTTGACAAAGAAAAAACCTACCAATTTGCATTGGAATCTGCTAAAGAAGTGCAACAATGCTGATCATCTTCACTCTGTGATCTACTTTTGTAGAAACTTAACGTACATCGAATTTGACTTAATGCAGTACTACCTGATAAATAATGTGAATCTAAATAGGCTATATACGTGGGAGGTGTCGGGAGGGGGGTAGTTAATCGATTTTTTTTTCAAGTGTAGTCAAGGTAATACTCCTTATTTACCGTACGACCATGCGGAAAAAACTCCTAATGCACTACACCATGGCAATTGAAGAAAACAGTGTGCAAAACCTTGGCATTTGATTTCCTTTGGTCTTGGCTCTACTGGACTCTTCCATTGGGACAATTGGGCTTTGGTTTCGATGTCATAATCATACGAGTATACCCATGATTCGTCACCAGTTATGACCTTTTTAAGCAAATCTGGATCATCGTTGACGTCATTCAACATTGGGCGATGCTCATGCGACGTTTTTTTTGGTCAAAATTCAGCAATTTTGGAACGAACGAACCCTCAGCAACTTCTCTAGTTGTGATTCGACGATTTTCCATAACAATTTTCTTTACTTTCTCAACATTTTCATCGGTTGCTGAAGTGCTGGGGCGTCCAGAGTGAGATTCGTCACTCACATCTTCTCGACCTTTTGTGAAAAGCTTGTACCACTTGTAAACATTTTTGGACTCGGAGTACTCTCACCGTATGCCACTGTGAATATTTCAAGTGTTTTTGAGCACTTAATTCCATTTTTACACAAAATTTGATGCAACTTCTTAGATTATTTTTTTCGATACCAGAAAATCGTGGAACATGCAAAACACTTGTCTTATTTATGTCTCTCACAAGCGAACTAAACACGCTAAATGGATAAAACCGTCAACATATCTTCCAGGCGATTGTTGAGCACACCTCGTATCCCATTCACTATCTCCGGCTAAGATGTGGCAAAATATTAGGCTGAGAAAGATTTACGTGAGCTGTCTTGTCTATCAGCCAGCCAACCAGACAGATGGCCATAATGAGACATTTTAAACGTCTTCTAGGTACTAAATTTTTTTTGTCGTCTCTAATGATATCTGTCTTCATTATTACGGGTGAACGTAAACAAATTGTGGTTTGAAATTATTTCACATGTGCCCATTGGAGTTTAAAGAAATACGATACATTTCGATTGGGAGGGCTAAATCTAAAGATTAGTGTGTAACTGCCCAAAAGTTTCAGCTGTTGTCTGTTTACGTGGTCTGCATCATTACTAAAACATCTCTAAAAATAAGAATGTCCCCAAATAACATATATGATACCAAAATTAGCAACCTAACAAAGAAGACATAAAAAAGTTGGGAAACCTATAATCAATTAAAATAATCGTATGCGCATCTTAAAAAAACAGACGCCTTGACCTTGCTTGCGGATGGAACCTCCTTCGTCTTCTTTGGACACGATTTTCCTATTCCTGTCCACTGCTTTGACTGTTCCTTTGTCTCGGGTGCGGTGAAACATCGCCAAACACTCTACTGAAACATTTTCCCGATGCAATTTTTGTACTGTTGAAAGCAAGCCCGGCACCAACCTTGCGCACAGATTTGTCATCTTCAAATCTTCGGTCAATATACGATCTGTAGCACTTTTTGAAATGCCTGTCATTTCAGCTAGCTCACACACCTTCAGCCGATGGTCATCCAATACCATTTTGTAGATTTTCTTAACCAATTCCGACGTGGGCATCTCAATTGATCGATCATGACGGTGTTCTGTTGACAGCTCGAAGGCGTCGTTTAAACTCTGCTAAACAATATTTTACAGCCGCAAAAGAAGGAGCGCACACCCAGAGTAGAATCTAGCATGGCTTTAATATTGGTTGGTCTAAGACCTTTCAAATGGAAATATTGAATTACATAACGGTGACCAATTTTGTCCATGTTTATAAATTCAATGAGATCATTTACGTTTATTTTTTTTTAAATAAAAATACTAAACAACGCGGCACCTTGAAATTTACAGCATATGCTTTATAACATTGCCAATTTTCGCCAAAATATTTTTTTTTTCAAACCAGCTGGCACCAGCTGTACGTCAGCTCGGCAATGTTTGAGACCACCATCGTATTTGAAGTAGGTGTTATTTAATATTGTCGACGATTAATTATTCCACCTTCATTCACTAGAAACAGTTGGATACGAGTAAATTCCGTTGACATGTTTTAAACGTACATCTTAAGGATAACAAATTGATTACTTTTGACGATTCAAATAAAAATACCGAACAACGTGGCGCCTTGAAACATAAAACAAATGTTTTTGTTGTTACTTTCCACCAAAATAATTTGTTTTCAAACTACTGGTATCATCTATACGTTAGGTCGGTTAGTTTGGGACCGCCCAAAAATTTGTGCTGAAATAATCCGAGTCGAACCTGGCCCAGTGCAAAGCCCATTTCCATGCACATCTTCTTCGTCTATCAAATGTTTGTGCTAAATATCTACCACTGCGTTCAAAAAGTAAGATCGAACAGACTGTACTTGGAAAAAAAAAAATTATTTACAAGTGGCACAAACAGTTCAAAAGAGACAAGAACGAGTGAAAAGGAATGACCGTTAACATCTACCGATGAAAGCCACATCCAGCAAATCTGGGATTTAGTATTAACCGTCGATTAACAATTAAAGTACTAGTTGCTGCTGATGGTTTCGAATAGATCAGATAACTTCAATCAAATTCCGATTGACAATGAAATTGTTAAAATCTACGGCGAGAACACTTCTGCCTTCCACTGCAATGGCCTAAGTTAGTACTTTGTTTACAAAATACTTATTTTGATTTGTGTCACTCATGTGTTGTGACTATATTATTATTTGCCAACTACTATTCGAAAAATTTTGGAAATAAAATTGTCGCCTTGCAGAATAGATCCAGTTATTAAATATTATTCGTAGAATATTTTACACATTTGTTGGTATAATACAGGGTGGCGCAATAAAACGTGCATATTGCATCATCTTTTTTGCGGGGTAGAAAAGGCGCGGGCGGGGGGCGCCTACATCGTTGGATTGGCGGCTCATGGAGTTTTAGTCGCTATGAATCACTTCGACGGAAAGCGTCGCGCATTTTGCGAGAACTCTCGTTCATATATTGCTACTAGGCGACTATATTGTGCTGAATATGGACTACGGCGAATTAGTGAAGCTCCGAGTGCTAATTTAATTAAAATATGGGTAAAGCGTAAAGCAAGAACATCTTGGACCGAAGACAATGTTGAGAGAGTTATGGAGTCAGTACGAGGAAATCCACAAATGTCGACTCGCAAGAGATCGTCTGTCTTACAATTATCGCGACGAAGTTTGCAACGAATTTTAACATTGGATCTTAAACTGCATCCACATAAGCTGGAATTAACACAAGAATTGAAAGAGTCTGACTTCATGTGCTTAATCGATTTTTAAATTTTGACAATATCCTCTTCTCTGACGAGAAATATCCTTTTCATTTCCTTATGAATGGGTTCGTAAACCGTCAAAATTGTCGTTACTGAAACAGTGAAAATCCCAAAATCAAACACCAGAAACCATTGCATAGTTCTAGAGTGACAGTTTGGGCAGCAATCTCTGGCAGAGGAATAATTGGTCCTTTTTTCTTCGAAAATGCGCTATGTTGAGATGTTGGACGGATTTTTGGGGGATACCTCAAACACAAAGTCTACAGTAATAATTCAAGAAACATCGTTCAGCTCAAGGAGAATATCCGTGGTGAAATGGCAGCCATTACACCAGTATTACTGAGAAAAGTTTTCAATAATTTTCGTTTGCGGGTCACCATTTAGATGATGTTATTTTTAAAAAATAAACTCCATTTATTACTCTACAATGCCTTAGATTTATTTTAATCATACCTTTTGTATTCATTTTTTAATCTATTTTTTATATATGCACGTTCTATTGCGCCACCCTGTATCTGAGCCATTACCTCACAAAACGAATTACTGCGAGAGGGTGCGTGTAATCCGCGGCGAGGCAAGACCGAAAAGATTGTGCCCACATCGCCCGACAATCAAGCTTATGCGGACTGTTTTTTTTTTTTTTTTGATTATCGTGATGTTGTTCATCACTGGTCTCCTCCGCCGAACCAAGTTGCCAACGAGGAACACTAACTGAGTGTCATGCACAAAGGGCCTGGTTTTATGGCGACAATTCATGATTTCTGCACCATGCATTGGATCTTCGTTATAGAATTTTTCTTTGGACATCATACCACACCGGTGCCACATGACATGCTACATTTGCGTTTAGGTACGTCATTTGTGGTTACATTGGAATAGCATTATCCACTGTCGACGCCAACAACATAGTAAATATAATTTGAAGACATTTTAATACATTTCAGCTAAACTATTATACGATTTTTCTTGGAAACAAATCCAATTTTGACACCTAAAATATATGGAGGATATGTAAAACTAAATAAATTAACTAGACTAAATTATTTGGTCGTAATAATGATTATTGCAAATATCCACTTGTAAGGCCTCTAATTGTAAAATAATTCTAATCTTTGCTATACATTAATAGGTCTGCTTCTGGATCGATATTTTGTGATCGGTTTTGATCGGATATACAAGGTGGGCCATATAAGTGTTGGCGATTTAATTCTTCAATTTCTCGGTAACGCGCGGCGCGGGGTGGCGGGGGGATATGTTGTTCGCTGCGCCGCTTCCTGGAAATTTAGTCGCCATGGAGCCGTACACGGGAGTGCAGCGTGCATTTTGTGTCCGAGCGTATTACGAAAACAATGAATCAGTGATTACTGCACGACGTTTGTATCGGCATGAACACGGTTTACACGATTTAAGTGAAGTTCCAAGCGCCAATGTGATACGAAAATGGATCAGAATGTTCGAAACAACCGGCTCAACAGTACCAATTACGGTTCGTGGTCGCCCAGTTTCTGCAAGATCAGCCGACATTGTGGAGCGTGTTCGTGTTTCAGTTCAGCGAAATCCGCAACAGTCAACACGTAAGAGAAGTCAGTCTTTAGATGTCAAAAGAACAACTTTACGACGAATTATGAAACGTGATTTGCATTTGATTCAGATAGTCCAAGAAATAATGATGCCGATGCCCGATGATGCCAATAACCGACTTAACTTTGTCAATTTGATGCTAGAGCGGTTCAACAATTTCAACAACGTGATTTTTAGTGATGAGACCAATTTTCACCTTAATGGCCATGTGAACAAGCAAACCTCAAATCGGTAGTCTAGGAGAATAATCCGACCAATTTAGAGCAGTTGAAGGGGAACATTATTCAGGAAAGTAACAAAATACCGAGAACAACTTTTCAACGAGTTTTCCAAAATTTGCGACTTCGGTTCCAAGAGTGTCAAGCAGCCAAGGGAAGCCATTTGGACAACATTATTTTTAAGTCTTAAAAATTCCTATGCTTCTACTTTTTACAAATACAAATATATTTTTTTATGTTTCGTAGTTTTTTTTAATAGAATATTTAAACCGCCAACACCCTTATGGCCCACCCTGTATATCCAATATCTATCAAAATATACACCTGTCCAACGTTACTTCAGTGCATATGCGTGTTTTTAAATTTATACATATATGTAGGTAGCCCGAAACCGAATTAGCCACTAGTGTACGAAATATTTTAGTAAATTTTCTTATATGCCGCCTGGTAACTCTGCTTACAACGCAAGCAAAAATAACACTATAACTTTAAATGCAATATTGGCATTAAATGGTGGACATTGGACCGAAATTAATTAAACTTACTAGTTTCACAAAGCGGTGAAGCGTTAACTCTGAACCAGCGATGACGGGTCTCTCACCGATAACTATGTAGGCAAGAAGCGTCATAATCAACATAGTAGCGATAAGAGTCTCTGTTTATTATCGCAGCGTCACTGTGCGATTATCAGTGTTAATTGACGAAGTGTCAAATGTAAAAGTTTGCCAAATTATCATCGTAATCCTTGAGTTAATACATATGTTAAGTCAATCATTTCCTTGTAGTTTATGAATCCCACCAAGTTAAAAAAAAGTTATATTACTGAGTACAGTTTTAGACGTGTTCTATGGCAATAAACTTTTACATGTAATACAGGGTGGCCCAAAATGACCGAAGTGATGTGAATTGCTTATAACTTTTTATTTAGGACATATTTTTAAAATTTTTTTTTTTAAATACAGTAAATTTATGGGGAATATTTTTAGATTAGTTATTAAAAATGATATCCCGCAAGTGGTGGTCATTTTCTGCTTCGCACAAATGTGCTCTTTCCAGCACATTTTCCATGACCTTTCGCAAAATTTGCGGTGTTATGTTGTTAATTTCGTCTCGAATATTGGATTTTAATTCGTCAATAGTCCTGGGCTTATTAACATAAACTTTCCCTTTTAAATAACCCCAAAGGAAAAAGTCTGGAGCGGTTAAATCCGGGGAACGCGGAGGCCAATTAAAATTGCTTGTACGAGAAATTATTCTTTCACCAAATATGTCGCGTAAAAGAACCATTGTGGCCCTCGCAGTGTGCGCTGTGGCTCCATCCTGTTGGAACCATATTTGCGGATGGTTTTCCACGGCTGGCCTTACAAAATTTTCCAACATGGCCCGATATCGATCAGCATTGATGGAAATGGTAACACCTCGTTCATTTTCAAAAAAATATGGGCCAATGATCCTTTCTGAAGAAACACCGCACCAAACAGTATACTTAACTGGGTGTAATTGTCGTTGATGAAGTACTCTCGGGTTTTCCGTAGCCCATATCCTACAGTTTTGCTTGTTAACGAACCCATTTAATTGGAAATGGGCTTCGTCACTCATAACTAAGTTATGAATAAAATTAGGATTCTCTTGTGCTTTTTGCTGGAAATAAATGGCATAGTCAAGTCGTTGCTGGTAATCTGTCAGTTTCAATTCTTGGACAATTTGAATTTTGTATGGAAACATTCTTATGCTATGCAAAATTCGCTGCAGCGACCCTCTTGAGATGCCAAGTTGTGTCGAACGTCTCCTGGTTGAAAGCCAGAAGAAAATCGGCTTTATTTCGCTAATGGGGTGTCAAAGGTGAAATTTAGCTTCCTTTTGCTGAAATTAATCTTTTGTATTGCTTGTTAGTGTGGTTTTTGTTTTATAATTTATATTCGTATTTGTTGCTCCACCAAAAGGAATAAAAGTACGAATCATTCGTTATAACTTCACCCGTAGGAATTAGACATACTTATATTATTTGATATGGCAACTTTTGATGACTTTTTATCTAATATCTGGCTAGTTAGTTGGCAGATAGTAAAGCTGCCGTAAATTTTTGTAAAACTTTTTAAAACTTGGCATAGTGGCATGTTTTGACAGATCGTAGCATGAGATTGTATTTTAGCCTCCCCTTCAGGTATCGATCAACCCCTAAATTGTAGACTGCAGCAACCAAAGTTTTTGCAAAAGTTTTTACCTCATTGCTTCATAATTCGTAACAAAATTTGGGGAAATTGTTGGACTAAACATAACCCTTCTGATACCTTCGATATAACCCATATATTCTTTTTTATTCTGTTGCACGCAATGCAGTCAAGTACAGTACACATTAAGCAATTGCTAAAATATGGCCTAAAGATGAAAATGAACAGTATTGTCGCGCCTCCTTTGGTACTGTACATGGAAATTGACCTATTTTCTGAAATTTATTGTTCCCTTCATAGTTTCTAATCACGACGATGCAATTTTGTAAACTAAATTGGTTTTTAACGCTCTGCAAATCTTTGATCTTTCTGGTGCGATTGACTGATTTACCCCATATATTCTTACCTTCATATCTTTCTTGTACTGAATTCAGTCAAATTTCACACACATCATGCACTAAGTAGCCTTTGTTCTGAGAATGAGAATGTAGGTCATTGTTAAAGCCTTTCTAGTACTTCCCATACAAATTGACAGATTTATTGAAATTTAACTTTTCCCCGGTTTACCTTAATTTGGAGGCTTTGGGAGTTAATGTTTTTCAATAGCGTTTATTATAAATCGTCAGGATAATTATACCTTTTTTGGAACATCCCATACACATTTTCTAATTTAACCCGTACGTTTCTAGATTCATGTCTTTCAGATAATTTGGTTCAGTAAACGTATACTGTGTTGCCACGCCTCGCAGGATATCTCACATACATACAAAAATCAATGATGTGCCTCGCATTCCCAAGTGAAAAGGGAGTAATTTAAAAGTTGTAATAAGTAAGTTCAGTAAGTTTTATTTATTGATGAAAACTTAGCGTTTCGCACACTTTTGTACCAATGTAAGAGGACATTGGCTAAAGGCAAGCAAGCCAGTTCACCTGACTGAAATTTCTGTACTGGTTGAATACTCAGAACTTTACAAGAGAGTACATCATTCTAAACTGAACCAGTTAAATATGCAATGATTTAAAAAACAAACGTATTGCCCCTGTAGTGCTGGAAAAGAATTAACGAAAGTAAAGTAAACGTTAGTATACGGGACGGTAACCTACAAATGAAGTTAACGACTTTACCGAATTAGCTAGATTCTAATCTAGACTCTCTTTTTAATATCGCTTGTATATAAATTGGGATTAGTTATTTGTAAAATATATAAGCTATAAAATACTTTGTTTGTAAACTTACAACATATAAAGCGTAGCAAAAAGAAATCCATTATTTTTGCATGAATGATCCGTTTTGTTGGACAATTTGTTCTCATTCTGAAGATAATACCAATATAAATCTCTCATAGAAACCCTTGCCCCTATTGCCAGAAAATTGGGACTGTTGATTTTCGCAAGCTTCTATTGAAGCTAATTTTTTACCAGCAAAATCATTCATCACGGCAAAAACAGATGGTAATCACTTGGTGGCAGATCCAAAGTACGTATATCGTGGTCTGGCACAGTCTAATTGTTGACAGTACATGACCAAACCATATAAAAGCAGCTCATAATTAATGATTCCCTGCTAATTCCACCAAACATACAGCAAAACCTACCTGACCGTAAATCGTGTCCTGGTCACCGTTTGCGCTGGTTCACCTGCTATTCGATCACGAACGTTTTTGTTTAATGTTATCATAAGTGACACACTTTTCATCACCAGTCACCACCCGCTTCGGAAATGGATCGATTTTGATGTCATTCGCAGATGGGAGTTCGATCCATTAGATTTTTTAGCGCTGACTCGTGGGGCTCCTATACACAGTCTTTTTCAAGTAGTTCCAAACAGATTCTTTTTTTTACTATATTTAGTTTGTGGGCAATCAAAACCGTGCTTACATGACAGTTGAGTTAGACAATTTCCATTATTCCGTCCACATTTTCGATAATTGGCCTTCCAGAGCGGGATCAGAATTGACAAAATCAAAATTACCCACGACTTGATGTTGAAGTCTGAGGGCAACAAACGGTGTTGGCCAGCGTTTTCGCCTTTATTGAACAAAAAATGTGAAATATCGCACACTTTTTCCTTATTGGTGTCCAAATCGTCTAGCTCGATCTTATAGAACGCCGGATTATTAAAGCCATCTATTTGAAAAATAATGAATTTTTTTCTACTATAACTTATATAAATACAGACCAAACAATTCTTTTAATATTCCATACTGATAATTAAAAATTCAACCCGAAATAGTAATTATGCCTATAGCGCAATATTATCAAATTTCAAGCTTCAACCTTTTAATCAAATATCATCGTAAAAAGACTGGTTGCTCTTTTATTAAAGTAACGCCAGTGTTTACTGGGCCATAGAAAGACTACATTAAAGTAAAACTCCTGATAAGAAGGCTTTTTATGTTAAATATTTACACAAAACTGATATAAAACATACAAATGCCCCAAACAGAAAAACGAGATGTTTTTAATTTAGAAAATACACGCGTTCTTATGTTTATTCACAGCCTAAAGGCATTTTTGTTTCTTCATCGACAAAGAGCATAATCGCATCTCCGTGGTAAATATTAAAATGAAGCGTAAATGTTAAGCTTGGTGGAAGCATGTTAGTAAATGGTGATACTTATAGATAGGCAATGTTTTCATATTGCATGTGAAGAGACAAACATACGCTCGAAATAATATTTCGAAACTTTGGGAATACTCCAATATATTAAACAGACTTTAATGAAATTCTTACCAACTTCGATGCGTCGGTGCCGATAATGTATGGGAGACTAGCCTGAAAACTAATCTTTCAAAGACCAATCTCCGTAGCAATAGTAACAAGATTTTTGTGAATGACATCCTATGAATGGGTACTCTAAATTATATCATTCAGTTTCCCTCTTGTGAAAATATAAATAGCCGAATATCGTGCGATTATATTAGAATAATTTAGGTAGAGGTTGCCGTCATTTTTGCTGCAGCATTTTGGATAAATATAAAGAAAATTACTAAATAATGTATATAATCTATGGATACTTCTGTAGATACGATTATTTATGACGAAGGTATTACTTATTTATGAATACATATTGATTATTTACATAATATGCTACCCTAGAATCAAGTGATCCATCTACGATGCATATCTGTAGAAAGATAACATATTGACAACGCTAACATAAGAAATAGATGATCAAATACGGGATCTGATAAAGATAACACTAGACAACAAGGTTTTGGACTGGAGCAACCAAATATCTTTCTTAGGGTAATTTGGTGAGCTGAATTCGAATCTGTAATTCGTTTTTCTCCAGCACTCCGGTTTTTCGAGATACAAAAAACTGTCTTTATTCGTTTTTTATATAAAGTATCATTAGTTTATTTAAAAGGCAATGAATTTTCAAAAGCGAATGGCGTTATTTGAACGTTGTTTGTTGGTTATGTTATGTTATTCGGTTATGTTGGTTGCGGTTTCACGTATTACAGTCCAGCAATAGCCTCCCAGCATGATCTTGTCCCAAATTCCTTGATAATTTCTTTCAATGTTCACTAAATATTGTTAAGCACTCTCCCATTCCCCCTTCGTCACTCACCGCACTTAGGTTTTGCGCACATTCGTGCACCTAATTCGTGATAATTTTTCAATAATTCAGCAACAATATGTCTGTAGTTTTCACTCTTATTGTTTCCAAAAAGACTGTTCACGATGCTCTTGAAAGATTTCCAAGCTGCATATTCTTCTCCAATAAACATTGCGAAAAATTTTCATCATTTAATAGCTTCCTGATCTGAGGGCCAACAAATATGCCCTCATATGGTTGAAGTATAGAATAGAGTATTTCACTTCAAAATATGCAGCCAATTTTAAGCTTCCACCTCCATAGATTATTACTTTTGCCTCAAATGCAAGATATTTCCACTGCATGCGTGAAGCTAGTAATTCTGCTGTTGAAAGATGTTTCGGACCCACTGTTCGTAGCACTGAGAATGACTGATAATGAATCATTTGGAGGACGTTAAACTGGATTGGAAACATTCGCGTAGGTTTTCATATTGAATGCAGCAACTTTTGTTAAACAGAAATAACACTCGGTTTAGTGGTTACTTGACTCTCTCCAAAGTACTGGAATTGAAAAATCGGAATAGATCTTCTTGCCACTTGATCAATCGTATAAAACCGTTCTGCAGCTATTGCAAAACATAGTCGATGTCCACGGTTTGTTCAGGTTTCTGACAGCAAAACCTAAATAATATAAATATGCACATTTTAATGATTCTGATTTTGCATATCCTTTTTTTCCAATCAAATATTTACCACACACAAAGCAAAAATAGCTTGAATCAGTAACTCAGGATCTCCCTGACAGGCTTAAACGCTACTATTATGAACATTTAGAATGAATGTGGGCTTCTGCCAAATTAATAATTGTAAAATTATATGAATAGCGTCAGTATTGACTGTTTTACAGTATTGCCAGCATGCAATAAAAAGGAACAAATCGTGATATCCCAGTTTGTATGCCAGATTCGAATTCAGTGCATCCAGATTAGTTAAAAAAACATGCCTTGTTTTGGCAGTCAATTTTTTTCCAAATTTGTGGACCAGTGAAATCGACGTTTAGATATGCAATATGTTACTGAAACTACGATAACGAGGGGATAACAGTCTTCATAAATGCTTACGAAACAGCTCATATGATCTTAGTTGCTCGCAGAAATGATTGTGTAATAATTTCATAATATTCATTCCAACAAATCGAAGCCGAAAGAGGCAAATGTGTCAATACCTCCAAATGGAAAAATGATGATTCATATTTGTTTGGTCACGGCAGCAGACAAGAAAATTTATAGAAAAAAATAAGTACAGAAAACAGGCCTAAGAAGTTCGGCAGGACCCGTACCCATCGCTATAGATTGTGGCCTATCAAGGACAATGTACCTGTCCATTGCTGTAAAGTGAATGCGGCGAAAACGTGCTCCTCATATGTACAATTAACCCCAATTAGAGGGATGTCACTAAACAGTGTATGATATCGGGAATACTAACTACTGCTTTCCGAAAGTGAGAAAGTTACGCTTTTATATCAAATAATATAAATATCGCTGTGACGTGCACTTGAGCCAATTTCCACATCATAAAATATTAGTGCTTATGATGCTCCCTTCGGCGGACAAAATTTGTCGGAAAAATATGTTTACAAATCCGAGAAATAGTTAAATAAGGTCATGTGGAACAAATCAGAAATTTGGTGCTCAAAATACATATACATACATATATATATATATATATATACGCATACGGTGAGAGTACTCTGAGTCAAAAGAAATGCTTACAAGTGGTACAAGCTTCCTACAGAAGGTCGAGAAGATGTGAGTGACGACTCTCGCTCTGGACGCCCCAGCACATTAGCAACCAATGAAAATGTTGAGAAAGTAAAGAAAATTGTTATGAAAGAATCGTCGAATCACGCTCAAGAATTGTTAAATTACGTGAACGATGATCCAGATTTGCTTAAAATGGTCATAACTTGTGACGAATCATGGGTATACTCGTATGATTATGACATCGAAACCAACCAATCAACCAAGGTTTTGCTCACTGTTTTCTTCGATTACCATGGCGTAGTGCATCAGGAGTTTTTTCCACATGGTCGTGCGGTAAATAAGAAGTATTACCTTGAAGCTATGCAGCGTTTGCGTGAAGCAGTATACAAAAATTGTGGACAAAATTCATGGCTTTTGCATCATGATAATGCACCGAAACCAACCAATCAACCAAGGTTTTGCTCACTGTTTTCTTCGATTACCATGGCGTAGTGCATCAGGAGTTTTTTCCACATGGTCGTGCGGTAAATAAGGAGTATTACCTTGAAGCTATGCAGCGTTTGCGTGAAGCAGTATACAAAAATTGTGGACAAAATTCATGGCTTTTGCATCATGATAATGCACCAGCTCACTCATCTTTGGTAGTGAGAGATTATTTGGCCAAGAACAATACCGTTATCATGCCTCAGCCATCGTATTCACCAGATGTGGCCCCAAGATGGAAAAGAAAACATTATTCCACAAAATTCAGTATAATTTAGCTTAGCAGGCGTTTTACTAATCGTTAGTTCTGACAATGAAAATAGACTGCAATTGAATGTCCCTTATGGTACCACACATTCAAATGGGCCCATCTGGCAGAAATCATTTCTTTCTTTTATTGTGCATTAATTCAAGGTAATATTTCGTAAGGACTGAGTGATTCCCAGTTCACACTCTGGCGCTATGCACGGTTTTCAAGTCAGTCCGCATGTCTAAAATTTCCGTACAGATTTGAAGTTATTTCATAAGCAGTTCGCACATTGCTTACGCCAGCCAACAAGCCGATACAACAGGAATTGACACAGGCATTAATTATCTGAAAAAGCCTGCACAATTAGACATATAGAATTATCCATTTAGTGGTTTTGAAACCGCAGAAGTGCCAGCTGTCATCTTAAGTTTGCCATTTACGAATATGGATCGTATAGCTACCGAAGAACGCGTAAAAATAGTTAAAATTTACTACAAAAGTGTTAGTTCAAACGTGGGCTTTCAATCTTATAATACTTTCTTCAGCGATGAAGCTCATTTCTCACTCAGTGGTTACGCCAACAAGCAAAATTGTCGCGGAAGGGGTTTCGGAGAATACAGAATTGGTTGTGGAAAAGACATTGCATCCGGGAAAAGTGACTGTTTGGTGCGCATTATGGTTTGCAGGTGTTATTGGGCCATATTTTTTCGAACACTACCTTAAAAGGATCCACTGCTGCAACCAATCCAGAGGCGGTCGTTTAAATGACATTGTATTTCGAACATAATGGGAAGGTCCAAGCATTATGATGAAATAAAAGATTCATCGAAATCATAGTGTGTTTTATTTAACTTAACTTGAAAACGAAAAATGGATAATCCAAATAAAGATTGAGATTAGAATGAATACAAATTTTCATCATATTTTGTTTTAATTGTATTGACATTTTTCGAGAGCTTGAAGATGTTCATGTTTTTATCTTAAGATATAGTAAATATATCGGCATAGATCTCTGCATGATATATTTTTACAAATTAATTGAAACCGCAGATCTCTACACCATTTTCAATTGAAAATCTTTTCTGAAATTGAGATTTTCCATTTATATATGAGAAAATTTAAAAAGAATATGAGATTTTTTATTTATAATTGAGACAATTCTAAGCGAAAAAGAAATTGCCAATTATATTTGAGAAAATTACGAACGACATTGAGATTTTCAACCTATATTCGATTTTGGGATTTTTGCGTTTATATTTGACAAAATTACATATAAAACTAAAAAAAAAAATCCAAAAGTAATTTGTAAGTTTTTCATTGCCATTGAAAAATGGAATTGATTACATTAAAAATAGAGGTTTTACATTGCATTCCTGGAAAAATAATGTATTGTCTTGTCGGAGTTTTCTATTGTACGTGATAATACTGTACGCCATAGTAGACTGCATCACTTAGAATTCAACAACGTTTCTTCTATTAAAATGCACAATGTGTTTACTACTTTGTTTTTTGTTTTAATATTTACGGAGACAGGAATTTGTAAATTTTTTCGTAAAATTTCTCGATTTAATTTGAAAACTTTTCAATTTTGTTTAAAATCTTCTCAATTTTATTTGTAATTTCCCCAAATATAAATGTAAAAATACCAACTTCATTTGGAATTTGCTGAAATATATAGAATATATGGAAAAATCAGATTTTCATTTAAAATTTTCTAAGTAAAAATACTAAGCCTCAATTTTATTTAAAATGTTTTCAAATACATTGCAAAATTTCATTTTTATTTGTAATTTTCTCAATTATTAATGGAAACTAGCACACATATTAAAAGCAATATCAACTCTCTCTGTTGTAGCAGATCCAGTTAGAATTCGACAACGTTTCATCTTTGGAATTGTATAAAATGCTTCTTTAATGTTTTTTTGAATATTTACAGAAAAAGAAATTTTCTTTGCAAAATTTCTCGATTTGATTTGAAAAATTCCCAAGTTTATTTAAAATCTTTTCAATATCATTTATAACTTTCCCAAATATAAACGTAAATAACACAATTTCATTAAAATTTTCTGAAATATATAGAATATATGGAAAATGCCATTTTCATTCGAAATTTCTAAGATCTTTATTTTCTCAATTTCATTTGAAAATTTCTCAAATAATTTTTGAATGTCTAATTTTTATTTGTAATTTTCTCAATTACAAATTCTGAAATATTAATAGAATATTATCATTTTCAATTGGAAATTGTGCAGAATTTTTTCAAAATTATAAGTATAAACCGTCGCGTTTTTCAGAAACGCATTTGACGTGATTAAGATTAGAGATAAGGATTGAAGATTAAATAGTTTTTTTTTGTTTAGCTTTTTGAGAAATTAAGGAGTTCGATAAATCGCGTTGTGTAGTTGCTGCTGTTATTATTATTGGTTGCTGTGCTTCTTGCATACTTATGATTGTCAACGTTTGTCATAATTTACACGAGTGTACACTTGAAACATATTGCATATAAAACTTGTACATATAGTTTTGTTTCGTATAATCTGTATGATATGGTTATGAACTCATTGAAATTATCATTTGATATTTTGAATGTAGTGGTTGGTTTTAGCTGTAGTTGCTGTTCTCGCTGTTGGGGTTAGTGCGGTCGTTATTGCTTTTTTCACATAAGTAATAAAATAAAATTAGCACAGTTTAGAGCCATAATATCAATTGAGCTTTTTACAGAACAACTATTTCTGACCGAGACTGATACGATGTTGCATTATTACTGCTTTGCTATTACCCAGCCGCTTGAATCAGTCCTCTGGCTTTACTAACGCCTGTGTAGTAGTTACAGGAGTAAAGTTCCACCATTTGCGAATACTTGTACCGAATATTTCGTTCAATATAAAACAAATTAAACGTATGGACGACGAACATTAGTGCTGTATCATTAGTCGATTCGTAGGTATGTGTTTTGTTGTATGTATGAAGTAATGTATATACGAGTATATGTGGGCATAGTACACTGTCTGTACTGTATATGTAGAGTCTATGCTTCTTCGCAATAATGTTGCATGAAACAGATGGAACATATGTGAACCATATGTGGCATGTGAAAGGCCTTCACACTTGACTATGCCATAGATATGATGGTACACATATACACACAGGCATACAAACATATTACTTACAAAACTATCAACATGTGTGTGAATGTACATATACCTATAATATACATTTATATACAATCGTGCAGTGATGTTCAAAACTAACATAGAATTTGTAGCAAACTTATTAAAATAATACTCCAAAATTACAAACGTTTCCAATTCACGAAGATCATCTATTAGGATTACAACAGGCTATCCATCTAGTGGTATCAAAAGCGCCGGTCTGGCATGGTTGTCAGCTGTTAAATACCTGTCGTCTGAAGTGTTAATTATTTGGTGAAAGATTTGCCATTTACGAATATACATCGTTTAACAACCGAAGAACTCGTAAAAAATTACTACAAAAATGGTAATTAAAACGTGGGCTCTTTTCGTGCATTACAAGATGATTTTGGTCGTCATATTCGACTTACTGTGCAAGGAATTGGCAAGATCATAAAGAAATTTGAAGAGACTGAAGGCGTTACAGATCTGGTCAGTCCTGCGCGTCTTCGCAATGTACGCACTGCAGAAAATATCGCCTCTGTTAGTAAGAGTGTGGCGGATAATTCGATTTGTCGAATTTACACCTACGTCCATATAGAGACCAAATCACGCAACAATTAAAGCCGGCTGGCCATTCGCAACTTTGCACATATGCTGATTGGGTGCTACAGTAACAGGCTTTTGATGGTGATTTTACGAACAAAATTTTCTTCAGCGATGCAGATCATTTTTCACTCGGTGGTTGCCATTGCATCCGAAAAAAATGACTGCTAGGCACGCAATAAGGTCTACAGGTGTCATTGAGCCGTATTTTTCGAAAATGGCGCTGGAGGAACCGTTACCGACAATTAAAGGTTTGTGGACAACACAACATGATCGATTTTGGCTTTATTGCATGAGGAATTTCCAGAATGCGTAATTTCACGTTTTGGCGGCGTCAATTGTGCGATTTGACGCAGTTAGACTTTTTTGTGGGGCTTCGTCAATGACCGTGTTTTAGCGGATAATCCCCACAACGTTTAAAATAATAATAATAATATTTCACTACTTAATATTTCAATCAACTCTTATTTGAAATGTTTTAACGATATTGTCCAATTGATCGCAATTTCATTTTTAAAACCCCTTTCTGTTATTTTTTTTAAATTTCTTTTACAGTACTATTTGCACCTAGAAAACCACATCCGCCTTTTGTTCATTGTTGCAGTGATCTCGAAGATGTTTTTATTGCTTACATTTTGTTCTATTTTCTGGCAAACAGTTTCCATTTCATATGAAAGTACCTTTTCCATAAAACTTTGTGCATTTATCCTTCAATTTTATCCTCCACTGTATATCGTTTATTGGGTATTCTATTAAATGAAGCGAATTGAGTATTTTGTTTTCCATTTTTTTATTTTTGAACTATCGTATCTAGCTTGGCCTATTACTTTTGCTGCATCCACATGTTGCACAGTGGTTTTTGGACATCGGACATAGATAGATTCTAATGTATTCAAATGGCTTAGCGTGTTAATACAAACTAATTTACATATTTAGAGTGTCATAAATAACTATTATTCCTTCACTTTAGAAAGTGTACGATGAGCGCAAAAGTGAGCGCATATAATAAAAGTATTGAAAACATGAGGCGCATCAAATAAACAGACAATCGAATGCGAAATCTACATCAGCAATTGATATTAATTTTGTAAACATACTCGTATGTACTGTATAGATAGACGAGGCAATATTTCAAAGTTTGTAATACAGGGGAATATATTTTTTCGTGATGCCGAACGGTCAATGGCTTTAGAGTAGAGTAAAGATGTTAATTTCTTTGAGTCGTAGCTAAGTGCTGAGATATGATGCATCCACAATGAACACAGTTCGATAGGAGAAATAAATTCCAATTCTATACGACCCAGGAAAAAAGGTATACCAAAACAGTTTTCGCACCAAATACTAATTCATAATTATTAATATGCCACATAAGATAGTTTTCAATGTAAATTCATGCTTTTAGATCTGCTCCAGAAAGTATCAAAAATATGTTGTTATTACGTCTACTGTCAAATGTCGTTGGGTATACTAAATTCATTATTCTTTTCTTAACAATTAGGAATACTCATATGAGACCTCATGGAGTATTCTTGGTCGCGGTATAAATTTTTGTAGCGCCATTCGAGTATTGGTTGTAAGGAAGATAGAAGCGTGATAGACGTTGTGAAGTAGGAGGTTGTATTTTTGTAAAGATTGAAGGATGAGTTCGAAAGAGAACAATATCCGTGTTAAAGAAAAAGAAATCCAATAAATGCCCTGTTCTAGAAAAATGGTCACTCTACAGGATTTCTCTACAAATATTTCAAATTTTTGATTAATTAAAGGAAATGCACGGTAATAGTACATAAATACTAATAGCGACCATCTCAGCCCATGTACTTTTTTAAGCGAACTTTTAAATTACCCATTTTCAATCGAACAATAGGCTGTGTCCTAAAAGTAATATCAGTTTCCAATCAAATTTACTTGTGAAGAGGCACAATGATAATGCGCCATTTTACGCTGTTTTAGCCATTTGTGAGTTTTTGGCCAAAATTTTAACTAACATCGTTCTCGACTACAGTATTTACCTTATTTAGCACCGTGTTACCTAACTGAAAAAAAGTTTGGCTTTATTGCATAAGTTTTCAGAAAGCGTAATTTCACGTTTTGGCGACGTCAATTGACCATCAAGATCGCACGATTTGACGCCGTTAGACTTTTTTTGTGGAGCTACATCAAAGACAGTGTCTATGCGGATAAACCCCAAAGGTTGGAGCATTTGAAAACCAACACTCATCAAGCTATCGTAGAGATAACTCCCGAAATGTGCGAAAAAGCGGCCGAAAACTACCAACAACAACTCAACTGATGCAACCAATTTAGAGGCGGTCGTTTAAATGACATTGTATTTCGTACATAATGGCATGGTCCAAACTTTCTAATGAAATAAAAGTTTTATCGGAATCATAGCTTTATATGTGTTTTATTTAACTTCACTTTTGAAACCGAAAAATGGGTTACACATGCGAAATATGTGCTAAATCATTTTTGTTCATTTTTTTTTTTGAATGAAATCCTGTTTTATTGATTTTTTGCCAATTTGTTCAATGAATTAGATAATTTTCTGCATGTCTATATGAAGTAATGCAGCTTTCAACTGAATATTATCATTTTTTTTTAGACGAAAAAAATGTTTAGAACATTTCAGTCTAATATAAGGATACAATACATTTTATAATATAAAATGAACTGTTTAATTGCACTGCATTATTTGTGAGCTTGAAAAAATGTTAAAAAAATAAAATAGAGGTGCCTCGATATATTATTCGTGGGCAGGGGATTTTTTTCTCATCGCCCACTATCGTATGTTGCAACTAGTCCGTGGGTCAGCCGGACTTTACGATTATTATTTTGGCATTTATTTCGATATATTTTATTGGAGAATCTAAAGAAAATATGGTATTTTTATGATTCCAGTGCTTATCATATCAAAAATTGGTGTTAAAAATTAATGACAAAATGGGATTCTTTATAAATGAACAATTTTCCAAAATCTGAATAAACTAATTCAATATTTGAGATTATAATGAGCTATACACGTAAAATCTTTATCCAATTTTCTTCGCAAAATATATTACAGACTAGAGCAGATCCAGCGAAACAGTTGTTATATTTGGAAACCTAAGGCTGGACTAAAAACATTCTTTGGCGATTTAAATTAATTAATGCCTTGTAATTTAATGAATTATGTATGTAAAATAGTGTCTTTGGTTGATCTACGTTTTGTTATGATTTCCCTTAAGAGAAATTTTGAAAATGTAGAGAAAAAGTTACTGTTAAACAATTCTTTTCATTATAAGATTGTGACATCTTATATAATTTATGTTTTTTTTTTAAATATGTGTACTATATATTAATATTTTATATTTATTCTACAATTCTATCATATTATATAACATTTATATATTAACAATATTATTCTATTAAATTTATGATTTAATCAAATTTTTATTGTTAAGGAATCGGCAATATATTTTATCCGATTGTCGGCTCGTTTCTTATTAACAATTTTGCTGTATTAAAGCACAATAAAAAAAACCTAAACCTAACCTAACCTAACTCCATGATAACTTGTAGAGCGTAGTAGTTAAATAGATTAACTTTCTTTCGCAGAACAAAGTTTACTAAACACCCGGTACGTATTAAATTATGCTAAATTTACGGCAATTAAATAAAAGATATAAACGTATAAATGTACGAGTATGGATTTAATTAGTTAATTTTGGAAGATGGTAGCAATTTTTTTTGTTTATTTTTGTCTAATTTTTACAAAACATTATTACGTAAGACAATCGATAAAAACTTAGTTAACTACATTGGTCAATTTGCATGAAAAGTACTAGAACGGATCTTGCAAAGACGGCAAATTTGGCCGAATTCAGTATAACCGCTTGGATGTATAAAACTAATAATATATAATATGAGATAAATCAGCTATTTGCGTGTGGGCTAGCATGACTGTTTGATCACGAGGTTGCTGCTGGCCACGAACTTGCTTCTTTCCAATCTCAAATAATATTACTTGCAAATAACACTAATAATGATACTAACATTATAATATTAATGATACTAATAAAAATACTAATACTAGTAATATTAATAGTACTTGCAAAATTTCTTTACTTTCGGCATGAGTATGGTCAAAAGGGTAATTTTATTCACTCAATATGAAAGTTTTTTCAAACATTTTTTAACAGTATTCTTAAAAAAACTCACTTCACTTGGGATAAAAATAGAATATATCATGTCTTTCGCGTTACTACGTGAGATATTTCTTTTTTTACTTGGTAAAAAAGTATGTAGAAGATTTTAGTAGCCACCACCCGAGGGATTGTACTGAGATTGCCGGAATTCTGGAAGGCATATCTTAACCGTCGTACAAATCTATGTTGATTTCAACATATTCGTCCATTAATCCGCAAAATATTAAATTTTTTCGATATTTTCCTAACTCGCAACTCATAAACTGTGTAATTTAATCTTAAAAACTAGGTACGCCGATATATTACGCACAAGGTGAGAGCGTTTTCGAAACACACAGCTATTTTGCAACTAGTCGGTGATGGGTATATAAACTTTGGACTAGCCAAATTTTTGACATCCTTCCAGCTTTCTTTTTTTCCGTCTCTCAAAGAATTAATATACGGGTATCAATAAGAATCAACGGATCCAGCTCTGCCGAAATATGTTAATTATTGCAAAAATTATCTTGTAGAGCTTTGAATTTAAATAGCACTTGTAAAGTCTGAAAATTTTGAAGAAATAGTCTGCATTGTATTCAAAAGAATCAGTTAATGAAATAGCTAATGGAAAAAGGTCCTTTAGAAATATTTTATTCGCTCAGACATCATAAATGGCGAGTATGTCGTTATTTTCGAAAAAAAGAGGTCACTCTTATTAAACATAAGCCCATCCTATGGATGAGGTTATAACTAACGATCCCTTAAAGTACTCATAATATATAATAGGTAGATGATCTAATGACCAACAAACATCATAGGTAAAACTTTATGGTTTTCACTTAAAATGAGCTGGAATTGATATTCGGATCCGAAATTAATGCCACAGATGCCCATTAAATCGCATAATATTTTACCAGCAAAAACTCAGTTTCTTTGATTTGATGGATATAACACACGCAAATATAATCAATCGATATATAAATATTTATAAATAACAAAATTTATGGATCTAATAATGTTTGTTTATATTCGGAAATTTTTCCAATTAATGAAGCTAAAAATGTGTTCCAAAAAGATTACGCATTAACAACGATTAAAACAAAATAAAAAAAAACAATCTAAACTGCCATAATAAGAAACTGTGCGTAATGTAGAATTTCAATGTTATTTTGTCAGGTAAGTCAATATTTTTTTAAACTATGATAACCTAATTTCGTTTATATTCAGATCATTGAATTTTGCGGCAAAAAAGTAATAACATGTTTCGAGTGCCTAACTTACAGAAAAATCGAATATAAATTATTTCAAACAAGTTTAATTTTATTAAGGCATTAAACAGTTGTTCACATTAAAAACAATTCTATAACTTGGATGATAACGATAAAAATATTGAATTTTATTGCGGTATAAAATATGCTTTGCGCTTTATAAAGTTAGAGACCTGTTTTCTATTAACAGTTGAATGGTTTGGCGGCAAAAACTTCTTTCTCCACTATTCAAAAATGTTCCTATTCAGGCTGCAGCTGATTGAGAAAAGTTTGAACTTTTTATATCCAAAATCCTTCTTCCTCACACTAAGCAGAATCAATAGAAAATTACTATTTTGATTTTGGACTTCAGCCAGCTTACATGTGATTTTCGAAATAAATCGAAATGCTTTTAGAAATTATGTTTGACCAAGATACAAGGTTATCAAACCTTTCATTTCTGTACAACATATTTTAGCATAGAACACTCGAACATGGCCCAATATTATGGTTCATTATTATATCCATTATATATCCATTGGAAAAGGGCCAACAACATTTTCTAATACTCGTAAGTATCAATATTTTTATCCAAATAATTTCAATTTAATCGCCACTCAAAATCGTTTTGTGTTGAAGCAAAACTATGCGGCGGACTACGACAAGCGACGATAAATTGCTAAGTTTCTACCAACAAATGGTCTGAATTATCCGCTCAAAATTTATAGAGAAATAATAGACTTTTTCTAAATCGACAAATTTATATGCTTATTACTCTAACGGAGGTGGCGGTGCAGTCCATTTTCATTCGCAGAACTAAGTTTGTCAATTGCACTGTGTATTCCCAATTTAAGCGAATTCAGTACAACTGCAAGAACGATATGAATCTAATAATACGACTATATGTGCTAAACTATACTAAATACCAATTGGTGAGGAAAAATTAGATTTCGAAAACTCGGCCCATCTATAAGAGGGATACAGGAAGGGACATGACAGTGCGGTCCACTTTCATTCTTAACCCCTATTTCAGTAAACTCGTAGTGTACATAAAATTTTACCAAATCCAGTGCAACTGAATGAAAATCGTGAACTTAAGAATATAAGTGTTAAAGTTGTATATGAGGAATCTGTAGAACTAGAACTAGAATTAGAACTAGGACTAAAACTAAAACTAGAACTAGGACTAGAACTAGAACTAGAACTAGAACTAGAACTAGAACCAGAACTAGAACTAGAACTAGAACTAGAACTAGAACTAGAACTAGAACTAGAATTAGAACTAGAACTAGAACTAGGTTTATTGAACGCATGATGCGTTCTAATTTTGACAGAATTCTGTGCAATTTCTTGAATGGTGTAAATCCATTAAAAGTAAAGAGGTCGTGGTTAGTTGATGGAGATGCGGTCCGTTTTCATTTTTAGAATTTCTTTATGAAACACTTAATATATATCAAATTTAGCGCTTAAGTAGATTAATTCGGTTATTTGTGTAGACGGAACTAAATTTTGGCAAACTTTAAACTAATACGATGGACAAAAACTTAGGTTATGGAGTTACAGAGAACAAGCAAATTTCAGAAAATCAATTAATCAGAAAATCAATCAGAAAACCCATTTACTATGACCAGCTACAATCTTGCAAAAAATTTTCGTATCAAATGATATATTCACTCATTCCTTTTATAGATACAGATAGATATTACGTAAAACTAAAACCTTAATATTCATGGAGCGTCAAAATTTTTTGATGTGACAGCTTAAAGACATTTTGATTGGGGAACAACGGATTGGTACATTTGAAAATAGGACGGCAAAAAAATTTCTCTTATTATGAAACCTTTTTAAAATCAATTTTTAGAGCTATCTTGACCGCAAAAATAACATCAAATTTCCAGAAAATATAACGTTATGCAGTTCCCCACTATCTGAACCAAGTCAGAGGAATTCTCTACAGATATTTATTCGTTCACTCCTCGCTTCACATTTTATTTAAGGCAGCTGTTGGGTGGTTGGTAAAAAATAAAATGACAAGTCTATAGATTTACGAGCTTGAAGTTGTTCGTGATAAATGAAGAATATTGTAATAAAATTTGTCAGTGTGGACTAAAATAATGTTTAATATACAAAATTTCGTTTTAAGTGTATTCGCTATAAAAAAATGTTTTCTATGTAAAAGTGAAATGGATTCATGAGACTGTGTTTAAATACAAAGTTTAGTTTTTTGTCATATCTCTTCATATTTTCTTTTTTGTCAACTTCTACATAACGGATGATATTTTAATTTCCAGTTCATAATACCCAAAATAACGTTAAAAAACACGGTTTTTAGCTTGGGCACACAAACTCGGTCTGTGATCTGTACCTCCTAATTTTCTTGCTCCTTGGTTGCGGCTTTAGGGATTCAGCAAAGACACTCCTCTCTAGATTTAGTTTAGCTATAAACTGTTTTTAGTTTGGAATTAGTTCTCGCCTTATGTTTATATTTAGCCTACTCTAAGTTTAGTTACTTTTTAAGGTTAGGTCCATTAATCTCCTCGGATCCTTAATGCGTTTGTCTTCTTCATTTTAAAATTTTAATTTAGCCTCATTATTTTCACCAACATTCTTAGAATTGAACACTTTCGAATAGACCAAAAAGCACGAGTTAAAAATATCAAAAAAACATCTACGTTTTTTGCATGAAAAATGTCTTTTCGCGTCCGGAAAAGGTCGGGAAATCGCCATTGATCAATTCTGCCATTGCTTAGGGCTCTTTCAGATTCTGTCCTAAATTAATTGTGAAATTACAATGTGAAGCTAAAATTTTACATATTTCACATTTCAAAACTTAAGATAAAAGATATATGTTAGGTCATTTGTGTGGTTAATACTAGAATTGCAGTCCACCTAGTGATAGTAAGCGTTACGGAATATAACGACTGGTCCAATTTGAATTATAGGCGGAAAGTAAACGACGTCGCATTTACACCATTTTGTATACTCCTTACTTGGAGTATAGGAAAACCATTTTGTATAGTCTTTTAGAGGTTATGATAGAAATAATATTTTATGGTTTTAGGCCATTTGCACAGGGAGCGAAAAAAGGGTTACCATAATCTTCAGTACAACAAGCTTTATTAGTTAGTGAGATATGTTTTGTTTTTCCAAATTTCAATTTCAAATTGATAGTGTGAACCCTTTTTTGACAAATCTGCGATTTTATGTGGGAAATACCAAAAAGTGGTTGGTAATTTTGCCCATATACAGTACCAAACCATGACTTGGAACAATGTTAGCACAAGAAAAGTTTCATTAGAATAGATTTACTCAAGTTATCGTGCTCAACATTCGTTCGGCCAACAGATGGCTGGACTTGGCTCAACCACCTTAAAAAGGATTTAAGTCGCCTCCTTCAATACGTTACACTCTTTTTGTGTCAAATGTTGTATATCTCCATCCCCGTTGGTAATGGTGTACAAATTTGAAGTTTGTAATCCCCTCAATTGAAAATTGTGCGATACAGAAGCCCAAATGTGCCTGCGCCCTATTTGAAATTGTGTTATTTTTATTTGATTAGAATAAAGTTTCTTTAATTTGATTGCGGCATATAGAAAATGGGGTCCGGAAAGTTAAAACTGGTGTACGAGGGATTGCGTTTAACCAAATTCAAAAAATTTCGCAACAAAGCTATATGGCTGGATATAAAACGAAGTTCGGCGAATTAACGTAATACGAGTTAACGCAAAAAAAAACTCATGAACCAAATTTTCATCTACCAATCGCTTCGGAATCGAAACAAATTAGCCTCATTTTTTGAACGGGTGGTGCCTGGTCATGAAAAGTGAGTCACTTACTTACAAGCGTAAATGGTTGTAGTCGAATTGCAGCGATGGCGAAGCCAGGATTGACGACTAGGAAGGTTTTGCTGTGTGGTTGGTGGGATTGGCAGCGAATCATTTACTATGAGCTGCTTCCTTATGACTAAACCTTTACAGTCAACAATTGGAACATCTGAAGGAAGGACTCGATCAGAAGCGACCAACTTTGGTCAATAAGAGATTAAATGCGTTCTGCTAGGACAACGCTACGTATTACACATCAATAACGACTCGGCAGAAGTCCGGAACTGGCACAAAGCTATCACCTCCCGTTCTGTCTGTGGAGAAGGATTTTGCCGATGAAAGCTTCCCCTCAAGAGAAGCTTGTGAAAATCGACTGTCTCAGTTTTTTACCAACAGGGACGAGGGTTTCTATGAGAGAGACATAATAGAATTATATTCAAAATGGCGACAAGTTATCGAAAACAGAAAACGGTGCATATTTTACCGGATCATGTTTACACTAAATAAAGCTTTAGACATCATGCCAAAATAATGGATTTATTTTACTACCCCTTTTACTATTTTATATAGATATACTAGCAGGTAAGCAATATCTGTGCTGAGAGTCATAAGAACTTGTACATATATAATAAATAAATATAGGTGCCCAACCAAGTTCTCGCTGTTTTTTATGTTAGCTACTACTTTTCTCTCCGCTTATTGTGGGCGTTTCTCGTGTAGAGCTCGGCCCAATCGCATTAATTGGAGTCGATACCGATCCCCAGTGACGGTTTTGCTTGGTTTCAACAGTTCGTAATACATAACACTGACCTAGTCCCACCAAATACAGATCATAACCTTCGCTGCGTGAATATTCAACCGAGGCGACGACGTAGAAACATGAGCGATGACTCTATTTTTTATTACCCGTTAGAATACGATGAAGAAAGCCTTTCCTTTTTTGTCATTGAATCAGTTATTCACATGCAAAAAAAAAAAAACGACGCTTAACGTCCCTTGGCTTCAACTCATAAGGAACTCAAGTTCCCTGCTTTTGAATCATTCGCAACGAATGAAATCGCTTAAAAATTGCTTAGCGGGTAACTCCTAATACTGAAGCAAGCTCTACCTGCGTTTGACACGGATCCCCATCAACCAAAGCCGTCGAAAGGGTTTCGTCTTCCTTCACGCAAACGGCCATTAACATCAAAATCACTGTCTTTAAAGCGACAGAACAAGTCTTGACGCGTTGTTTCACTTAAAGCAGCATCTCCGTAAACGTTTTGAAGCTCTCGATAAGCTTCAGCCGTCGTTTTCTTCGACTGAAAGAAGAAAATCAATACTTCCTGCATATGACGATTATTTGGCACAAAGCCATACATATTTCCACAACCAAAAGAATACGAGTATGACATCAAACGAAAACCACTATTGTGTCGAGACGGTATGTTTACCATTTGCCTAAGCTTGGCTCATGACGGTTGGGTTATGGCAGAATCGACTAGTACTTACAGCTGGCGCCATCTATTGCCAAACCGCGGGAACTTAGTTGCGCACCAATAAATATATATACTGAACATATATAAATATGATACAAACTACACATTTTTTCACCGGATAACCAGCATTTAAATGAAACAATGATCTGCTGTATATTTCGAGTCAAGACAATCGCAAATAACCTGTAAAGCTACACTTTTACATTCTGCAAACACCCATCAACCGACCATTCTTTCCAATTGCTTCTGATTTATTTTTGTATAATAAAAATAATGATTAATGTGCTGTTCCCCCAAGATTTATCACAAAACAAATTGTGTGACGTCAATTTTATGGCTGCAGCTGAAACAAACAACAAAATTTAATCGCCAATTCTGATAAATAAATAATGATATAGGGGTCAACATTTGTGTAGAATGGACAACTGTTCTACATATTTGATTGTATGTTTTTTTTATTTTTCTTCAATGTAATCCTCCCGCACATCTCAATAAAATTTAAATTAGTACACAGAACCACTATTTTGTGGGTAGAAATTGTGGTATCGGTTGCATTAAATTGTGTTCATGTGTGAAGAACGCCAGTGGCTCATGTGAGTAGTTGGGCGCTATCGTTATATCAAGTCATACTTTGTTCATATGCGATATAACTGATGGATACAAAAACTGTAAAAGCCAGATTAAAGCAACTAATAGAAAAGAACTGCAGTCGTATAAGCTTTTCTCAACTGGTAATTTTCATCATCGGAAATCAATAGATAGCATAACGACCTGCACTATATTTTGGAACATAAATGTAATGTTTTAATTTTGTGATGTGAAATATAGGGCGGTTAATAGCAGCCTTTATGAAGCTGACACATTTTACAACAAAATCTGCTAAAAGATTGTAATGGTATTTTTTTTTTTAACAGAATGCCACCCAATTTATAGGTTGTATTCCGAAGCAATCTTTACATCTTTTCAAAATGTTGCCTTGTAACGGAACGGAATGGAATGCAAGCATGCCTTCTTACATGTATAGGGTGGCGCATAAGCAACGTTAAGATTTGATCAGTGAATACATTTGTTGTTTTGGGCAACAACGAGCTGTCTGTGATCTTCCGCGTGCTGGAAGACCTCGTGCAGTTCGAAATGAAGTGACCATTGCTCGAGTGGAAGCAGTTAGAGATATCTAGGCGGACTTTGCAAAGAATTTTACATATGTTACATCTTTTCCCATATAAGATGCAATTGGTTCCAGAGTCAAAACCAAATGATGCACAAGAACGCATTCAATATACTATTTATGCGCCACCCTTTACATGCCTGTATTGGGTTATCCATTTTCGGTTTCAAAAGTAAAGTTAAATAAAACACACCTTGCACCTTGCCATTATGTACGAAATGCAATGCCAAATAAGTGACCGCCTCTGGATTGGTGGCATCAGTGGATCCCTTTAAGGTAGTTAAAAAAAAAATGCAGCTCAATGACATCTCCACAGTCACTTTTTCCGGATGCAATGGTTCTCCAAGTCCCTTCTGCGACAATTTTGCTTCTTGACGTAACCACCTAGTGAGAAAGGGGCCTTATCGCTGAATAAAATTTTATTCGGTCAAAAGTCCACGTTTGAATCACCGCTTGCGTAGCCAGTTTTAACTATTTTTACGCGTTCCTCGGTTGTTAAACGATCCATATTCATAAATAGCGAACCCTTCACTAAAAAAATAACACTTCACATGACAGGTGTTTACCAGCTGGAAGCCTTGCCTGACCGGCGGTTTTGAAACCATTAAATGTATAACCCCGCACATCTTATAAAGGAAAAATATATATTTTTTATATTATTATATTATTTTCATATTTTATATAATTTTTTTTTCGTCCGAAATGAGGTTTAAGTCCAATATTTCAGGTTTCATTATTTCAATTTTTAGATTTATTTTCTAAAAAAAATTTAGAAATATATATGTAGGATTTTTTATTTATCACCAGCAGCCGTTTTGGGCATTGATCTGCCTCCAATTCAAATAATTGTTAAATTGTTTTACTGTTATAGTTTTATAGATATTTTATTGGCTTCCTTTCAAATATGGGTTCATATTATTTGAAAGGAGGATTACAAAATTTTATTTAGAATAATTTGTCAATTTTGGTCACGAAGCTAATGCCAAGTTTTAAGTTTGTTTTTAAATTCATTAGTTATTTTTTATTGTAATACGATTATAGTTCATTATTCGGTGTTAAGGTCATTTGACTATTTTCGATTATTTATTGTTGCTCAAGAGTTTACATAGAAAAAGCCTGTAAAATGAGCAATTTGGGGTGCTGGCTGGACGAATACCCATTTAGCTGCCTGTGCTTTTTGGAAATCACGCCTACCTTAGGGGTCTATGGCTTCTCAAGTCAATTGAGATGTTCTGCCCAATTCTACGAACATTTTCTCAACAAGCAGCACAAATCATATAAGAGTGCATAGGAATTGTTGTCGGCAAAAATGTTGACTATTATTACTTAACTAATTATTACTTAATTTGTGGAATAATATTACGGTTTTGCTTTATTATTAGGCTTTAAGATCATTGAACTATCAGTAATTATTTGATATTGCTAAAGAGTTTTTATTCAAAAACTTGTGATTTTTATTCTGTGCGATTTTGATGACACGAAACACGTTTGAACAAAAGATGTTAGATGTGAGTTGCCTTTGTCTGTTATACTTTTCAACGTATTAAATGTAAACAATAAGCCTGTTTAATTATAATCTACGAGTCCATAGATATCAATTACCCAATTAAAATTTTATCCTTATGTACTTGAAAAAAGGATGCAAGCCGCAATTAGGATCCAAATTAGATAAAATTTGAAATACATAATATTAATTTATTGTTATATAAATACTTTATTATTATATAAATATATCACCCACAACTAAGTCCAAACATTTGTTGAGTATTTTTGGAAAAATGTTTGAATACAATTATTCCATTGATGTTTTGAAAAACATCTGCTACTAGAACAACAAAAATTAACATATTCCAATAAAATGTGAATGAGACAGGGTTACAATAAAAAGAGGTTAATCCCACTAGAGTTGCCGTGCACGATGATACGTACAATTGCTTTTAATGAATCAGTACAGTATGAGGTTCGCCAAATCAAATCACCTTGAGATTCATTTAAGGATTTAAGGTAAACCGCAATTCATATACTATCTATTATAAAAGTTCGTCTCTCCTGTCTTACAAACAAATATTGGGTTGTATCGAAATTTCGTTCGGTTAATTCGTTAGGTCACCATACGTCACTTCTCATGACGTTGAGTTCCTTCAGACACTATCATAACTTCCTTTCACCCCTTCTCTAAACTGTTTACTGTAGTTTACTTGTGTCCTCGTTCTAGTGGTTATAGCGATAAAAAAAATTTTATAAAGTGGAAAAATGAGCGAAAGAGAGCATTTCAGCATGTTTATGAAGAAAACGGATCAAATGAAACAACTTGCCAGAAATGGTTTAAAGGATTTTATAGGAGCGAGTTCTCCGTAATGGTTGCTCCTAGATCAGGACGACAAAAAAAAAAATTCCGAGAATGTGAGAGGTTTATTTATTGTTAATCCCCGTGCAACAGATAGCGAAATTGCTGAAATAATCAGAAATAAATCAGTCTCAACGGTTCACGGGGTCATAAAAGAGCTTTGATTTGTGACCAACCTCAATGTGTCATAAAGGCCTCACACCTCGTACTTTACCTCATATCTCGTACTTTCCAGACCTCGCCTCATCCGACTATCACTTATTTTGCAGTGTGAGTAACAACTTAAGGGATTTGAATTTCCATAACGGCGAGGAAGTGAAAAATCGAATCGAAGGGTTTGTTTTAGAAAAACCACGCGAGTTTTATGAAAGAGGAATTAAAAAACTCCCAGAGAGGTGGGAATAGTTTTTGAAAAGGGGGAGATTATATAATAGATTAAAATAATTGTTTTCTTGTATATAAATTCGTAAATAAATTTATTTTATTACAAAAGCGGAACGACCTTTCCGAACTACCCAATAGAAAAAGAAACCGCAGTTTTTTATAAGAAAACTCTAATGCGAAATTGTTGTCCTTGGTGATATTGAACATTCACATTAATGATGAATCATGTTAATGAAAGTTGATTGCATTCATTTCGAAATCAGGCCTATTAAAAGGCAATTTATATTGATAAAAGTTGTAGAGAATATTTTGGATGGGACAAAAATTTGCGGAGCAATTAATGTATTTTTTTTTAATACAACTTTAGATTTGTTCGCAAAATGTTATTTTAAATTTGAGTGAAATCGAATCGACAGAATAATGTATTACAGATCCATCTGTAAGTAGCATTTGTTGAAAGTCTGATTATCTCGGATTTCGTGAGAAAATTAACGTGCGTTTCTTATGTAATAACGCCTTTTCCAACTGAATATAAATCGTCCTAGCTCTTTCCACAAGACTTTAGAGCATCAATTAAAGTGAAAGCTGCTAGCACCATATGGGTAAGTAATTCGCTAAAATGCCGCTAATACAGGACACAAATCACTATATATGCAAAGGAACAAGTGGAGTTATTATACCATTAAATTATTTTAAGAAAATCAGTAAAAATCTAAGACGCCGCAACAGTAACATGACGTCGAAAATGGCATATGGTAACAATGTTTGCTAACAGAGAGTAAAAGCTGCACCTTTATTGCAGCCAACTTATTAAACGAAAAATCCACATGACGAAATATCAGTAAGATCATGATCTTTTAACATCCGATACCTTATTAGGCTAAGGATTTTTTCGACCTTTTCTGGAATAGACTGTCAGAACAACTGCTCTAAAGCTTTGGATACGATCACGCTTAAATTCGGCTGTCGACAATTACCTATAATATTCATTCAATTTGTTGTATTTATAAACCATCAAATGGCTAATGGCAGCAGCCACCCAACGTTTAAGAAAAATATTTTTGATATCACACAATTGATGCTGCTGCAAAACTCAAATCGATTGCCTGATCGGCTATACGCAATTTTTTTTTTTTTTTTTTTTGAAAAGGAAATCGTTCTACCAGCCGATCAATATTTAATGTTTTGTTAAAATCGGGCACAAAGTTTACTGTTTGCTCAAACCACAAAATTTTTTTTCATCTCGACTCATGTTCGATACTGTTATGAATTAATCGTAATTGTAACTCTTTCCCACAGCGTGTAGTTCGTTTCGTTTGAGGTTAGCATACCACAAAATTTCTGGGCAGTGTCAGAGGTGAGAAATATTGCATTGACCGCAATTATAGATTTCTTATCGATATCGCTGGCACATATGGAACAGACCACAGTTATGGGACAATGCATTAGTTTTTCAAGGTATGGGAAAAGTGAAATATTCGATGAACGAAGTTGCCCAATTTTACTGTTTAATTTTTACATATTAGTTTAGTTTAATTTTTACATATTAGAAACGTACTCTAAATATACTGGAACCTGTCAGCGTATGTTGTGAGTTTGAGTACCGTTTGCTGAATTCCATGAGTTGTAAGCTAATTTTAATTACCGACACATATAAGCATTGTATTTCGCATGCAATATTTTGCGTCTGACTTGCAAAGTGACAGCATATATTTTAAATTGGTCACTGTATTTGCGCAAACCTTTAACCGTTTACTGTTCAGCTAATCCTCGTCACGTTAAAGCAATTCTGATCAAACTCAAACATAATAATAAGTACATTTTTATATTCGACATTTTTTGTCCGACGCTAAGCGTAAACATCGCAGTTGCATTCTTAGCTGGCACTGTATATGCGATTATACAATAACAGCAAGTATGATTCCCTCCCGCTCATATCGTAGTAATTAAATAAAAAAAAAAAAAAAAAAAAACAATGTTATAGTTAAGTCTAATGGTTTTTAGGCAATCAAGTGTACGGTTTCATTAAATGATTCTCAATAAAATGTTCAAATTAATTTTGTTTAGTTTTCCTGCAACATCTGGCAACTACATGTGGAACTCTAAAATAAGTCTGCCATGTTTTTGTTTTTAATATTTTATGAAATCGGGTTATTTGTGTTTTTGTATAAATTTATTTTGAGTGCCTCTAATAAATTCAACTGAAGTTGTTTTGCTTTTAAATTTGTTCACAACAAAAAAGATAAAGGAAAATCGCCAGCGTCATAAACAAAATCGATGAAATTGAAAATAAACATGAACAAGAAATCAAACCAAAGCGCACATTTGCATTTGAAATTGCTTATCGCTAATGAACATGTATATTTAAATAAAATGTGTAATTGCATATTTAAATCGAAGAATACAATTACGAGATCTTTTTCCGTCAAAGCAAACAGGTTGGAAACGTGTTTAACGGCAGCTTTATGATGTCATAACCTTTGAGGATGTTTAATATCTTATATTTTTTTTGTTAATTAAAAATATCGTATGTAAACTCCTTCTGACGTCAGCAAAATCTGCAAATATTTCGTATTATTTTGCACATCTGTAACACTACCAAATCTTATAAAATTTAGGCATTAGGAGATTAAAATCGGCCTACTACTGAAACTGAAAATATGTGTCTGGTCTGGCAGATCCGAACTATCGATGTTATCTTAAAGACGCTGAATTTCTCTGCAATTAATTTGGCACTACCAGGAGAAATCTTCCTGCAAAATTTTACAAAACTGGCTTCAACTGTTTAATAAGGGTAGTGCTATTCGTCCATTTTGAAACTGCAAATTTCAGACACAGCTTACATTATTATCAATTCACCATTCTTTTACCTTTTTTAGTTTGCACAATAACATCATTTTTATTCACTATCATCATCTGGGTTTTCTTTGAAAAGCCATTTTTGAAAAATTTGTTGTTAAAGACGAATGCACTTAGCCCTCAGATTTAGTATACGGTTCAATTGTTGTCTCATTTCTTACCCATTCGAATTCAAATGATCAAATTTTCATGATGATAAAATGCATGTCACTAATTTTATAATTTCAGCTACTGCCGTTTGGATCCAGGCTCGTTGCCACTTGTGACCCGTTTTTCCTTAAAAAATAATTTTAAAAAATATTTCTTAACATTGCGCCACTACGATGTAAGAAGCTGCACTGACGATATTAGTTTGAACCAATTTTTTAAAAGATGGTCTCATTTCTGATCTTTTTAAAAGAAGGAATTTTAGTAAATTCCCTTCTTTAGCAACGGCGCTACAAAAGCAGGGTTTACAATAAATAGTTCACAAATTCTATTCACTACTATAGCTTTGTCCGATAGTGCTACTTTTGTACCTTTTCGGCGCTTACTTTCACATAAAAGTAAGAATTTAACTACACTTTTCTTATCACGCTGCTATTCTGTAGGAAGAATGTGTATCATACCGTTTATGATTTCAGTTTCAGTCTTCTGTATTAGGTGATGGTCTCATTTTTGTTCCATTCTTGACTGTTTTGTACCATAAATTATGAATTTAAAAAAATCAATTCCTTTCGCTTGCCTATCCATGCCTTTAGAAGAATGGACACTCCCAAATTTGTGAATCTAGCTTCGATCTTTTATTTCTAATAATGGTATCATTTTTGTTTACTCTCATCCCCATAAAGTAAAACTAACACAAAATATCATTCTTACCTCTTATTTCTTTAAAGAATATTAGAGTACGAATTTGATAACCATTTTAATAACTTTTTATCCAATTTCTGCCTTAAAAAGCGGGAAATTAAAGATTTTCCCTCATCGCTTGTTTACTCTGTGAGAGGAATATGGGCAACCATTTCCAAAGTTGCTTAATCTGGGTAATAATACCGGATTTGATACTTTTTGCCCCTTAGATCGAGCTTGAAAAAATCGTTTCTGTTCGGGCGCATACTTCGGAAGGGAAACATGGCTAGCAATTTTCATGTTTTATATTCATTCATTAAGTATGGCCAGTGGCATCAGATTTTTCACCTATTTCCTCGTTGCTTTTACCACTGAAAGTGTGAATTTAGAAAATTTCTACTCTAGATGAAAAAGTTCTTTATTCTAGCTATAGCGATTTGAACTAGGCTTGCGTGCCAGATTTGCCCTTTCTACGCCGTTTTATTGCACACATACCCTATAAGAGGTATGTTTACCCAAATTTTCGCGTTTCTTGCTTTAATCGTTTGGATTGAGAAATGATCGGTTAGTCGGTAAGTTACGCAACAATATATATATACAGGGTGGGGGGCCATGTGAAGAAGCAAAATTGTCGGTTCTGGTCCGAGACTAATCCCCGACGCTTGCATGAACGTCCACTTCACAGCCCTAAGCTTGTCGTGTGGGCTGGGATAACGTCAGCCGGTATTATTGGACCATACTTTTTTGAGGACGAAAGAGGGCATGCGATGACGGTTAGAGCGAACAATTATTGCAACATGCTAGCAGACTTTTTGGTGCCAGCTTTGCAAGAACTTCAAGGCAATACCTCGAGGATGTGGTTTCAACAGGATAGGGCCACATGTCATACGGCTAGGGTATCCATAGAGCTGCTGAAAAATGTTTTTCCTGGAAAACTCATTTCGAAAAGGGGGGATATTGAATGGCCCCCACGTAGCCCCGATCTCTCTCCATGCGATTATTTTCTATGGGGCTACCTCAAATCGGTAGTCTACGAGAATAATCCGACCAATTTAGAGCAGTTGAAGAGAAACATTATTCAGGAAAGTAACAAAATACCGTGAACAACTTTTCAACGAGTTTTCCAAAATTTACGCCTCTGACATCAGCAAAGTATGTAAATATTGCCATTTAGTACAACAACTTCGCAATTAAGGTCATTGTCCACTACGTAAGATTTCAATTTCAAGAGATTCAGATAATCACTGGTGGACTTATGTATGCGTACAAAATCTTGAGAATGACAGAAAGCGAATTGAAACTAAAAATGAGATAATCATCATATCGAATAGTATCTAAATATGTGTTTTTAAACAGCCACTGAAATAAATTACTGGTTAACACGTTTATTTGTTGTTAAGCGTGATAGAATTCTGATGAAAAATAGATGAAAGCTCGCATGATGGGAACTTCTATTATAGGGGAATGCAATTTATATACTCGCTTCCTCAAAATCTTCACTCATATATCTCATAATGAAAAATGATTGCGCCGTATTCTTTTCAGGTCTTTTTTTTAATATTACGCCGCTCCCATCTATGGTCTATAATTCACATAGATCTTTACCGATTCCAAGTTTCAACATCACCATAACTCCACTCCTACCTTGCGTTCCATGAATTCAATATGGAAGAGCTTCTGACACCAATTTTAGATTCACTGAGAGGGATGTAATGTATAGCGACAACTCCAAATGACAATTTGAGGAGCATTTACTAGGGCTCGTTGTTACATCGAGCTGATCGCCGTTCAAATAACAAACGATGAGTGGTCGTATTGGGGGTAGAAACCATGATTGTATGAACGATAATCACGTGTCCTCATCGTACAATCATGTTTGATGCAGTATAGATAACCTAAACTACTTCAGTTGCCAGAACAGATCGAGAACATCTGCACTATTGCCGATATTTTTGAAACCGAAAATATCCAGGTAGGTAACCATTCCCGGGGCCCAACTTCATCAGTCAACATTTCTTGCTTATCATGGCAATGGCAAAATGCTTATGCTGATCTTATGCTCTTTTCCTAAATGTTGAATACTTCGGCTGTTTCCTGTTTTTAGCAATGATATAGATTTACGTTTTTCTCCTGGACGTTGTGTTCTCCGACATTTGCACAGCCAGATCTGAAAAAATAGCAGTGATCTTTTTACTAAAACGGTATGGTAATCAAGTGAAATACTAAAAAATATTAAGTATTGAAAGGAATAATAGGAACTTGACGCTCCTCGAATACAACGAAGCACGGTATGATTAGAATTTTATATTAATTCCACGTCGAAAAGCTACAAGAAAAAGTAAAGTGTACACATATACTGTTCATCAGGAGAAAGATATATACTTAAATTTAAAATAACTACTTTTTAGGAAATTGAATACATTATGCATTGTACATTATGAAAAAACTATGAAACAACTATGAAACAACTATAAAATAACTATGACAAAACTGTTAATAATCGACAGCCAGACAACTTCACAGGCGGTGAGTCCATAAATTCGGCGGTGACGGTAATGGTTGTATAATTTCACTCATGCTCTGCCTGGTAGGGTGCACTGCAGGAGAATATATGATAGTTAATAGTCTATTTATCAAATCCAAAGCCAGCATTCTGATCAATTCCATTTCCTTAGCTCAAAGTAATCATTAGAGCTGCAGCTACATCGGAATAACCTAAATTGTGAACCCCCGCATTCGCTATCGGGTTAAAAGTGTTGCCCCAGAATTTACGATCACAAAAGCAGAAAAAAAACGATGCCCTTTTCAGTTCGTCCAGTTGCAAGTGTAAGTTTGACCACGTGAATACATTAATGGATTATGGTAGAAACAATATTTTAGGATTTAAAGTCATTCGGACTTGAAGATATTGTTATATTTTCAAATATATTAAAGGATTAAAAATATAACGATTTCACCAATTTTGTGTGGATACGCCAGTTGATTTCTACATACACTTTTAAACAAAATTTTAGGTTATAAGGTCGCACAATGGGAACGATCAATTGCCCTAACATCCGAAATTATATATGAGGTGTGTTTAAAAAATAAGGTGAATTTTAATTTTTCTCAAAAAATATTTATTTATTCATCAATGTCTATTTTATCTCCTTCAAAATAGTCCCCCTCAAACATAACACAATTGTGCCAACATTTTTTCCAATCCTTGAAGCAGTTCAGATATGCACTTTTTGCAACGTCCATGAGCTCTCTCAGCGAGTCGGCTTTTATCTCCTCAATCATCGCAAAACGCCGTCCTTTCATGGGTCTCTTCATTTTTGGGAACAGGAAAAAGTCGCAGGGGGTTAAATCTGGTGAATACGGTGGCTGAGGCATGATAACGGTGTTGTTTTTGGCCAAATAATCTCTCACAAACAAAGATCTCACTCATCTCAGGTGCATTATCATGATGCAGAAGCCATGAATTTTTTTCTACAATTCCTGGCGTTTTCTTCGTATTGCTTCACGGCAACGGTGCATAACTTAAATGTAATACTCCCTAAAAACTTCGGATGCACTACGCCAACTTGGCCTGCTTTTTTGGTCTTGGCTCTCCTGGACTCTTCCATTAGGACGATTGGGTTTTGGTTTCTATCTCATAACCATACGAGTATACGCATGATTCTTCCCCAGTTATGACTCTTTTAAGCAAATCTGGATCATCGTTGACGTCATTCAACAATTCCTGAGCGATACTCATGCGATGTTGTTTTTGGTCAAAATTCAGCAATTTTAGAACGAAATTTGCTGCTTCGAAGATATGCATGCATGAGCCAACCGATATGACGACATCCTAAAAAACTTGTCTAATTATGATTCAACAATTTTTTTCACTTTCTCAACATTTTCATCGGTTGTTGATGTGCTGGGGAGTCCAGAGCGAGCGTCGGCATTCACATCTTGTCGACCTTCTGTGAAAAGCTTGTACCACTTGTAAACACTTTTTTGACTCAGAGTACTCCCACCTTATGCCACTGTCAACATTTCAGGGATTTTTGAGCACTTAATTCCATTTTTTACACAAAATTTTATGCAACATCTTTGATCCATTTTTTTCGATAGCAAAAATCGCCGAACACGCAAAACACTTGTCTTATTTACGCCTCTCACAAACAAACTAAACCTGCTATATGGATAAAACCGTGTACATATCTTTGAGACGATTGTACCAACATAAAAAAAAAATAATAATCGAAAGTCGAATGTACGTAGCCCGCCAAATTTGAAAATTTACCTTATTTGAACACACCTCGTAAGCCAACACTAAATGGTAGGTTTTGTAAAATTGTGCGAAAATTTAATATTCCAAGTTTAAAAGTGGTTTTCGACAATCTATTATTTTTTATAGAAGGTAAGAGTAGAGGCGAAATTGCGAGTTTGAAAATAACCATTTTACACCAATTTATTCGTTAAATTTGACAAATCCTGAATAGCCGAATACAACTGAAGTCCCGATTGTATATCGCCTCATCTTTCAGATAACCAAAATATAAGTTAGCTTAAGTCTAAAATAGTATTTTCATTGTTACTTTCGAATCGTCTGCTTGAATCCGCTAGAATTTAACATATGGAAATTTCTTCCACAATGTGATTCTTAAACAATGTTTCAAAACAAAATTATGTTTTACATATTTGCGTTTATGCATAAATAACACGTCAAGCCAACTCAACTTTGGTGAAAAGACTCTGGATGAGCGCATTTATAAGTCAGTTCAACGTACTGAACTTTTTGATTCAATACGTATTCACTTCATCTATTGCGACGACGAGGGAAAACAACGATTATTTTTTTTTATATTATTAAAAATTATGTTATTGAACAAGAGTAGTGAAGTCCACGAGGGTGCGAGGTGCGCGACACACTGGGCATATTACAATGCGATTGCCAATGCCACCCTGGGATAGCCAGGTAAAACTTGAGCTATCTAGGAAAAGGGACTGACAATTTTGGTACTACCGCAATTGTCAACCCTTTCTTCGCAGCCAGGAGAATGTTTATGCTAGTGTGGAACATAATCCCCATTGGCGGAGGTGAGGATTATCTTACCATCTCTGCTACTCTATGGGTCTGTAGCACCCGGTTACAATGCAACGCCACATTCGAGCACAAAGTCTCTACCAGCGATTTTGGTATCAACCACAACCCGCGTGATGCTCCCACGCCACCGGCCAAACTCACCGGTTGGAGTTGGGTAGCAAAGCAAAGAGCAAAGCTACTACCAAATTGTGATTTATGCACCATACTTCACGGGATTGGTCGCCCTGTAGCGAAAGAGTACAGACTGGACATTTTTACATACCTGCAGGCACGGAGACTCCAGGCAGATGGAACTGCCGATACTACATAGCAAGGATGCAGTACCCTCACCGGTGGGAGACAGGAAAAATTCCAAACCCCTCCAAACTCCATGTCTGTCTGTATCAAGAAGATGCAGATGACAGGGCACGCACTCGAGACCTGCCCGTGTGTATCCCTATCACCCCCGGTACCAGACAAAGCCTTTGGCCAAACTCTGTAGCTAACCTACCCCCAGTTTCTACTCCTTGCTGTCCAGCGACTGGTGCCCCTGCACACGAGCAAACAGTTGACGACTATCAAGCCGAACGGGATTGTGGGATCAGCATGATCTCTATAGTCTCGTAGCCCATCAACCCCAGGTCAAAAAAGGTCGGCAGACCCACTTCATACAACTAAGTCGTAGTAGCCCTACGCCGAGCAAACGCTCTGGAAGCAAACACTGTTGCTCTAGCCAAAATACTCTTACAGTCATCACCCAACATAGTTATCGCTAGTCTACAAAACAAGCCGCCAGTCTTCGACTGGCGCACCACAGTTGCACGACTCGCGAACAGACAGGGAAAGACATTCAGTAACCCATGTCCCGTCAGCAAGAAGCCAAGACAGAGGTTAAAACCAAAGTCAGGGTTTCTCCCAACGTACCAAACATCTGGCAAAAACCTAAATGTGGTACGTCCGTTACGACTCTCTTCCCAACGTGTTTGCCATCTCGACAAAACACATTCTATTGGACGAATGCTCCCTAAGCTCCGCCCTACTCTTGCTCTCTACCACCTCAAGGGGCTAGTCCGTTGCCGCCAGTGTATACCCTTTCCTGGCCTTGAACTCCGTCGCACGAAGGATTACAACGAGATCCTGCGGGGCCGCACCCATCAGTACCTGAAGGGCTTCCGTCGAAACCGTTCGACATACTGGCATACAAGCCAATAACATCACTCTCTGGCAAAAAACGATCTTGCGGTATCCGAATGCAGAGTTCACTGATTCACACCACACAGGGAACGCGTGAGTTGCCATGGCAACAAACAGCCCCTGATAGACCATACGAACAGCTCGTCTACTAAGCTCCCAGTCACTCCTAAGCACTCGCCTAAGCTGGCCAACAACGCTTACCAGCTTACTTCTCAGCCTATCTAAATGAGGCAAATAGTTCATTCGCTCCCCCATGGTAACACCCAAGTACTTCACCTCGATGACGCATCTGTACACAAATCCATCAGTCAAACGAACGAGTGGCTTGCGGAAGCATCATGCCGCAAGCGCATCATGTTGGTCTTATCGACAGCAACATCTACACCGATATGTTCTGACCACTGACTAACTATCGTCATCATGGCCAGGATCCTCTGTTCCACCTAAGAACGAGAGCGATCCCCAACCATGATGAGTAGGTCATCAGCATATGCATAAACTTTGCACTCCTGGCACCGTAAATCCTAAAGCCTTTCCAACACCCACAAGAGTAATGAAATAGAAGTTTGCAATAGAATTCAGATTAGAATTTTTCTGTATTTAATTCAGTGAAGTCTTGTAAACTGAAGATACTACAAGGGCAGCCCCAAAACTAGCCGACTTAACAATGAACACACAAAAAAGTTGAGAAAAATATTCTTTATTTTTCAACATAATCTCTATCGTGATAACACTTTTTCCAGCAATATTCAATAGCTTTTATACTCTGTTTAGAGTAAGAACTGCTTAAAATAGTCGCCAACCCCAGACTCCACCTCTTCGCTGTTGGCTGATCTTTTAAAACGAAGTCATTTCTTCAAGTTTGGAAATAGAAAATAGTCTGAGGGTGCTAAATATGACAAATAAGGCGGCTGATGAAGCAGCTCGAACTTTAATTCATTACTTTGGCCATCACTACTGCGATGTGTGAACTAGAGCATTGTCTAGATGAAACAACACTTTCCCTTCTATAATAACATCACCTAAACACTGCAATAAATTAGTTTTTTCTTTCTGAATATAATTAATAAAAAGATTCCCATGCGTATCCCAAAAAACAGACGCCATGATCGTGCCTGCGGATGGAACCATATTCGCCTTCTTTGGACATGATTGTCCCATTCCAATTCACTGTTTTGACTATTTCTTTGTCTCAGGTGTGAAGCGGTGGACCCATGTCTCATCCATGGTTATAAATTGAGGTAAAAATTCGGCTTTGTTGTGATGAAACATCGCCAAACGCTCTACATTTTCACGGCATACATCTTGCAGACAGCTTTCTCATCTTCAAGTCTTCGGTCAATGCACAATGTATAGTACTTTTTGATGCCTATCATCTAATACTATTTTGTGGATTATCTCAATTATATCTGGTGTGCAGACCTCAATAGGTCAACCACTAAGTCGAAACTTGGGGTGAAATAGAGGCAGAGAGAAACAAAAAGCAGTTTTTGATCTGGCGATATGCAGAGCCGTTATTTGTCTGTATAGTTGAATTGGAAAATATTGAAATATATGACATGAGGCATTTGATTCCGCTAAATCTTCTAAAGTGTCATACATGCTGTCGTCTAGTCATGTAGATATATTAATTTGTAGCTAATTATGAGTTTAAATTAGATCGATAAACACTACCTCATCATTTCAGTATTTATCAAAAGGTCTGATAATCATCTCTAGACCAGATAAAAATAAGAAACATTAAAACTGCTTCTAATCGCCCCTACCGCACATATCGCACCTGTCGCACCTATTTAAATCATATATGTTATAAAACTTACCTATGTTTGAATATGTATCAAGTTAACAAAACAATTTGTTCATCTACAAACCAGATATGACCGATTTGCAACAAAAAGTTCTAACATTTTAATAGAAACAGCCAACAATAGCGTTGATAACACAAAACTGTTTCTGGAAAAAAATTACGACAAAATAGTAAAAAAAGTACTAAACTGAAAATCTTTCAAAATTTGTGTTTGTTTATAGGTATATTGATATCATAAAATACCTGAATCGGACAATTTCGTCTTTTCCCCCTTGGGACCCACTTAGTGGCATAAATACACAGACTGTCCGACGCGTCGGTTTAGCAATAATTTAATGCTATTATTAAATATACGTTGTTGTTGTTGTCGCACCGTGGGACATAAATTTGTGTTTGTTGAATTCTATCTATTTCTAACAATTTATTGATGACATCTTAACAACTACTGCTCTCTTTTATCGACTAAAAAAGCACTTACAATAAGGGTTGTAATGTATAGAAGACGTCTATATTAATGAAAATGATCCAGGAAAATTGCTTTGTGTCGAATTGGTCAGCTCGATACTCTTGAAAATAGACGATAATTGTTTCAAAACCTGTCGATACAATAAATTTTGTAGTCTTAGGTCAATATTATTGTCTATAACTGCAAAATTTTAAAAGTTTATAACAAAATTTGCAATACCATCATATACACAGAGCTTAGTAAAATCTAATATTATCAAGATTGATATTCGACCATAATCAATTCATGTTTACTACAAAAAACAAAAAAAGATCTTAATGCTATGTAACACGAACGTCATAACGCATACGAGTATACTAGCAAGAATGAACTATAGAATATAAATAAGCCCCCAATTTTCATTTATGTAGCAAATTTTAACAATTTTACTCTTTGAAATTGAAATTTTTCTACAGTTAAGATGAGATATTGGAAATTTGATATGATCTGAGAATCACATTGCTATATAAATGTTGGGTTTGGTACATAATAATAATGGTGCAATTTTATATTATGCAGCAAGTACGGTAAAAAGTATAATCTGTTTTTCTGACTATTTTTTCCGACTATTATCGGCGTGTGTTATTAGGAACGCTTAAATATGTATGACAACACAATTGCGATTCTTGTTAAGGTGACGCAGTTGCGATCAGTCTCTGAGGCTTAACATAACTTGTGAAAATGTGACTGTTAGCCCCACCCCTTTAAGTATCCATACAACTAACCTTAAGCTTAATATAACATAATTTAGCATAACTTTGAAAAATTCTCGTAACTCTCCTTTATAATTGTACGTCTTTAGTTTAGGGCTAAAATTAAATGAGCTAAATACGCCCCAACAGTTATCTCTCATATCCAGTGTTGGATGTGAAAAGAATAAATTGTTAGCTTGTACATTAAAATTCGTAAGTCCCTTCAGCCTGACGGAGTAATCTGGGATTATTTTGCCCGATCTTTTATTAAACGACTATGTACGAGTATAGTAAAATTTGAAATGCATTTGTCATACTTGTTCAAGCTTTAAACATTCGAATGTAATCTTAACCGTGAATAAAATTGATCGAAAATTACATATTATATTAATCATTTTGCAAAAAGATAACGATTTTAAAATGAACTTGATAAATTGGTTCAACTGGCTTCACGTTCTATCGTAACTATTGAAATGGCCATATGAATCCACTGAAACTGTTGCACACTGTAATTTCGTCATGCATTCCAGTGGAGGTGAAATAGAGATAGAGAGAAACAGAGAGCAGTTTTTAATCTGGCAATGTGCAATGCCGTTATTTGTCTGTATAGTTGAATTGGAAAATATTGAAATATATGACATGAGGCATTTGATTCCGCTGAATCTTCTAAAGTGGCCGTCATGTAGATATCTTTATTTGTAGCTAATTATGAGTTTAAATTAGATCGATAAACACTACCTTATCATTTCAATGTTTATCGAAAGGTCTGATAACCATCTCTTGGCTTCATTTTCGATCATAACTATTGAAATGGTCATACGATTTGAGAGCAAAGCTACCCAATGGATTTGAAAATCAATTTCAGCATTCATGGGGTCAATTATCCTAACATTAGATTCGCCCTAATATTTTGTGCAGCATAACTTAACTTCCCTTCAATAGATTTTAAATTCAAAAAATTTTGTGGAATTTGATTGGATTAATGGACATACAACCAGTACAGAAATGTCAGACTGATGAATTGACTTACATGTGCCAACGTCTCTTTGTTTTGCTGCAAAAAAATATTCTGAACTCCTCCGTTCTGGAAAATATAGGAAGACAACCGATTTTTACTAAATCCGTCCATTAGTATGTGCGGTCTTCTAAGGGGGTACTGAATGCCAGTTGATAGCTCAATTATACTGAATATAGCAATTGAATGAAAGTTACGAATATATGAATACATGAATTACATGAGGTTATTGTGGTCATTCCGTCGATGTTTTCGTATTTTACTCAGTATTATAATCTAATATAGGCGACGAGAATTTAAGTAACTTCAGCCTAAGAACTGGGGAAATAAAATTTCTATAAATCGGTCAATTTGTAAGAGAGGTGCCAGAGCGGGCGTGGCAGTGTCGCACATTTCGTTCTTAGGAATTAATTTACCAAACGAAAAGTATGTGTCAAATTTGGGTGAACTGCGCCAACTAATTGAAAGATTTGAAAATAATAATATGTTAGTTGATATTGAAAAGTGGATGTGAATTTCGGAAAATAGGTCAACTTGTAAGTGACCTATTCAACGTGATCAAAACGTTGCTAAATTTGGTACAACCTATATGTATATATGAGACCAAGAATATATGGCTAAGACTAAGTCGGTCAGTTGAAAGGTACCAGAAGGCGTCGGGTAAATCGTTCGAGTTTTTCAAATTTTATAACGAGTTATGACACAATACAACGGACAAATATGGTTGTGAACGAGGAGTTACAAGGGGAAAGTTGAATTTCAGGAAATTGGTGAATTGGTATGGGAGATACCACATGGAGCGCAGCGCATGGTGAAAAGTATATAAATTCCTACCTAATTTTGGCGACTGTCTAAGTTAGCGCCTGTTTTCTGTTTGTTTTTTACACTTTCACCTGAAGGGATGAAAGTATATATCATTTGATGTGCAAAACTGTGACATCAAATAGGCAGCGATTAAAATATTTTTAACCAAAAATGCTTCATGATTTTTTAAGTCGACGGAGCAATGTCCGTCTGTCTGGTTGATTGGCTGGCTGGCAGATCCCATAACCAAAACTTTGCACAGGCCAATATTTTCTCAGGTCATAGGCGAAGATTGCAAATGGTCAAATCAACCCACCGCTTCAAGTACCTCCCATACAAACTGACCGATTTTCTGAAATTATACGTTTTCCCTGTAAATCATAATTCGTTAACAGCAGCTATGCCCCTTCTAAGCGATTTAACTCAAATATTCTTAGTTTCATATCTCTCAGAAAGTTGTACGGAACTCAGTCAAACTTGGCACTTAGTTTTGAACTTTTAAATGCACATTAGTTTCTATACCAATGTCTGATTTGACCAACATATTTCTAGTTTCATATTCTTTAAGCATTTGTAGTAAAATCAAAATTTTCGGGTACTATGAATTTGGTTAAAGTTCTGAGAATGGAAACGGAGGTCATTATCACGTTATCACGTTACCTTTTATACAAATTGGCTGGTTTATAGATCATTAATTCGTAAGCTGCAGTGACTTAAGTTAGTATCAAGTATATAAATATATTGTAACGGTAAAATTTGAAAACATATACCGGATAACAAAGCCCCTCTGCTAGTTCCCATTGAAATTATCTAATTTAACATACAAATTCCTAGATTCATATCTGTGCTTTAAAGGCACTAAATTCAGTGTAAGACAACGAGCGTCATTGGAGCATTGTCTTGAAGAAACAACACTATCATTTCCGCAAATTCGGCCTTTCTTCTATAATTTCATTACCTAAACCGCTACGATAAATTAGCATAATATTCGCCGTTAATGGTTTTTCCTTTCTTAGGATAATTAATCAAAGTAATCCCATGTGCAACCCAAAAAACAAACGCCATGACCTTGCCTGCGAATGGAACCGCTTTCAGCTTCTTTGGACACGATTCTCTCATTATAGTCCAATGCTTTGTTTGATGGTTCTTTGTCTCCATTTCAGTTAGCTCACGCACCTTCTGTCGATGATCATCCAAGACCATTTTGTGGATTTTCTTAACCGTGTCTGGCGTAGACATCCGAATTGGACGACAACTACGGGGTTCATCTTGGCAGCTCGCACAACCTCGTTTGAACTCTGCTACTTAATATTTTACAGTCATAAATGAAGGAGCAGACTCCCCGACTTTAACATTGATTAGACTGATTAGACCTGATTAGACTGATTAGACCTTTCAAATGGAAATGTGGATCACATAACGGTGACTAATTTTTCCCATGTTTACAAATTCATTGAGATCGTTAACTTTTGATAGCTCAAACATAAATACTAAACAACGTGACGCCTTAAAACCTAAAACATGTGTTTTATAAGATTGCCACTTTTCACCAAAGTAATTTATTTTTTCAAACTACTAGCAATTACTGTAGTGGTTCAAAATTTTGCGATCTTCTTAAAATTCGGTTCTGTGACTAATTCAGAGATGTTCATATCTAAAAGACAATTTTGGAGGTATTTAAGTTAATAAATGCTAGACTTCCTTAAGAAAGTGAATAATGGGCCTAATTGCACAACGTATCCCACTGTCCACATCAATTGTCGTTGTTTACATTGAAGCTTATCTTAAACAAATAATGTTTTTTGTTTTTATAATGTCAACATTAGTTTTGTATTCAATAGTTGTTGTTTATTTTTTTATTATTATTATAGTTCTTTTTTTTTTTGCAAAATATCTATAAAAAATCAACTTGCAAATAATGTGTTAACAATTAGAGTACAGTAAAGCGTCTGGCGGTGCGGTGCGACGCGAACGGTGGTTACGCTTGTTTAGCATTCACTTGATATTCACACTCTGGTGTGATTATAATCTCTAGAAGTTGTTGTTGTATTTTCATATTTTTGTACTATAAGTCATTACTTTATGCCTCGAATACCAGTGTACTGTATGTGGTTATATTTATTATTGCAATCAAGCTTAAGCACGATCACAGATCTGTGAATTAAATTTGAATTTGTGGTAGGCAGTAGCTGTAGTGGCGTTAATGCTAAAAAATTTAAATAAAACTGTGGTAATCGATGCGGGTGTAGATTATAAATATAATTCTTTCTGTCTACAGCATGAGTTTCCAATCGGACAACCACGTAGGGTTTTCAAGGTAAAGATAATGTCTACATATGTAGCCAAATCTTAAAATAATTTGTAAAATATCTCAGATCACTCTCGTAACTAGTGATGCGATGTTTAGTAGCATATTGGATTCGATATTTGTTTAAGCCATCTATCTTTCTTTGAGCGGCGATTACCACGATATATTGATGGATTCTTCGAGCAGTCGACGTTTGGAACAGTCAATTTCGTTAAACTGTAGGCCCGTTCAGTGAGTCTAAAATTTGAATGTTTTTTAGTCTTTATAGGATTGGAATGTTAAAACTTTTTTGCAATATATCATTAATTGTAGAAAATCCAGAATAAAATAATATATATATATATATATATTATGTTTAAAATTGTCAAATTTTTGTTTTATGATTTTTTTTTTTCAATACTTCACTTTAAGTCGGTTGTCCTTAACACATGTCGTTTACAAAGGTTGTTCGACTTTTTTTTGGGTAAATCAAGAAAAAATCAGATAGAAATAGCAAATTTGTTCAAAACAAATTTAATGCCGTCTTCGTGTTGAGATCCGCGAAATATTTTAAATTAAATAGACACAATATTTAATAATAATGTTTATTGATGGTGTTATTTATTAGAACCCTGGACGAATGCTATTTTTGCGCACTCAAGTTGTTTTGCTTCACTTTACTTCACTTCATTTACTTTAACGAACTCACAGGCTACGAGTCTTTTCTGGTCACCTTTTTAAATGAAAGTCCAAACAAAAAATTTCTGACAAATAGCAAGCGCTTCGGTTGGGTTATAACAAGTTTATTATGGGGTTTTTAACATCTGAAGATACCTATCGGAGGTATCACAAAGATATATTTATGATCGTCGTAAAATTGCATTTCCATAAGTGTAAGCACGCTTAAACTAGGAGGCCGTTAAAGGGTCATCTGCATTTGTTCAAAATTAGCCAACAGAAAGGATAAGGATTAAAATCAGCGGGAGCTTTACAATAAAACTGACAGAAACTCCTAAAGTTTATATATTTTTGAAACGGGTATAACAACTAAAAAAATATGTAATAAGTAGCCTTTTTCAAGCTAAGAAGGCGTTTCCGTTGTTTTGAATTACATTTATTTATTGGTTGAAAGCAATATATGGTAGCAACAGGAAAATGTCATCTCAGCTAATACACTTTTTAATGAACTGAACTTATTTTAGAAGCTGGTGTTGAAAAATGTCAAACGATATAGATAGATAAACATTTTCAATGGATAAACGGCTAAAGTTGATATTATCTAAGAGAAGAGGGTATGTTTGCCACTTCCACGTACATGAAGAGTCGGTCTCTGGACGTAACAAAAATATTGTCAATCATCTGCCACGTTTAAAGATTAGTCAAGGACGATTTCACAAAAGTAAAAACTATTTTATGCCACGTCCCCTAAAAACGGCGTTGAACTCCAATTGTTATATTCCGCATATTGTTATCCAGGGTTTAATAAGATCTACATTTCGTTATTTTCTATTTTTGGCTCTGACATCAAATTCTAAAACAAAACATACAAATATATACGATATGTTATATTCGAAATAAAGGACGATGAGGCTCCAAACTAAGCTTTCAATGAGTATCAAAATAAAATACGTCTAAACCCAATGAATGTGAGAATTTCTACAACATCCCAGAGGAAAGGGAATTTGTTTTTTTTAACATATTTTAAAACAAAAATTTTAATCGAAATATTTTCCCAGCTTTTCTTTTAACATAAAACGTTTTAAATGTGGTTATTGATATCAGCTGTGTGGCAGTATTCTTAAATTAATATCCGGAATAAGTCAATTTGGTCATTTTCAACAGAGATCCCCTAGTTCAAATTACCATCCTACAATGCGGACATTGATGTGTAGCAACGGCCCACTTGATATTGCCATGTGACCCAACTGGAATTTGTAAACCAACTTCCATGAACAGCACTTTTTGCCAGTGATTTTAAGTTCCACATGTAGAAAGTAAATTAAAGCTATGATTTCGATGCAACTTTTATTTCATTATATGTATGAAATACAAAGTCATTTAAATGACCGCCTCTGGATTAGTTGCAGCAGTGGATCCTTTTGGGGTATTTTCGAAAAAATACGGCGCAATGACACCTCCAGACCACAATGCGCACCAAACAGACAGTTTTTCCGGTTGCAATGGCTTCTCCACAATTACTTCTAGATTCTCCCAGCTCCATGTCCGACATTTTTGCTTGTTGATGTAACTACCGAATGAGAAATGAGCTTCATCGTTGCCAAAAATTTTGTTCGATTAAACGCCCATTTCTGAATCACCACTTTTGTAGTAAGTTTTCGTTCTTCGGTTGTTAAACGGTCCATATTCGGATGACAGGTATTTAACAGCTGCTTTGAGGTTTTGAAACTACTAAATGTATAACCCTGTAGGATGCCTCAGACATGCAATGTTCAAACACAATATTAGTTTATTTGAATTAATTTTCGGAAATTGAACAAGCCGAGACATATTATATAAAACCAGCTTTTCTAGAAAGAAGCGGCAGTGAACAAGACTAGTGCCATCTTTAACAAACCTGCGACATGTCACTGCAGTTTTCTCAAGCATAGTGAAGTAGTCAGCAAAAAATGGGTCCGGTGATAAACAAGGACAGAACGAAGTTGTTCATTTCGACGACCAAAGAGTCTATTCATTTGGAACTCGGTGTAAACTTTGACAACTGTAACTATGGAGTAGTGGATGAATTCATTTACCTTGGATCATCTGAGTGTGGAACTGATGATGTCAGCCTTGAGATCAAGAAAAGAGTGTGGCTTCATACAAAGACCAAATACAGCTGTTGGAAAACAATTGTTTTTATAATTTCAGCCGGAGAATTGAAGGTATATGGCTTGATATGGCAGAAACGTAACGCCTAGAATAAAGCGTCCAAAGTACCGTCTAACTATCTTTTAGCTAAATGTGTTTCATAATGTGTCAAGTTGACTAAGTGGTGTTCGCCAATCTGGGTGGCTGGTAGACAAATCTCATAAATCCTTAAGCACCTTCTTACAATTGTCCACAGTTTAATACTTTCGCAGATCGTAGCCGGGGTAACCACTCCCAGTAACCAGCAGTAAGAGACATTTTTGTCCATGATATTGTTTCATAATTTCCAGTAAAACTGCCAAAAAAAGGACCGAATAAGTCCACGCCTTCTTACTTTCTCGCTTATAAATTCCCTACTCAAAACATATATTATATTATAAATTTGGCTCCTATTCAGCGTTTCCCAAGGTAGTGTTTCAGAATGAAAACGGAACACATTGACACACCCATTCTGGTACCTCTCATACAAATTGAACGATTTTTGGAAATTTAATTAATTCTCTGTACATTACATTTGTTTTGTTATTTTGTGCAACACCCCTTCTGGTACCTCTCATATAGATGACCGACTAAGCCCATATATTATTATACTTAAACTTGCCATATATCATACGTTTGGTGATTTAGGTTCTGAGAACGAAATTGGGGGTTGTAATCGCGTCTATTCTGGAATTTCCACTGACCCCTTTTCCATTGAAAAATTGGCCGATTTATCGAAATTTAATTTTCTACAGCAATTCTTAATTCGTAGCCTGAAGTTACTTAAATCCTCGTTAATCATATTGCTTTACAATATTTGGATAAAGTGAGGAAAAATCGATGGAATGATCACGACTTCTCTGATAAGTGATAAATTTTGAAAAAAATTGAAAGAAAGAATCTATGAATATGTAAGTCATAGAAATTGATAAAAATTGAATTTCTATGACTTACATATTCACAGATTCTTTCTTCCAATGGCATTACACTCAGTATAATTGAGCTCGCATCAGACAGTACTGAGAACGAAAATAGATTGCGCTGCCACATGCACATAAATCGATAATCGATTTAGCAAATATCGCTAGTCCTCCTACATTTCCTAAACGGAGGACTTCAGAATGATACAATTTTGCTTCTTTTACAGTAACTAGTTGAGAGTATTCTTTTTCCAGTAACACTAAAGAACGTTGGGTCAGATGTATGTGTTGGTCAGTTCATCTGACAGAAATTTCTGTACTGGTTATACTTACGAGTACACCTGAAGGAATGACTATGTAGGTAAGGTTAGGTTAAGTCAGTGAGGCAGTCTGAACAGATAGACTCACTTAGACTGTATAGTCCATTGTGATACCACGGAAACTAGAGATATGGATGTCCCTAGTTTCCCCCGTTGAACCTTCCTGAATGTCTCAAGAAGCTATTAAGTCGGACAAAATCTATAGCTTCCAGATCTCCTAGGTCCTTAAAGAAATAAGAGCCCAGTGTTGATCTCCGCTTGCTCGCCAGGCAATTACACAGAAGATGTTCTATAGACTCCTTCTCCTCTTTACCCCTACAACTCCTGCAGAAGTCACTAGTCGCAACCTTCAGTCTCATTGCATGTCTTCCAATCAGATTATGTCCCGTCATAACGGATACAACCAATGAGACGTCGGGTCTTGATACCGACAGCACTGTGTGTGAACGCTTCAGATATAGGCGAGACCAAATCTGTCTGGATTGGTTACAGCCTCGGACAGACTCCCAACTACCATTTGGCCAGAGACATGCCCACGGACTTCAACTCGGCTGGAGTCTGTAAGGTTGTCCCTAGTCTTGCTAGTTCGTCTGCTCTGCAGTTCCCTGGTATGGGCCACAGGGACCACAGGGACCCGGCACCCACATAAGGAGAATGTTGAAATGCTGAGCCATCTTGTTAAGAGATCTGCGGCAATTCAGGGCTGATGTTAAGTTCAGGAAGACAGAATCCAGGGATCTAATGGCAGCTTAACTGTCAGAGAATATGTTAATCTCCACCGTGGTGAGGACGTTATATCTCAGCCATTCTGCCACTTCCTTAATCGCCAAAATTTCGGCCTGATAAACACAACAGTGCTCAAGTAGCCTTTTTGCCATGTCTTTGGAGTAGTCCCCGAAACCTACCTGATTATTTAATTTTGAGCCGTCAGTTTAGAAGTCGACATACAGTCTTGTACCAGGAATTTTACATTTTCATGTATCTCTATCTGGTATAAGTATATGGTACTTCCTGTTGAACAGTGGTTCAGCCAGAGTGTAATCTGTGGTGCCAGTTATGTCAGACACCATGTTCAGGATCACACTGTGACCATAACCTCTGTTTGACTACTGTGATAGCTCTCTTAGCCTTACCGCCGCAGCTGCGGCAGTCTGCATACTAATTATGTCCATGGGCAGTAAATGCAAACCTACATTTAGGATGGGGTATGATAGACTATGGCTAGGATAGACTAGGATAGAACACCTCCAAAAATGACTATGTAACACCAAGAAGAAAATGTGTAAGTACCACGCATGTTTTGACCAAATGCTTTTCAGAACTTTTTAAGCCGATCGAAGAATGCCGTTCTCTGACTGGCTTTTTCTCTGGTAGACACGACAAGTACCTTAAATCTTTATGATATTTCTTAAAACTTAGCATAGTCTATGATTTTGGTAGATCGTAGGCGAGAGTTGTAAATTACATATATCAATCCACTCCTTCTGGTACCTTTCACTTCTCTACCACCAATACCAACTGGTCAATTCAGCAAATCAAGTTAAAATTTTGCTTCTTTAGATACTCCGATTTACAGAACCCGTTTGCCACACTATGGAAGATGGAAGCGATAAAACCAAGTTCATATGTTTTATTTGGGTAGACCATACCGACCGATATGACCTATTTTCAGCTATAACTACCTTTGACTTAGCCTATACCAGGGGTGATCGGCACGTGTATCAAAACATTGATCAATATAGAACATTTTATACAGTGATTCTCTTTTACCCATCTAAATAACAGTCACTAAAATTAGTCACGTTCAAATGAAAACTGTGGCTTTTGGAAGCGATGCAGCCGACCTTGATTGGTACCCTTGAATGGGGGCTATAACAAAATGTGGATCAACGGCTTGGCCTCTCTACAATATGGATTACTCTTGACTCGGCTGATTCATATGTACTAAATATAATCAAAGTTCAGAGAAAAAAAAGATGTTTAGAAACGATGAAACCAAATTTGGGTTGAACCGATATAAACCATTTGCAAAGAGGATCATTCTTGATTCAGCCAATTAAAGCTTACTAAATAAAATGAAACTTTAAATGTACCATAAAGCTAAGTTTTAACCCAATTAGTATGGATACTATACGAAAACATAGAAAGCAAGCCAAATTTGCAAGAATGTCACAAATCTCACTTTTAACGAAACAATTTACCAACTTTGCGTCATACCAAAAGAATACGTAATTTGTACATGTTTTATATAATTTTAGCTAGAGATGAGCAATTTTATTTACTATCATATACGGCATAAAATTTGAATTCGCAATATGAATTTTAAAATTTCAATTAATATCCACCTCTTGTGCCAAATACACCTCTGCATGAGACTTTCTACTCGTAAAGTTAAATGTACATGTGGGAGAATCTTCTCCCGTTCCGATAGTATAATTCAATATTCAATTACAACAAATAATCAAGCCTGATAAAGCAGTACATATTAGGCGACGATTATATTTCATATCATAATTTGAATCTCCATTTGGAAAGACGTCTCGCCTGCCACACACACTTATTTACATGTAAATGTACAGATAAAGACATAATTTATTTGCAAATATTGAATTGAACTAGCACACATGCACAAGTCTTCGTGTGTAGAATGAATTGTTTAAAAGACGATAAGATAAGACTATTCTAAAAATAATTTAAGTAAATAATAAATTCATGGCAATGTGTACAGAACTACAATCCATGTGCTATTAATGTGTACCGTCATGTGTGCGTATGTGTAACTAAACATTGTGATAATGTGTGTATGTACATAAAATTCTTAATTAATCTATTAACAGAGAGTTGAACCCTAACCGCTAGGTCAACATATTCGTAGCTGTAACCCGTTTCGTTGAAAATGTAATAATTCCAGATAAGTTTGAAAGTTGTACGGTAAGTAGATAATCCGACACAGATATTTTCAATCGGCTAGTGAAAAAGGGAAAAATGTACCGCCCCACCTTTGAGGTGGTAATTAGACAACGCACCAAATAAAAGCTATTTAGTTTATAGCTCTAACTACAGTCTTGCCTATGGTAGTAAATATGTATACCAATTGATACGAAAACCAATAAAGAAATTTCAGCCAAATGAACTGATATGCATACGCCGCCCTCCCCTCTCTAAGTCCTCTTACTCAAATTTGATGGTTAGTTTGTAGCTTGTGTGTAAGAGCAGATAGCTTCCTCCAAGCTCTTAGCTTACGTCTTAATTGTGGATAATCCGATTGCAAATCGCCTTAAGTGGAATAGAAAAAGTGTCGATAATAAAAGGTGTAGCAAAAATAAATCCATAATTTTAGTATGACACTGAAGACTAAATTTAGCATACTTAGAATGATCCGATTTAAGTCAAATATTAACTGTTTTTTCGACAAAGCTAATTCCATTATGCGTCTCTAATAGAAAAGCTGGGACAGTCGGTTTTCACAAGTTTCTGTTAAGGCGAATTCAGGGCTATGGGGTGAGCATTATTCCTTTTGGCTAAAGCTGGCCGCTTTTGGGCGATTATTTTCTTCGGACGTTTCAATTGTTGACAGTACATGACCCTGTCAATTCCAACAAACTTACAGCAAAACCTCCCTACTAAAGCTCACCGCGATTCGATCCCGACCGTTTTAACTTGGTGCTGCCGTCAGTGGCCCACTTTTCTTAATTAGTCACCGTTTGCTTCGGAAATGTGTTGTTTTTGTTGTACACAGTAAAAGCTTCCTACCCCGGCTCACAGCGTTTCGACCAAGAGCGTTTTCACTTGATGCTATCATAAACGACACACTCTCCATGATCAGTCACCATTCGCTTCGGAAATATGTCGATTTTGTTGCGATTCACTAGCGATTCGCAGATGGAAATTCGCTCCATGTGTTTTTTCGCGTTAACTCGTGTGGCACCCACTTAAAAAATATTTTTTTGTATGCAGCCATTTTCAAGTGGTTCCAAATGGATTTTTCGGCAATGTTTGGTCCCTGGGTATACAAAACGTAACGGTCAAACATGACTGATTACGTTTGATTTTCATTATTTTATTGACATTTTCGATAATTGGCCTTAAAAAGCATAATGCAACCTTGACATTAAAATTACAGAAATGGTGTTGACGAAATCCAAATTGATTCTTACAATTTCAGAATGTGAATAGTATTATTCACATTTTTAAACTCTCGGGTAATATATGGCATATTTTCTCTTCGTTGTTGTCCATTTGCGACCCGCGCTCTAACAGTAATGAACTAAACAATCACAAACTATCTGAGTTGTTTTTTGAGTACGAAATCCTATCCTCTTAAAGCCATCTAGTGTAACCCATTTGGACTTATACATACAATAAATAAATTACTAACACGATCTATATGAAAAATAATGGATTTCTTTTTTACCGAAATTAGCTATTCAAACTATATCGGTTATTGATGGTAAGCTACAATAGAATATTTTGCAAATTTTCTATATATAATACGTTAGAATTAGGATATTCACCAACGAAAACCGGCAAACCATTTATTTTATTCTATATCTTATAAACTTAAGTTGTGAACACAAGAAACTAAACAGGAATTGATTCTATTCTAAGCCCGAAGGTTTTTATCAGTATTCTTGCAGATTGGCGACCAACTTAAAGGTACTCTAAGTTAGAAAATATGACGGGCGTAAAGTTGGACAGCCACCATAGCCTACCTTCACCTAACAGCACGGTAAAAATATAACATCCAGAGGGAAGCGTTAAAATATCAAGTATCTTTTGACCATGCATAATTCACGGCCCGTTTGGGCGATGTCTGCCTGTCTGCTTTGCTGACTGGGTAGTAGTGGCCGGAACAGCCCGATATTTTGACAAATCGTAGCCGGAGACTATAAATCAGGGGGGAGACCAAATCCTTCACGTACCTCTCATACAAATTGGTTGATATTCAAAATGTCAATACTTCCTCTGTAATTTCTGATTAATAGGCTGCAATAGCCTAGATTCAAAATCCGAAAAAAATTTACTTATTAACTATGTCCCTTTCTATCCTTGATTCATTGACTGGAATTACTTTTTGTCAGTGTATTGCTTTATAATGCTTGCTAAAATTTGAAAAAATCGACCGAGCTATCACGCTCTTTTGGAATATCCCTTATAAATTATCTACTTTAACCCGTAAAACCGTTACTTCATTTGATCGCACTACGTTCAGTACAATTTGGAACGAAACAACTTAGTTTTACAAACGAAAATGGTCATAATTTCCAAGCTTCTTAGGGTACCTCACATTCAAATTAACCGATTTGTCATAAATCATTGGTTTGCTTATAATTTCTAAGTAGAAAAATGTAAGTTCTAATAAGTAAATTCAGTAACTTATAAATTTGCCTCTTACATTGTGCGTTGGTTCAGAACATTTGTTGATAAGATGCTAGCGATTTAACACTTCATTTCTGCCACTCCACACACTATTCAATACCCTGAAGGATCTGACTCTGAAATTTTTATTGTGGTTATACGATATACCCGTATACCAATTATATATACACCAATTTCTGTTAAAATGGGTTCACAACTCCGTTTTTTCATTTTTTTTTTCATAACAATACAAGACAGACACATGTTAGAATAATTTTAACCCCGAATAATAGCTGTAACTGAATATATGCTTAATAATGCTACATTTTTTGACATAATTAATCCAAAATTTGATAAAGTAATTAACATCTAATAGGAAGGTGCGCCCCGCCATATTTTCATATCTTAACAAACAATAGTTCTTGAATGACAAAGAATTGCAGATTGTTGCCAAATTGTCTGACAGACATCACGTACATACATGCAATTTCAACGTTTTGCAATCACCTGTCCTGAATTTCATCATCAATAAAACGGAAAATTATGTGTGTAATCATTTCTATATAAGATGCTGATGTGACGCGAATTGTCACTGGACCGCCACACGCGTCGTTAAACACATAAGTAAACAAAGAGTCACTTATTCGTATATTGAAAACGTGCATTTATACCCGTCGCACTCACATTAGTGGGTCGGTCATCGGTTTATCTGCCCCATTCTTATCTGTTGTGAGATTGCTGAGAAATCACTTTTATTTTTCACAACGGACAGTGTGTGTTTTTTGTCACAATTTGTGAGCAACATATTGAACGTCATTCATTGTCACTCTAAGTAACCTGAATTTGTTATCGCCATTATAATTTCAACAAAATACACGTGGAACTTTTTTCCCACTACAACTACCTTGAATCACGAAAAAATAAATTTCGCTATTTTTTATTATTTCAGATGCTTCAATTTTATGATTGCAAATTATATAAATAACATATTAGTTGCACTTCTATCAGGGCAATCAACGAAACGAAATCAAACCAGAAAATTATTTCAGTTTCTGTCATCCGAATCTAAATTATATACAAATTTGATTCTGATTGCGACAACCGCATCAAAATTGAATTAAATTTGGTTCTGTTTCATACCAACGATTTTGAAACGACCTAAGGAACAATTTTGAATCTGATTTAGTATATGAAACGTTTTGTTTGTAAATATCGAATTTGAAATTTTTTAATTTAGAAGAGAGTCAAATCCTTTCTAATGTGATTTTAATTCCATTTACGATATTAAAGACGAAACTATAATTCAATTTTGGACTGTTATTCCGGTTCTTCTAAAATTTAGTAAATCCAAGATTTGTAATACTGGCAATGTCACCATCCTTTCAGATACACGCACACAAACGGTCTTTAACCCTAAAATATTGTTCTTAACATATATATTGAAATGCTTACCCGATTATGATTTTATTGTACACACTAATTTAGGACTGCTACTGGGTGAGCTACAGTGTCCCGCCTTTTTCCTTATCATCCGAATACTCAATAAACTTATTACCATTTCCTACAAAATAGCTTTCTATATGTAGAAAAGCAAGAAAATACCCATTTTTACCAGGCATATTTCCTTATACACAACCAATGTACTAAATCAAATCCTGATATCTCTATGGCCGTTCAATATATTTATTTGACTGGGCAATGCCACGCCCTTTTTTCAATCATATGGCAATTTCATGTTGACCGGCCTTTTACTTTGCAAGTTATAAGTATTTTTTAATGGAACGGGAATTGCCTATTTTTCTGTAAAACACATTTGTCCTACACCAATGACAAATATAATTAATATTACATTTATTCCTCATTTATTTATTTATTTATTGGCCCAAAATGACCGAAGTGGTGTGAATTGCTTATAACTTTTTATTTAAGACATATTTTTTTAATTTTTTTTTAAATACAGTTAATTTATGGGGAATATTTTTAGATTAGTTATTAAATATGATATCGCGCAAGTGGCGGCCATTTTCTGCTTCGCACAAATGTGCTCTTTCCAGCACATTTTCCATGACCTTTCGCAAAATTTGCGGTGTTATGTTGTTATTTTCGTCTCGAATATTGGATTTTAATTCGTCAATAGTCCTGGGCTTATTAACATAAACTTTCCCTTTTAAATAACCCCAAAGGAAAAGGTCTGGAGCGGTTAAATCCGGGGAACGCGGAGGCCAATTAAAATTGCTTGTACGCGAAATTATTCTTTCACCAAATATGTCGCGTAAAATAGCCATTGTGGCCCTCGCAGTATGCGCTGTGGCTCCATCCTGTTGGAACCATATTTGCGGATGGTTTTCCACGGCTGGCCTTACAAATTTTCCAACATGGCCCGATATCGATCAGCATTGATGGAAATGGCAACACCTCGTTCATTTTCAAAAAAATATGGGCCAATGATCCTTTCTGAAGAAACACCACACCAAACAGTACACTTAACTGGGTGTAATTGTCGTTGATGAAGTACTCTCGGGTTTTCCGTAGCCCATATCCTACAGTTTTGCTTGTTAACGAACCCATTTAATTGGAAATGGGCTTCGTCACTCATAACTAAGTTATGAATAAAATTAGGATTCTCTTGTGCTTTTTGCTGGAAATAAATTGCATAGTCAAGTCGTTGCTGGTAATATGTCGGTTTCAATTCTTGGACAATTTGAATTTTGTATGGAAACATTCTTATGCTATGCAAAATTCGCTGCAGCGACCCTCTTGAGATGCCAAGTTGTGTCGAACGTCTCCTGGTTGATGTTTGTGGATCCTCCTGAATACTCTCCTGTACCACTTGAATATTGTCATCCGTGTGCACCGTTCGTCGTCTGCCAGCACCAGGAAGGTTCCTTGCTGCTCCTTGTTCTCGAAAATTTGCAACAAGACGGCTTATTGTTGACTGAGGGGGTGCAACCCGCACATTAAATTGACGACGGTATGCACGCTGAGTCAACACAATGGACCGTTGATTTACAAAGTAAATTTCAACGATTGTTCAGTTGTGTATTGCTCTATTATAAATTCTCCAAGTCTTCTTTACAAAATACTAAAAAGAAAAGAAAAAAAATTATAATAAAAAAGTTATAAGGAATTCACACCACTTCGTTCATTCTGGGCCACCCTGTAATAGAAAAGTATTTAATATTCAAATATGTGAGTTGTGTGGCACGCCCCTTTATATTATTATGACTTAATATAATCACTGATATTTTCTTGGGTAACGTAAACAAACCCTTTTCGTTACAAACATTTAATTTTATATACTCGTATGTAGATAAAACTAAAAGCAGAGCTGACAAAGATTTTTCAATTCGTGTCAAGAACACTCAATTTTTTTGCAAGCAGATCTTTGCATTAAAATCTGTGAAAAGACGATTTCTGGCTACCAACACGTTACAAAATACACGAAATAATACTTAGACCTAGGCTTATGACCCGGAAGCAACCGTGAAAAACCGAAAATCGAACCGAAAATATTAAGGTTGTGCTGGATTTTTTTTCGATTATCGTGATATTGTGTGTGTTGGCTGGCAGTATGCCGACTTTTCACGCCGAAACTCTATATAAACAAATGGTCGTGGAATTTGTAGCTAAATTTTTCCTCCAGAGAGTGCTATTTTCTTTTACAAAGAAAATTTTCTTAAATAGCAGCGGCAACTTCTTCTTTTAATGATTTCTAACGCCGAAGTCGCAATAATGCAAATATTTACGCCTCTGTATGTTTGATAATATATTTGAAAACTAGGATATGAAATAGTAATAAAGAATAAAGCAACTTAACAATTCTACAAATATGCAGTATAAGAAAAGCTAGCAATGCCTATAAATGTTTTCCCGAGCAAACAATGTATCGTCGATTTTTTTTCTTGTAAAAATGTCATAGTTTCTGGCTCATAAATTTCGTTCACCTGACCAATCTGTGAATAATGAATATTGTTGGAGTTTCATGTGTATTTTGCGTGAAGCTCGTTTATAAGAACTGTCAAACTCTACCTCTCTATTGTTGGCAATTCTTCTACCACCGAGCCACTTTTTTAAGTCTGGAAATAGAAAATAGTCCGAGGGAACTAAATCTGGCAAATAAAGTGCTTAATGAAGCAATTCGAACTGTAATTCATTAATTTTGGTCATCGCAACAGTGGAACTGTGTAGTGATGTGTGAACTGGAGCATTGCCTTGATGAAACGACACTTTCTTTTTCGACAAACACGTCCTTTTTCCATAACCTCATCACCTAAATGCTGCTGTAAATCGGCATAATACTTGCCGTTGATGGTTTTTCCTTTTTGAAGATTGAAAATGTGGGGATCCAGGGAATTTTGGGTTGCCTGGAGCGAAAGGTGCTTTTGGTTTACGATTGTGTGAGCCGGAAATATTCCAAGGAAGCTTGTAATATTTCTAACAAATTGTTCACCAAGGAAGGAAAAAATAAAGAATAAAAACACAAGGAATTAGAATTTAGATGGACAATTTCTATTTCTTTATTTGAAATTGAACAATTTGCGCGGAAGCTTATCAATGTGAACTGGATAGTTTGAACTCGCCGTAACAAGTAAGTTTTAGCTTGCAATTTTGGGAATGACAAAGCGACTAAGAGAGTGTATAAGACAGATTGTAGCCATCTTTAGAACATTCGGTAACACACAACAAACATACTATTAAAGCTTGAGTTGGTGTGTGATTTACGCGCTCAAGCCATGGATGTTTGGCATCCAGGCGGATGCCAAACTAAAGTGAATATGAAAGTTATCGGAAATATACATATTTTGGCATCAACAAAGATAATCAATAAAAATAAGCTCATGCGATTATGACCTTGCCTGCAGATGGAACCGTCTTCGCCTTCTTTGGACGCGATTCTCCCATTCCAGTCCACTGCTTTGACTGTTCCTTTGTCTCAGGTGTAAAGTGGTGGACCCATGTCTCATCCATAGTTATAAATCGACCCAAAAATTTGGTTTTATTGCTGTGAAACAACGTCAAACACTCTAGTAAAACATCTTCATGACGCTGGTTTTCCACCTTGCGCGCAGCTTTCTCGTCCTCGAATTTTCGTCCAATATACGATGTATAGCTCTTTTTGACGCAGCTTCAGCCAACGATCATCCAACATCATTTTGTGGATTTTCCTAACCGTATGTAGGGTGGACACCTCAATTGGTCGACTACTCGGTGTCCGTATTGGCAATATTTTACAGTCGGAACAGACTCTCCCAGAGAATAGTCTAGTTCAGCCTTAATATATATTACAAGGTTGCCAGTTTGCACCAAAATATTTTTTCCAAATTACTGGGACCATCTATAGTTTTGGGACCTTGCACACAAAACCAGATAACTCTTGATTTATCAACTAATATAATGCGCCACCTCATACTGCATTGGCTCTTTGTAGGGGTCTTGCTAAAATTTCAATTGGTATACCTCTATAACTATCATATTAGTCAGATTTAACACCCTTGGAACTTCTATTACCCAAATTCACGGCCTGCTCCGGATACATCGTTTTGCGTCGGCTGCAGAGATTCGACGTGAATTGCAGTCGGCTCTGAAGGTCATATCGGAAACTGATTATTTGTTAAGCTTCGAGGATTAGAAATAACGTTGGCCGAAATGCATCGTATGTGAGTGTAAAACATTGAAGGCGATGAAATAGATTTGGACAATTAAAGAAATATTTGAGGAAAAACAAATTAAAATTGGCCTTACTTTTTGGACATAGTTGTGAACTACGTAGAGTCGGATTCACCGCAACAACAATGTTTTAAGGAAAGTTCCGTAAAGTACATTAAAAAACAAAGCTTCATTTTTCTTTTTTAATTTTGTATGTTTGACGACAATGAGTGTTCAAAATCTTCCAAGCATTTTATATGCATTATTGTTACAATAAACTATGATATATAAAAGCAAAGAACACACTGTGCAATGCTTCTTCCATTAATTTCAATAAATTTTTATTTATATTCGTATTTTGCTCAGTGGTGGCCGTTTTCACTTAATTTTTTTTTTTTTTTTTTTTTGTTCTGAAATGTTTTCAATTCATTTATCTTCACCACATTGTTTTTCCTCACACGACAGGCACTGCTGTCGTTGGTGGCTGAAAATTTCGCTTGTGCTTAAATGACAGTTCGATAGGCATGCGGACGGACGAACGGTTAAATTAGCGAATGGCTTGACAGCCGGCCAATTGGTGGGCTAGCACGCCTGCCAATGGCAGATAATAATGAAACTTTTGTTTTGTTAATTTTTTATAATTTATACTTTTTTCCAGATAATTTTTCTTGTGAGACCTCCGATGCTAATGATGAGGAGATGGCGTTCATGATTATGATCATCATCGTCATCAAGATGATGTCGCCTTTATTTGTTATCGTGTTCATTTTAGAGTCGGTGTTTGTTCGCCACTAATCTAGGGCAATGATTGATTGTGGATATTTGTTACGGGTTCATATTTCGAGATACATACATACCTACATATGTACACATACATAATGTGTAGCTGTTCTTGGTTATTGGTAGCATTCGGAAAGCCTTATGCACAAGTGCATCTATTTCCAAATGCGCTTGGATGACCCGACACACACGCACACACACACGTGCACTCATGCTCTTCGCCAGTTGTCTCCTTTCCATTTCCATTTTATGGCTGATGAGTGTTACGCCCCTCGTGAATAATAGATTATTTTTGGGTGTCTTTCGAAAATGGGTTTCTTGCCCCCGTTTTCGTTGTGTCGTTGTCAGATCTTCTGATACTTGGTGTGTTTTTGCTTTCAAATACAAGATAATGTAATTTGTCAAATTTTTCATTTCCACGATTTTGACTTTCTCTTTATACTGCCACGATAAATCAAAAATGTTTTAATTATTTTGTTATCGATGTTGTTTGAGTTCTGCTATTAGAGATCGTTGCATCTGAAAATATTTTAGTGAATGTATTACGTGTACAAATAGGCTCGCCAACACTAAGGCTTACAGAAACTTTACACTAATATTAATACGTTGGTCTAGATCCACTCAATTTTTTTGTCAGATTTAGTCGATGGGGACGTCACGGGAAAATTGATCGAAATATCTGTCTTGCGACATATACATATGTAAACACTAACTCATACATTGTGATGCATATTCTAGTGACGTCCACCTCGATAACTTGTATTTCGACAAAGCATAATGAATCAAGACCAAAGTATAATTTAGTAAAACTATTTCATTTATGTATAGTTATATAAAATACAATTGAGTTTTCTGTGAAAATTAAATAAATGAAATCCTGTATTGCAATTAGTGCGCCACCATGTACATAAATTACGCTCTTCTTGTAGAAAAGTAAATTTTTCATACTTACGGTTGGGACTTTCATATAATTTATATAATAATAATAGTAATAATTTATAGGTATAATAATTAATTTAACTTACAAATAACTTTTTTAATCAATTATACATATGTCATTTATTAACTTTTTTGTTGTATAGAAATTCAATTTTATTTTATATATTAACTAATTGGTTTTGAAGATGATAGATCGCAAATGACCTCCATGCAGTTGCGACACCTTGTCAAAAAATTATTCATTGCACGATCACCTCAGTTATTGTTTTAATGGACTGCTTCAATTCAGTCCTTGGTTTCGCATTATACATTATTATACCTCTATAAACATAACTCAATAAAATGTCTGGTGCAGTCATTTCAGGTAACCTGGGGGACCAGTGGAAAGTGGAGTTTCTAGACATTAATTTGTTCGGAATTTCATTGGAGCTCCGCCATAACCGGTCTGGCTATGTGTGTAGTTGCTTCATCTTGTTGAAACGGATACGTCTTCAGCGCAGTTCTGCGTAAAAAACTGCTTCAATATTTTTAAATAGCGGTTCCCATTGACAGTTGACAGTAGCACAATTCATTCTCCTCCCAATATATTAATAACGCTAAAGTATACTTTTCTTCATGAAAATCACACGTTTATATTCTCTATAAAAATCTGGTATATTATATAAGACCAGTTTACTTTCCTTTACGAAAGAGTAATTTTATATGTGAAAAGTGTACTTTTTTATATTTTATATGTACTCTTCTACATCAAAGACCTCTATTTCTGTACGAAATGAAGACCAAAAGAAAATGACAGTTTTCTATATGAAGTAAGACGAAATTCGTTTTAGATCCTTTTAAAATGATTAAGCCCTGCTCGACTGTCTGTCTGCTGGTTGGCTGGCTAGCGGACTGGACTAGCAGTCTAGCAGGCATGGTACCTCGAGTAAAGCTATAACGATCATAAAAACATCTTGCAAGTAGCAATATGTTCGCAAGTCCTAACTGGAGGTTGAAAATGGTTGAAATCGCTATTCCCTTTTTATAAACAATGTTAAGTTTGAATTATGTACAACATTTTGAAATGAATAATATAACTTCTGATACTGGATCATTTTATCATTTTCCTTCTGGAACTGCCACATAAATGACCTGAAGTATTTGTATACCTTTAACCGGCGGAATAGAGATATACACCATTTGATACGGCAAAAATGTAACAACCAGAAGGGAGCGTTTTTGACCGAAATGCGTTTCATTACTTTTCAAGCAAACTCAGCGACGTCTGTCTGTTTGGCCGCCTGGCTGGTGGACACGAACACAGTCGCAAATCCTTACGAAAATTCTTAACACTCGGTATAGCTTAATATTTTGACAGATCGCAACCTGGGATTGTAAATTGGCTATATGGGCTTACCTTTCTAGTTTTCATTGTTACTTCTCATCTGTGATATGCAGCAAATCAAATTTTTGTCCCTTCCATTGAATCGAAATCCACGTAATATTGAAAAAATAGGAGATTAGCGCCACCTCTTCTAGCTCCTTCCATACAAATGATTCTTAGGTTCATATCTTTTATGTAGTTGCACTAAATGCAGTCAAATTTGGCGCACATTTAGAGTTTGCCAAAGTAGAATCTTAGAATAGAAAACGAGCAGGTTGCCACACGCATTCAGGTACCTCCTACATAAATTGACCGATTTTTCGAAATTCAATCATTTCTCTGTAATTTCAAATTCCATAATTAGGATTCTAAAGTTACTTAAATTCCCATTAAATATGATACCGGGCAAAATGTGAAAAAACCATTGGAATGACCACGCCCCCTCTGGTACCTAAAATACAAATTAATTAATTTATCTCATATATTCCTTGATTCGTATGTTTTATTCAATTGCATTGTATTTAGCTCGCATCGGGCATTTAGTACTGCGAAGGAAATTAGATTGCTTTCCCACGTCCAGATATGCAAATTGGACGCTTTTGATAGAATTAGCATTCTTATTGTGAATTAATTCCAATCATTTTTTGCAGCAAGGCTGAAGTATGTTGGGTGAAGGTACTTATAAGTAAGTTAAACCAATTGACTGACATTTTAGTTTTATCACACCTTTTGAATTATCTGCACTGCAACTGGAATTTTATCGAGTACTCCAACTTTGGACTAAATTTGACTGAATTCGCTGTAATAGGACTGTAACTGAAGAGGCCGTTCGTCTCCCATACAAAGTAAAGGAATTGACAAAAACATTTTACCTCCTTTATTCAGCTTTACTATTCCTGAATAATTCCTGTAAAATTTGACAAATTATGAGATTATGAATGTTAGCTTCAACCGCAGGTAATCTCCAAATAAATTACCCTAATCCTAATAAATCACTTTCTTCATCGTTTTTGAAACAGCCACTCTCATTCTGGCATCAGTTACAATATTTTGATGTAATATTTTCTATCGCGCCGTATTTTGCCATTTTCCTTCGAAAATGCAATCCACGATGATGAAAGTGTGAATTGTGTTTATACTGCAAGGTAAATTTTTGAAGATGTTGAGAGATTAATGGAAATTATCAACATTGCACAAAAAACCATTTGGAACCACTTGAATAAGATTGGATACGAAAAGAAGCTTAATGTATGGCACCACACGAGTCAATGCAAAAAAACCTCATGGACCGAATTTTCATCTTCAAATCGCTGTTAAGTAACAAAAAATCGACCTATTTCTAAAACGGATGTTGACTGGTGATGAAAAGTGAAACACTTGCGTAAACGTCAAGTGAGCCGCGGTGAATCGGTGGCCAAGTCAATATTGAAGCTATGTTTGGTTTGGATTGACAGCAAGTGGTTTACTTCCATACGACCATAGGAATCAAACGCGAAGAAGCGGTCAGCTGACAACGAGTGATTACAGATGCGTATGATTTTGCAGTTGAAAAATTCGCCGCAAGAATAGCTTGTGAAAATAGGCTGTCCCAGTTTTTTGGCAATAGGCACGAGGGTTTCTATGAGAGAGGCATAACGGAAATACGTTTCTCCTTTCTGAGGATAATCAATAAATAAAATCCAATGCGCATCCCAAAAAAACAGACGCCATGAGCTTGCCTGCAGATGGAACCGTCTTTGCCTTCTTTGGGGACGATTATCCTATTCCAGTCTACTGTTTTGACTGTTCCTTTGTCTCAGGTATGATATGGTATACTGGTGAACCGATGTCTCAACCATGGTAATAAATTGCTGCAAAAATTTAGCTTCACTACCGTGAAATATCGTCAAACTAACCAAACTCTACTGGAACATTTTTACGATGCTGTTTTTGCCCTATTAAACGAAAGCACGGCACGAATCTTACGTACAGCTTCCTCATCTTCAAATATTTGGTAAATATACGATGTACTCGTATAGCACTTTTTGAAATGCCTATCATTTCAGCTAGTTCACGTTCGTCCAATACCATTTTGTGGATTTTCTTAATCGTATCTGGGGTGGGTACATCAATTGGTCGACCACTAAACTCTGCTACCCAATATTTTACAGTCGTAAACGAAGGAGGAGACTTCCCCCAGAGTAGAATCTAGCTCGGTTTTAATATTGGTTGGGCTGAGACCTTTTAAATGCTAATGTTGAATTACATAACGTTGACCAATTTTTTTCTATGATTACAAATTCACTGAGATTGTTTAATTTTGATGGCTTAAATTAAAATACTAAACAACGTGGCGCCTTAAAACTTAAAACATATGTTTTATGAGGTTGCCACTTTTCACCAAAATATTTTTTTCAAACTATTGGCATTATCTATACGCCTAATCGGCTGGCTTCAGGACTGTGGGATAGGGTGAATTACAATCAAACTTCAAGTATAGCCATTGCTATTTTCAAAGTTTCTTTGTAATATATCTTGAAATGACAGAGAATATTATAAAATTTAAAGAACGCCCTCAACGATAATCAATAAATATAGTTTTTCCAAAGTTTGCAATGTGACGAAGCACTTCTAAGCAGACTAAAAACCAGCCCTAAATGCGCCCATATGTTTATCAGGTTACAGTCACTTGAGGGCATTATTTTCTCGACTAATAGAAAAAATGTCAGGGTTTAAATGAAAATGCATTCATTCATAAATTGAATCGGTTTATCAATTTTCAAAAAGTTGTTGCCTTAACAAATCGGTTGATTGTTTTCGCTTCGCTATAGACACAACTATTTTGTAGTCTCGATGAATATAAAAATTTACCAATCATTCCTATCTATTTACGTCCATATACTACGCAAATGCCAAAGTCACAACGCAAATGGTACCATTTACAAAAATAAGTTCGTCTTCCAATATACTGACTACATTTGCGCCACCACGTGGTTTCAGGCTTTTAATTTATTTGCATTTCTTTCACCATTTAATTCATTCTTCAGACAGTACAGTGATTTTTTGAAGATAATGTGGGACTGTTTTTCTGCTTTGCATACATCATACTCACATTTGCCCCCACATTTTACATTTTACGTCAAGATGTCTATTGCATTGACAACCAAAGTTGGGATAAATTTGAAAATAAATCTATACTATGTACTTATAACAATAAGCATCATGTCTTTAAATAAGGCACTTGGTATTAAATTAGCAGGCACGTGTCACTTTTTCTTCCTACAGCCACTAGACCAGACCACTAGATTTAACCGACCTTGAACCAGACCATTTGTGCATCCCACTCTGAATGCAAATAATTAAAAAAAAAATCTCTTTCAAGAAAGAAAAAGTCATTTGTTGTTGAAGAGCGGACGACAAATCTACCAAATATACATATATACATGTATGCGCGTATAAAGCCTTTTGTATAAAAGTCAATAATAAACATATGTATAGGTATATGTATATTTAAGTATATATATTTTACTTAATCTGGTATATTATAGAAATGTTATAGGAATTCATTCGCAAACATATTGAAAAGTAGGGGGGATGTGTTATATATTTGGTAAAAATCCAACCAAGAATGAATATTTATAAAAATGTCCCATAATTTATTTCACATGTTGCCTATACGGTATAATTCTAATGTTTTTTGTCAAAATTTATTCTTTGTTCGATTGATTTTAGGTAAATTTCACCATGCCAACCTCGTGATAGTAGTGATTTGTCTGATACATTGTAATTTCAGAACATAAATTAAGAATTATACGCTGTTGTGTTCAATTTAATAAAGTCATCAGGCATAAATTGTATTTATTTATACCTAATTGTTCACAAAACAAGTAATGTCTGTCAATCTGTTTTTTTCTCAGTTAATAGCATCCTTAAAATAAAAATATTTTCAAATACATTATATGACGTCTCATCTAAAAAATTGCACTAAAGCTAAGGGTATAAATTAGCCTCCTGGATAGGATGAGTGGTTTCTGAGTTTGACATTTGAATTGTACTCGTATATAATAAGGGGAAGATATGAAAATTAAAATGACTTCTCCCCCATACCTTTCTTTACTCATTTAGAGGTTAACATTTACCACTAAAGGCCTGACAAAACTTAACTATTTAAAAAGCCACGGTAAAGTGTTATTTAATTTTAAATCTAGTTATAGCTGCAACAGATACATATGTATGAGGAGGCAGGCGCATAGCTGGGCAGAAGTATAGTTGGACACGGAGAATTTTATAGACAGTCAATACCAAAGATACACACCCACCTCGCCGGCCAAGCCGAACGAAACAGCGCATTTATAAATATGGGAATGTAATACAAATATTTTACAGTGAAACATACATAAGTGCACTATCTGGGAATCCAATAAAAACTATAGCTTGGTAAGCTATAAAAATAGACTCGGACAGTTCACTTGAACATTCAGAAACAAAAATGAACTAATTTCGAGTCAAAAACCCAACTCAAATTGAATACAATTGATCTCTTTATGGCGCCAGAAACGAGGGCGGTTACAAAACTCATCATCAAAAGTGAACGGTCTCAGTGAATTTGTAAAAATGGAAAAAATTGGCCATCGTTATGTAATTGAATATTTCCATTTGAAAGGTCTCAGTCCAACCAATTGTAAAATATTGGGTAGCAGAGTTTAAATGAGGACGTACGGGCTACCAAGACGTATACCGTAGTGGTCGATCAATTGAGGTGTTCACTCTAGACACGATTAAGAAAATCCACAAACGTCGGCTGAAGACACGTGAGCTAGCTGACACGATAGGAAGATTTGAATATGAGGAAACTGTGCGCAAGATGGGTGCTGCGCTTGCCTTCAATAGAGAAAACACAGCTTCGTGAAGATGTTTCAGTAGAGCGATTGGCCATGTTTCACCGCAATAAAGCCAAATTTTTGCTTCGATTTATAACTATGAGGCATAGGCCCACTACTTTACACCTAAGACAAAAGAATACCTATAGTTAAAGCAGTGGACTGAAAAGGGAGAATAGTGTACAAAGAAGGCAAAAAAGGTTCCATCTGCAGGCCATGGCGTCTGTTTTTCTTTCTTTTTTTTGGGATGCACATGGGATTATTTTCATTGATCATTTTCAGAAAGAAAAAACCCGTCAACGGCGAACATTATGCTAATTTATATCCGCGTTTTGCAAAATGCCGCGAAAAATGTATCGTTTCTTCAATACAATGTTCCAGTTTACACATCCATTATTGTGATTGCCAAAATTAATGAATTAAAGTTCAAATTGACGGAATTAGCTCCCTTGGACTATTTTCTATTTCCAAAGTTGAAAAAATGGCTCTGTGGTAAAAGATTTGCCTACAGTAAAGATGTGGCGTCTGCTATCAATGGCTATTTTAAGGAATTTTACAGTTCTTGCTATAAACAGGGTATATAAACTGTTGAATATCGCTGGAAAAAGTGTAAGAAGAAAATCTTTCCCACCTTTTTTGTGTCTTCTTTATTAGGTCGACTAGGTTTCGGACCGTGCTCGTACCTCCTAACTCAAAATAACTTTGCTTTTTTCCTTGAAATTTATCCGTAATTTTAAACTAAAGCAGTAAAATGTCATTGTTTTTGGTACTACATTGCATCCTTGCGTACTCATATTGTATATGATATCTATCAAATGAAGGAAATTTGTAAACAATACAAGTCGGCTGTTCCAGAATTATATGCTAATTTTAGTTGAAACAAACTAGAATTGAGTATGAGCGGACGGCAACTGCGATTGAGTTCATTCAACCAAAATTAGGTAAATACGAATAAATACGAATTTTTTAACGCTCTCTTTCCTAAATATTAGCACGCCTCGATTCGAACGTAATAAAATTGTACTTGGAACTATCCTGTTAGTGTTTATAATTCGAGTTTGTCATCGCCCACATTTCATTGTTTTTTAACTGAAACTGTCAAATGAAGTGTCACATTTTTTGCTTCAGCTAAATGGGCTATCCATTCACTGGTTTCAAAACCGCCTGTCAGCTGTTCAATACGTGTCAGCTGAATTGTTATTTATTTAATCAAAGGTCTGCTATTTACGAATGAACCGTTCAGCAACCGAAGAAGGCATACAAATTATTACATTTTACTGCAAATATGGTGACTTAAACGTGGGCTTACAATCGAATAAAATTTTCTTTAGCGATGAAGCTTATTTCTCACTCGGTAGTATTCACGAAATTCTTTCTGCTTAATTTGATTTTATTTGAATTAAAACTGAGGATGCTTTGAACTCAGTTTAGGCAAAATTACTAATTTGTAGCTCAGTGCTTACGAAAATTCAGGAAATTCTAAGTTTAATTTACATTAACTTAAATGTATTTTAAAATAATGTATTTGTAATGTAAGGTATTTGATTTGAGTTTATAGTTTCCCACATTTTATTTAAACAAAGTGGTTGTTATGCTAAATATCATATTTTCATCTTTATCTTTAAAAAATATATGTGTAGCTGAACTCTAAAGTATTACAATTGTACTTGGAATCGCCTTATTAGCGCATTGTATTGAATAAGAACTTTATGATCAATTTCGGAATTTGCAGCCAATTTATGTGAACATATATTTTCTCCTTTTAATTTTGTTATTTGTTTTTCTTTTTTTTGACTTAAAATTATAAATTTCAGCAAAGCATTGCTCAATGTCACTATCACCACACTTATATTAAAGAACATTATTTGAGGAAATTTGCATATTTATTTTAAGTATGCACCACTTTCACGCGTATTCAAATCAAGTAGAATTTAGTCAATTTCAGTTTCACTTACTCGTTTCTAAAAAAAATGTTTAGTATTGAGTAGATTTGCTATATTTGTTTTGAGTGTGTTTTCAACCCAAACTTAATGTAGTTTTTTAGTTTTAGCGTATGCAAGTTGTAATGGAGCATCAACCCATTTTCATCAGAAGTCGTTCTTGTCTTAACCAATTCACGTACACTCTTGGTTTTTGAAATCAATTACTTTGTACGGCACTGTATGAAAAAAACATAGATTGAAATGGTTCATTTTCACCAGAGGCTACCCTTTGACCCTGCGGAATTATGTATGTTAAATATAGTGAAATTCCAATGAAAATTGTGTCTTATGGAATCGATAAAACAAAATTTGGCCGTTACGTCTATTTCGGTGGCTACATGAAAACTTGAATTGATGCGGTATATTTTCAAAAGGCCGTTCTTGATCCAATAAAATAATATGCTCGTATGTTCTAAAAAGCAGTACTGACATTTCAGTCAGGCCAACCCACTTACATACGTCTTTGCTCAAAGTCCTCTTGGGATTTTGGGGTGTGGGAACTTCTACGAGTATATTACAGATTGCTGTCTTTCGCTTAGATATTATAAGAAAATCTTTCATCTTTGTTAAAATAAAAGGAGTGGGAAAATCCAGGCCATTTGCTTCCACAGAACTATATTTGCTAAAGTCTGATGCATTCTAAGTTATATTAAATATAACACAATTGAATGAGAAAACATGAATTGAGAATAATATGGGTTAAATTAGCTAATTTGTAGGGGAGATACCAGAAAAAGCGTGTTTATCCAGATGTGGCAGTGCCATCCACAATCATTCTTAGAACTAAGTTAATGAAACAAATGACGTGTCCCAAATTTTACTGAATTAGAAGAAGCCGTGTGAAAGATGTAGTTCATTTGGTGATTTGTATGGAGAAGCAGCTTGGCAGCTTTATTTCAGCAAACTCCTAATACGAGGTGTTTTCAAAAAATAATGTCAATTTCCAAATTTCACGCGCTACGTACATTAGACTTTCGATTATTATTTTTTTTATGTTGGTACACTCATCTCGAAGATATGTTGACGGTTTTATCCAAGTAGCATGTTTAGTTTGTTTGTGAGAAGCATAAATAAGACAAGTGTTTTGCATGGAATACATGGGTTCAACTCGTCATTTGCATGGATGATACCAGACAGTACTTGGTTATCAAAATGATTTTTTAATATTCTACCAAGCGATAAAAAAAAAAATTAAATTAATTTAAGGCACTGCAGTGTATGGGTTAGAGACAACTTAAATTCCGATAAATCAGTTTATCTGCACGAGAAGTGTCGAAATGGTAGTGGAGGTACTCCCATTTTCAATCCCGGAACTGAGCTCATCAAGCGAAAGACATCTAGCAAAACAGACTAAATTCAATGTAGCCGCGTGACCGATATTAAGCTATGAATATAAGCATCATCCGTGTGGAAAATAACATAACAGGGGTGATTTCTTTGTCAATTTTTCTTAGCCGACGAGTTAATAATATTTAGATGCGGAGGAAAGATTTAATTTTGTGGCCCTATCTTAGCAGATTTTTAGTGTGCAAAAAATTAGACTATGTAAACAGCAACTGTACCCATTCCGACTGCAGCAGCCTACGAATTGTGAGTTACAGGTAATAACTGAAATGGAAAGTACCTGAAGGGGCGGGTCGATGAACCCCGTTTACAATCTCTGGCAACAATGTTGCAAAGAATTGAGCTATGCCAAGGTTTAAGAAATTTCGGAAAGATTTACCGCAGTTATCATGTTTCCCAGCCAGCCAGCCAACCTTCCAACCAAATAGACAAGCGTCACCTAATCGGCTTTGCTCAAAAACGACCTTGGTACTTTAAAATATTCATTCTGGTTGTGACACTTTTCCTGTATCAAATGATGTATTTCTTCATTGCTTCATTTATTTCTAATTGCAATGAAAACTGTGATTTCTGGAAGCGATATATTAAATCGTTCAATAGAGATTGTCCTTAATCCGTTCAAAAAATAACTACGAAATAATCAAATTTCAATTATAACTATGGCTTTTAGAAGCGATATCAAAACATGGATCGATATCGTTCAGTTTCATTAAGGTTCATCCTTAAACTAAATTACATATACATTTGAATTGTTGTCGCAGTAGATTCGTAATTGGAACCTATACTTTGATCCCCTTGTCGGTCTAGACAGCCAACAAAAAGTGATTCTGTGATAACCGCCTAAGCCACAATGCGTTGTAAGATATAAAATTGTAGTAGTTTCTTTAAGACCACAATATGTCAAAATTTCTTTTTTACAATCGCACTTATTGTCGTTTGATAAGAAAAAAGCGTAACGCACTGAAGGAGAATAGTAAATAAAAGCTCGCCATCTGAAGGTGAAATTTGGAATTCATTGCCTCCATACGTCAAACTTTGGTGAATTTTCATATTCATGGGACATAACCTAACTTGTGAATCGAGAGTTGTTGCCCCCATGCATATTTTATTCCTTACATTAAAATGTAAAATAAGTTATTTGTAAAACTATTCAGAGTTTTAGTACTTTAATGTTACTATATGGAGATTAAATGTGAAATATTATTCCTATTCCATGCAGATTGCGCGACAAAACCTGTTAAATTTTGTTAAAGAGATATTAGAATGTTGTTAAGACAGTTCATTGGACCGAAAATTTTTCACTGATTTGTGATTATTTTCAACAGATGTATTCAGAAATTGAAACCTTTAGTTTAAAAACAATTTTTAAAATTTTTTGTTATAATTAAAAAGCAATGAATACCCAATTACACCGGCTTTTGTGTAGAATATAAATCATAGTCAAAGATTTTTTTATCCTGATGTTTAAAAAAACCCGAAAACTGGTTCTTGAAAAATGTAATGTCTTAGACGTCCTACTTCGTATATTAAAAATAACTGACCCATTCGTTAAAGGTTCTGTAAAAAAATACCAGCGATGGGCCACCAAAACATAAAATATTTATTATTCATGCAATTTTGTTGTATTACCAGAAAAAAGGACCCTTTCATGGCAATCATCAAAACATTTGTCGAATTCATCTTTCCGAAAAGATGTCAGTCTTTGCCCCAAATTCTCTTCAATGTCTTCTGAAAACGGAAATTTGAGATTTGGAAAAATGAAAAAGTTAGCTGGAGCCATATCAGTTAAATATGATTATTGTTTGATGACAGTTGTTGCGTTTGTGGCCAGAAATTCGTTTACAAAACAAATGTTCCACCATATCTCCACCGTCCTTAAACGCACTATATCAGTTATATGCACATATTTTTGATAAAGTCGATTCACCATAAGCTAACATTTTAAGCTTTTCGACACATGAAGTCGCATTTGAAATACAAAAGTGGAAACAAATTTTTTGTTTGATATTTTTACCCTCTATAAAATTTGCAAAGTGCACCTGAAATGAATTGAAAAAAATCGAGCACTGTAAACAAACTAAATTACAGATTGTGCTCAAACTCACCATCAGTGTAGATGATAGTTGTGCCAGCGTAGCGACACTAACAATGTTGACAATCCCGTTAAGCGGGGTTTTTTTTAAATAATCAATTCCTAGTACTTTTTTTCAGACAAAATTTATTCGAACTTTGGTTCAAAATTATAATAACAGATAAATAAATAAATGTAAATAAATGAATAAAAAAACTTGAAAACCCAGACAGAGAAAGTAAAATATACAATAACTAACTCTATTCCTTACAGAAATTTAAAAGCATCGAAGGATTCTTTTGCGAAATTCGATAGTAATGCGCGTAACTCGGTCGGAAGCGCATTAAACATGGGCGCTGCCCTAACTATGGTTAGTATTAACTTTTGGGGTATCCTCTGTATCTCCGGAGGTGTAACAAGGATTTGGTCGTCTTTAGTGTAAATTGCGACCATTACAGTATTTAATGTTTAACAATTAAAGCATCAACTATGCTTGAAACTAGCCGATAATCATACAAGCTGCTCATTATTAACTGGGTGAATTATTTAACAATACTTTTCGCATAAAATTCCATACCATTAAAGTTCATTTCTGCTTATGGTTTGAAATCGCCGGTTTTTATTTAGGTTAAGTTGCTACACATAATAAAATTCTATATTATTGGTGGGATCAGTATTAGTAACTGGAAAATACACTCGTACATTATGTGATTTAGCAGCAACTTATTAAGCCATCATTGTTCAACATCCTTTCGCACGCAATTAGTGGCCGCCCAAAGTCGAAAAAACATCTTGATTTCAATATAAATTGAATTAAAGAGAAGGGGTTTTATACTTTTGTGATAATGATATATCCATAAAATGTACTTAGAAGAAAAGAGCAAACTAACAGCTGTTTTTGACAGTTTATTAACAGAGTTGGAAACAAATGATAAAAACGCAAAGCGAAGCCGGTGAACAAATAGCCTGCCTGAGTCACCAACATTTGCCCAATACGATGATTGCCTTAATTATGACCCTTGACAGCAGCACAAACAAAAGGGAATGAACAACTGTCATTAAAATCAAGAGTTAGAAAGAGCTGTGGAAGAGCGTGAGAACGACAGGAATAAAAGTAACACCTTGATTTAAAACGATTAATTGGGATAACGCAAGATATACTCGTATAGTGACACATGTTAAGAGGCAGCTGAAATAAATGCAGACAAATGCAATCATGATGACATCATCTTGTTTGTAATGCAGCAGCACAGCAATCAGCTGATTTTTATAAGCACAATCGTGCTAGTATGCTAAAATTCTGAGGAAATGTGAATGGGTCCATTCATGGTGGTTCGAAACAAATACAGCGTTAAAAGAGTTGTCAATAACGATAATAATTTTCAGTCTTTAAACAAAACAAACACACCCTCTGAGGCAATATCCGGTTTTCGCTGAATTACCACTAAGGCAAACGGGCGGCCAGAAATTTTCGTTATACCGCTCTAATCCTTTGAGCCGCACCATGGAATTGCATTTGTTTTGTTGCCTCTTTTGTTATGTTCGAACCATACATCAAATGGATAATAAGATACAACAAAAGCAGCTGAAAATCCACTATTGAGTCCCTGCTGATATCTTGAAATTTCATTCATAAATTCCACAAAAAAAAAAAATACTTGTAATTTTCCATTCACTGGTTTCGGGCATTTTGTGCAAAGTGGGATAAGGACATGAGCTCGTAAAATGCAAATTGTTTTTTTGTTGGTCGCCTTCCTTCCTGCCATGAGTATGGAAAAAATAACTTAGCAACAACGGACGGACAATATCAAATGTGTATGATCACAGAAATACCGACCGATAAAAATCCACATGCTTCATTCTCTGGAAAACGGGGACTGCTTTGATCCTGCAACTTCAAGGGAATTCTTGCCTTTGGAAATAAAAATTGAATGAGCGAGTAAGTGAGTATAGCATATGTGAGAGGGAGAGTTACCTACATATATATATATTAAATGAGAACATGTATATGTGCGTCTCTGTGTGCTCGAAGGACTGACATATGATCCTTTTCGGTGTGGAATTTTTGATTGAGGCTGGTATATATGTCAAAAGTTTTATAGGTTACCATGCCGCTATACGTATTTGAATATTCTTCCCTTCATCAACCACGGCTGTTGTCAAGGCCATGCCTTGAAGGACATTCAGCAATGCAGCTGATGTTTTTGTACTCTTTCATCCCCGTCACACATTCGCTGTGACTTATGTGAACAAAGGATTACTTACATATATGCAAGGTCATTAAGGGATGGACAAAGGATAGCGTCCTTTATTGTGGTAGCAAATGGAAGCATAATATTTTCAAATCAATTGCAATCACACACGTTTCGAGTGTGAAATAGTTCCAGAGACAAAGAACAAAATAAAAGGATACGAAGAAAACCACCCAATGCTATAGGTAAAATCAAGAAGTGACAATAAAATATTAATACACTTAATAGTATGTATGGAAACAAAAAAGGGAAACTGTTCTCATATTTTTCAAAATTTCTACAAAATTCAATGTAATGTTTGTTAAGGGACGATAAAGTATATTATTATTGAGCCTAAATCCCTTTTACTACATCAAAATAACTTCCCTTCTCGTAAAAAGGCTTAAGCTGTAAAAAATATTTTTGATTTAAAGCAAAGTCATCGGTCATTTCCAATATTCTAATGGATTAATACATATAGTAGAAAAAATGTTGAAAATTTGTGTTTAGAATTAAGTGATAGGTAGATTGCAGATAATTTTGGATACACCTTTTGTAGTTAGATTTTTTCACATGGAAAATTGTTAACAAATGTAAGGAATGGAAAGTGCTCATACAGGTATGCGCAAAAAAATCTTTGTCCTTTCTCCCAAGTTTAAATAAATTGGTACGTTATTGGTATGTTTGATGTATCCAGGCTCTTTAGCGAAACGAATTTGAACCTGAAAACTTTTCCGGTAATGTATAGAAGAGTCAAATTTCAGTCAAGTGGACTTACACATGCGTTCGTCTAACGTCATTTGAATGGGTTCAAAAGTGTGATGCGTGCAAGAAGGGGCTACGTTCTAGCTGCTACGTTCTTATTAAAAAAAAAAACTTTGAATTAAAGAACAATAAAAAAGGAAGTTATAATTTACTGATCTTTGTTATTATAACTTAGTGTCTTCCACTTATACGTTACAGGAGGATTTGACTTTTGCCAAATCGACTCATTAGTATGTATTATAAGTTATATCAAGGGTTGGATTTTCATTCGCAGAACTTATTTTACTAAAAATTTTGCTGTGTGCTACATTATGCAGAACTTAGTGCCACTGAATGAAAGACATAAATCCTGGATCATGTATGTGGAACAAATTACGTAATGTTTATGGAAGGTACCATAAATGGTGCGGTTATTAAGTCAATTTTTTCAAATTTTACCAAGCATTTTAATATATTGCTAATGACAAAAATGTAAGTTACGAACAAATCTTTCAATTTGTATGGGAGGTACCGGAAGGAGTGAAGAAATGCCATCAATTTTCATTCCCAGAACTAAGAACTAAAATTATCGAATACATGACACCTGCCAAATTTGAATTCAGTGCAACTGCCTGAAAAATATGAAGCTAAAAATACATAGCTTTAATCGCCCAATTTTATGGGAGATACTTGATACTTGACCAATTTCTCTCATATTTTGCAAAGCGCTATAATTCAATGCAATAAAAAAATTTGGGTAATTTCAGCCTACTACATCGAAAATGCAGAGAAAATGTTTAATTTCATAAAATCGGTAAATTTGTACCAGAGGTACCAGAAAGGTTTGACGAGCCGATATTTTCATTCCAGGACCGTACTGTAGCAAAATGCTTAACATACACTAAATCCGACTAACTTTACTATAATCGAAAAAAAACCATTTCATGGACCTATGATCAAGTCGGTTGTTCGCTCAGGCGACTCCAAAAGATTTTGCGAATTTTATTAATCGATGTAAGCAAATACAACTGCAAAACTTGTGTTGCTGTAGCATAAGAATTAAGAACTACAGAAAAAAGTTATACTCGTATTTCGAACAAAATTACATTTCAATATTATACACTTGACTTGACTTCAAAACTGTGCACAATTTCGACTATTCGTACAATCGAGTTGAAAATGCACTACATTTTGTTTCGGTTTTATTCCGGGGTACCAAATTTAAAGTTAAAAAAAAAACAAACATAAAACTATGATTTCGATGAAACTTTTATTTCATTTTAATGCTTGGACCTTGCCATCATGCACGAAGTACAATGTCATTTAAACGGCTAGATTGGTTGCTAAAAAATACTGCCCGATGACACCTCCAGACCTTAATGCACACCAAATAGTCACTCTTTCCAGATGCAAGGGCTTTCCCACAATCACATCTGGATTCTCCGAGCATCATATGCGACAGTTTTCCTTGTTATCGTAACCACTGTGTGAGGAATGCACTTCACTGCTGAAGAAAATTTTGTTCCATTGAAAGCCCTTTGTTTGAATCACCACGTTTGTAGTAAGTTTTAACTATTTTTACGCTTCCTTCGGTTGTTAATCGATCCATATTCGTAAATGCCAAACCTTTCAGCTGACAGCCTTGCCAGACTGGCGATTTTGAAACAACTAAATGGAAAAACCTGTAAAACCAAAACGAAAACTACATTTTTGATTTTGATTCATATCATCGAAACGAAATTAGAAACAACAATTGAAACTAATTCAGTTTATGAAACGTATTGTTCGCATATCAATTGTAATTCTTTTATTCAAAAAACGTATAAAAGCTTTAAAAAGCTGTGAAAATTTCCGAGAGCCTGGTATCTCTGAAAGTAAGTTATTTAGTGCGCCTACTACACCTTTCTCTATTTGAAGCCAGTTTACATTCGGATTCAGATTAGCAAACAAAGCAAAATTATACAAATCAACGTAGAATTCTAGTTTAATTTTAGGTAAACAACGAATCAATCAAGTGAGTGGTTGGTTTGAAAATGAATCAGAAAAAAATTTCTGATGTACTTTCAAAATAAATTTGAAATACCAAAATCTAAACGAAGCTGACATTTTGTGAAGATCTCTGGTTGTATTGACTTCTGTAAAAGAGGAGTAGGGATAATGACGCGAAGACTGTTATGATGATGCACTCTATTTAGGTAACATGTAACGTTTCGTTGCACTGTTTTATTGCAGATGTTGAAATTATTTTGTTAGAAATAG
>JAHXMU010000101.1:5325207-5363990 GCA_019455685.1 Philornis downsi | reverse complement strand
ACGCGACCAACACATCAACTTGTCCCCGATAAATCGGACATTACAAACAACACATACAAATTGGACAAATTTGTCCATCCATAATATTTAAAAGGTATATTTCAGAACGTTAGAAGCGTGGCAAATGCTTTTTGGTAAAAGTGCTTGTAAATCAGTTCATCTGACTGAAATTTATGTGCTGAAATACAAAATGTGAATTGAACAAAAAGTGTAAATAAATTTATTTTAGATTGCAGCCGGGACTTAAAAATGGATAATATAAAACAGCGCTTTTTTAGTACCTCCTACACAAATTAATAAGTTTTTCGAAATTTAGTTTTTTCTGTGATACTCATATTTAATAGGGCTGCCGCTCTGGCGTATTACAGAGGGTGTAAGTAAAATTTCCTTGAAACATACGTGTCTATCCAATAGAATACTTTAAAATTCTAAAAAATTCTAAAATTCCTTTAACAAGAAATATAGATCGGTGAATGAATAACTACACAGTTTCATTAAAAGTAATGTATCGTTTCTTAAATGTGTGCTTACAAACTGAGTTCGACTTAATGCAAGTAAAGAATGGAGTTTTATATTTGGGCTACATAGTTCAGAAAAAAACTATAATAATTCCGCAATGTAAAAGAAAGATCGGTCAACTTTCTTCTTCTAAATGGCAATACCTGCATTAAAATTAAAACAAACAAACCAAAAAACAGGACATAGAATTCAGTCAAGTTAACTGACTGCTAAATGCTATGCCATCCCATATGTTCTTTTGCCGAAATTTAACAAGTTTGTTATCGAATTTTCACATTAAGGCAAAGATCGAAAATATTTAATTTTAATATTTGTTCCATTTCAGTTAGGGGAAAGGTATCCAAAGCTTTTTTGTGTGGAAAAGGTACTATTTCATATTTTAATCTAAATGGTTAATCTAATAGCAACAACTAGGGACAAATACTCGAATGGAGCCTATGAATTGTAGAGTAAATGACATGATTACGCCGAAAAATATTCATAATTGCGTAGTTGAAGAAATCCGCAGTTGATTTCTAATAAATTAGATTAGCTATTCAAGTTACTGACAATTACTTTATTAGTTGCTATCGAAATTTTCATTGGTGGACTTGTGAAAAAAATTTGTTCTCATTTTTAAGTTGTCATGAGGAAAACAAACATCAAATAGTTTTTAAGGTAGAGGAACTTTTTGAAATTAGAAATAGTGGATTTCACTATTTAAATGATATTTTTTATCACCTACAGGTACAGCAAAAATGTCTTCCAAGTCAACTTCTATGCAGGTCAGTAAACAAAATGAAAACTAGTTTCGAAGAGAATTTTTACTACAAAATACGTCATCTAATTTCGTTTACAGAAAATTTATTGAAAGTGATGTTTCTATATGTACAAAAAATACCTGAAAGTAGACTTTTATGGAAAGGTTGTCTCCCACAATATTTTTCTACAGAAAAGTGTCTATCTTATATATGAAGGGAGTTTTCTATAACGTCTTTCTATAGGATAAGAATAGTGTCTTCTATAGCTTTTTAACGAAAGTTAAATAAAACACACACAGGGCTATGATTTCGATGAAACTTGTATTTCATTATAATTTTTGGACCATGCCATTTTGGAACCATTTTAATAAATGACCGGCACTGGATTGGCTGCAGCACTTTTGGGATTCCTCCAGCGTCATTTTCTCTGCCTAACGACACCCACACAGTCAACAGTCACTTTTTCCTAGTGCAATGGCTTTTTCACAATCACTTCTGGATTCTCCGAAACTCATACGTGACAATTTAGCATGTTGATGTAACCACCGAGTGAGAAATGAGCTTCACCGCTAAAGAAAATTTTGTCCGATTGTAAGCCCACATTCGTATCACCAATCTTGTAGTAAGTTTTAACTATTTTTACGCGTTCTTCGGTTGTTGAACGAGCATGTAATTAGCTAAAATCATGCTACGCGAGGTTTATCACATACGATATGGTTTAAATTTGAGTTCAAATGTTGTACGTAATTCGCTCAGATTATCGACATTTCAACAAAATATTCGGGTTTAAAGTCGTTCATTATTCATTCGGCGAAAAAAAGCTGTACCACTGTCATCGGTTATATCAAGCGATACGAAATATTACGACTGGCTCAATTTCATCAATTTAAAAAAAAAAGTTTAAGATTGTTTTATGCCAAAATAGTCAAACGTGTGTCGTCAAAATGGTACGTTCCAGAGGAGGCCTATTTTGTCCATATTCAGCTCTTGATCACTTCTTGATATTACATTAACACGGGAAAATTTTCGTATGGATTTTAGGATTGTTTGCGTTATCGAGTCCAGTCAGACAGACTTTGCACACAATATATGGTTCAATTGTCTCAGAAAGTCCTAAAACTAGACATTATATATTACATATCATACTTTTTCGTGTCAAATAGTATATAATATATAATATATGGTATATGGTGTACATATACATACGCAGTTTGGTATTTCCCTCTGTACATTTATTAGCTGTACAAAAAGCAATTGAAAATGCCAATTTATTTATTTTTTTCTTTTCATTAATAAGTTTCATAACGCCTCATATCTATGAGAAAATTTCTAATTAATTACGATCAACATTAGTTCTCTGGTAGAAAACGTTTGCAAATATTTGTCACACAACTAAGTATTAAGCATAATATCTCCATGACTTCATGTTCAATTTTAAATGGATCATTGTACAGAACATACTCGTATATCCAAATATCCTCCCCTTCACAGCGATCGATATGTCAACTACAAGCTGTGTTTAGCAGAGCAGAAAGCAAATGCATCATGCTGTGTTATCGAAGTAATTACACAGTCTACACAAATGATTTATCAGACGATTGTTTCACTGCGGGACATTTTAAGGACGTATTTAGTTTATAAGAGGGCAAACGAATTACAAAGACTTATCCAATAATTAAGACACATTCCTCATGTTTCTATTGATCGGGAAAACTAGTTCTGAGAATTTCAAATTGCACGACTTTATTACTATTGCGCAGGAGGTGGTAGATGATGCAATAAAAAATCGTGTAAAATGGGCTAGAAAATCCTTGGGAACTCAATTATTTGTTTACGTGCAGTACGAAATTTCACACAGTTTTTGTGTCGCTAAAAAGCAACTGAATTAATTGTTTTGTATTTTAGTATTTCACAGCCATGTTGTGATATTTTGGGGAAATGACAGATGAAAATTCAATCTTCAGCCATATAGTTCAATTAATTGTTGGTACAAATTAATTGGTTAAGCCAGCCATTTGTGTGAGAGGTGCCGGAAGAGACACAATTGAACAGTCAAGTTTAACAAATTTTACTTTATCAATGTATGATAAATCTGAAGTTACTGCAACTCATCAGTTACAAATTATATATGAAATATTTAGTTTCCTAGAAGCGGCTGATTTGTGTGTTCTTTTCTCGATATCCGCTTACGATCGGACAATATATTATAATAGATTGTGCCTAGCTCTATGAATATTTGTAACTATTGTCGTATCAACCAGCCAACCAGACAGACGGACGAACATATTTCATCCGACATAGAAATCTTGATATGAAATCTGCTGAAAAGAGTGAAATTGAATTAAATTCAAATTTTTATTGACTTATCCTAAAATCTTTTGGCATTTTTGAGGCTGAAAAATATTACTTTGAGAAAATGAGGGCCCAAAACGTTTCAACATTAAATCCGCTTGTAATCCGGAATGCAGAGAGAATTTAAAGCTTTGCTTATCGTCTCCTTTGTTGTAAAGTTGTGTTAAAAATGAAATCCACTATCCACTTCACTATCAAAAAGGTCTCAAACAAGTACACTAAATTATATTGCCGCTTTATAGAAACGGTCACTAAAAATACATTACCACTACACTGTATATAAATACAGGCTGGCACACGAATCGTGCTGCTATCAACTGTCAATGGAGACTGTTATTTCAGGATGTTGAAGCAGTTTTTTTTACCCAGAATTGCTCCGAACATGTATCCACTTCAAGGCATTTGGTGCCAGCAAGGTGAAGCAATTGCACACGTAGCCAGACCGCTTAAGGCGGAGCTCCAACGGAAGTTCTCAAACAAATTAACATCCAGAAACTCCACTTTCCACCGGCCTCAAGGTCACTTACTACAAAAGTGGTGGTTCACACGTTGGCTTCCTTCCGCGATCAAAATTGTAGCGTGTGGGGCTTGGAAAACCCAGAAGTGATTTCCATTGCATCCGGAAAAAATGGAGGTGCCATTGTGCCGTATTTTTTTTGCGAGAATTACGTTGGATGGATCTCAAAAGGAACCTTAAATGCCATTGTAATTCGTACATAATAAAAAGGTCCAAGCATTATAATCAAATAAAAGTTTCATCCAAATCATCATTGAAACCGAAAAATGGATAGCCTTACATAAATAATTTTTTTGCTAATTATTTAGAACTGATACGAACTATTTACCATAAATTCGCTAATAGTGATGTGTTGCATAACTTAACTGTTGCAAGTGGGGAAATTTGTCCCATCCTTTCTCAAACAAATAATTTTAAAAGGGTTCAACATAGTAAACTCAATGTTCTGAGCTGAAAAGAATCAATTCCTAATGTTTGTTTGTTGTAAGATCGAAACAAGTTTGACATATTAATCCTCGTAGTTTTGAAGAAAACATTGCGAATGCTTTTTTGTGAGATCTTACTTGTGTCAGAAATTGATCTTCTTGAATTAACAGTGACTCCAGTATCATTAGTTCTATTAATGAGATCGCAGTGAATGTTAACTGATCTACCCAACATATGCATTTAGGGTACGAATAGCTTTGCATTGTGACATTTTTATTATGTCCACTCATAAAAATTATGATCCAATTTGCGAAATAATTATATGCAACACACAATATTTTTAAATTTAAATTTCGACTCATATATTAATCATCTGAAGTCTCTTGTTCACAATAGCATCCAGTGACCGGCTCTTTTAAAATTGACCCAAAATCAATTCTATCACACATATATCGTTGTAATATCATTCGATTGCTGAAGTAATAATAATAATAACGAGGAGAAAGCAAATCTATTGAGGAGAATTTTTGAAAATGCTCTAAATCAAACGCGAATCAATTCTACAGGCGACCATTTGGCCGATATGTTGGCCACATGTTGACAGGAAGAAACTTAAAGGTCCAAGTAAACACTATCCGCAACCAGGACAAATTTTGTTCGAGAAATCGAAAAATCAAGAATTATTCCACATTTTCGAGGAGTATAATGCTCTATGAACTGTTGGCATCTGTTCTGTCTTTATCACATTTGTTCAGAAATCAAAGAATGATTCCTTATATATCGAAGGAGTTTCATTCGACTATAAACAAGATTATAGACGAGAGAAATAGATGAATTAAATAAACTTTGCTTTGAATTTACTTTTCGTGGTCAAAATTGACCATATGCTATAGAGTAGGGAGTGACGTGAAACTTATTTGAGGTAAAAAGATCGTCTGAAAGCTACAAAATCACATGTTTTGCAACTCACAGTTTTCTCATTTTCTGCATTTTTTATGTAATACCACCAAACTATATCAGAATGGTCTTAATTGTATTAATTTTAATATACGAAGCGATGCAGTTATTGCTTTGTTTCCGGAAATTGATAGTTCATTTGCACTTCTCAATATGTTCTTTATGTAATTACAACCATTAATTAATTAACTTGGTGTAGCTTCAAAAAGTTCAAGTTTTTGTTGCCATTAATACTGAATGAAGCTTTTGGCAAAGAATTTTAATAGATTAAAAGCGTATCGGAAGCGCAATTTTTGGAACGTCACGTAACAATATTCTTGGCTAAACTTGCATAATTTTGAAAATTTTAATTTATTTCACAAGATATTTGCTTTGAAGTTGTTGCGTAATTTTGAATGTAGCATAACTTTATTCAACAACTTGTCGTAAACTATAACAATTTAGACAAAGTTTTATGAACAAAAATATATAACATGAAAATTTTGTTATAATTGGAATAATGATATAATTGAATAAAGATGTATGATTAAGCCTTTAGAAAATGTATAATATTTCCTGAGCAATCTGTTCCAATCAAAGCTAAGCTTTAATCTGTCGCCGCTGAATACCCTGTTCGTGAACAGTTTTTCGAGTTTTTATCTTTTGAAAATGGTAAACTATTTTTAACTAACCTTGCGTTATGAGACAAAGAAAAACATGCAATGACCAAGGAATTGGAAAATGACCAAAGAAGAAAATCAGGCAAATTTTGTTCAAAAGTGTTCGTAAACTATATTTTGTGAAAAAATTACAATGTGAAAAGTTTTGGCGAGTTCATGCAGACTTAAAAAAAAAACTATGATAGAAATAGTATTTTGTGGTGTGAGGGAATGCCTGCAGCGTTATTTAGCTCTACAATTGGGGGATGGTTGGACCACTGACAGAGCGTTGTTAAGTTAGGATACCTCACATGTGCGAAGAGAGCAAATTATAAGCAAGTTTAGTACATTATAAATTTGCTTCTTTCATTCAAGAATTTGTTGGTCTGGCATTCCGCAGACTTTTGCACTAAGACTGAAGGACTTGAAGTGAAGGCACATGAAAGTCATTTAACCTGACAGAAATTTTTGTAGTGGTTAGGAAAAAAATAATTTATTAAAAATGTTGTAATTTCGTTGGACATAATCCTATGTTGAGATATAAAATTTGTATTAAAACTTCAATAGCATAATTCTAAAAAATAATCCATATATGCCTTATTCATTATAACATATTTTCATAGAAATGTCTTCTGAGAGTTGTACTTGAAAGAAGCACTGCTTTCCAGGTAATTTTCAAATTGAAAATCAGATCCAAATACAAAATTAGTTTTGCCCAGCCGAATAGTGAACCAGTGCTACAATAACTTTCTTGAATTGTTATAATATTTAGATTTCCGCATTTCTGGATACATTTTTTTTTCTTAGGTTCTTTTTTGGGAATTGTGGTCTCCGGGTATGAATTCCATGAATTGTATTGGTAATGGTAGGGAAAAGTAACACAAAACGGATACCAAATTTCCGGTTCTAAGATTAAGCAAACAATGGTATTTCATTATTTTCAAACACAAGGACTCGTGCGTAATCGTAATATTGTATCGTAAGTACATATTTAAGTTAAATGTTTTTCTCCATGCACTGTTGTTATCACTTCACTATGCCTTCACTACATCACTAAATCTTTGTTTTAAACGGTAGCTTTTATATGGGACGAAACCACAAAACGCACTTAATCACGTAACTTCGATAAAGGAAATATTAGCGATACCATAAGTACAGACCAACATTTCGTAGGAAATGCTTTCGTAAATTCCTAACATATTACGTATTAATACATTTTGGGACAGTTTCACAAATGTTTAAACACTCAAGTTTCCATATACGCAATTGTAAATGAATTCAACCATTTCAAGCACGATTTTTCCTTTCAGGTTTTCTCTTGGCCCTCATGTGCTGCATAAACATTAACAGTTCATGTCTCTCAATTCCCTGTACTCGTATATTCATTCCTTTTCCCTCTTGCAGTAGAGGCAAAACTCATATCAGACGCCTTGAATTGCCTTCCATATGGGTTAGTGGATCTGTTTACACACGATTGCACAAATCAAATTATTAACTACATTTTCAAGTGTACTCGTGCGAACGGCCCTCCTGATACGGCCGATACAGTCTTGTGGGGTTGCCGAAAGTAGTCAGCTATGTTGTGGAATGAGTAAGTAATATTGGGCAGGAAGCCAAAGTGGTGGGTGGATGGATATCTTTGTTTGTGTAATGACGTCGTTAAGGGTTCACGTTTCTATCATTTTAGGTATACACATTGCCACTGTTGCAGGATTCGACTGGAATCGATCGGTTTCCGTTGAGTTTCCAACCAGTTTACATACGTCGATAGAAAAAAATCCGCAAATGTAACTGACAAATCCGAGAAATCAATGATTTACACACTCGTGAAACACATTTAACTTTAGGGGTTTGTTTTTTTTTTTTGGTAGCAGATACGTTTCATTTCACATCTGTTCAGCTATATTCGCGTTCAAATACAGCGAGAAATTCAAGCAACCGGAGTGCTGGAAATAATTTGTATTTATTGAGATTGGGAAATCGTTTGAATGCAATCGAATACATTCCCATCCAAAAGACGAGAAAGTATGCAAAACATGCAAATAGAAATTCCTACATCTGTTAGATATCTCTAGAAGCACATACATATCATGTTCTAAGAAAAAAGCAACACCGTGTATTCATGTATCAGTACATTCTTTCTTCTCTAACCATCCATGGAGTTAACTTTTCCACACAACCGATATGGTAAATTGTGACATGAGTGTAAGCCGATGTGGACCGGACTAAAGATACTTGATAACACACTACTAAGCTCCTGTACTGAAGCCAGGAAACGAAGTTCTTCAGAATTTCTTATACATTTTCGAATAGATTCCAAAGTGGAAATCGGTAAAAGGTGGTTTTGTTTAAATTAAAAACACAGTGAAGACTGGGACGGTAACAGTTATAACTTTTGTTGCACAAAATTTTTCATTCAGAATTATTTGTCATTTTTTTGATCAATATTTTGAGACAATGTCAAATTTTTTGATAAAGTTGGCACTCTAATAGATTTCATCCTTGGAGAGAATTTTAACATAAATAAGACAAGTGCGTGTTTGGCGATTTTATGCTATCGAAAAAAATGGATCAAAGAAGTTGCATCAAATTTTCTGTAAAAAATGGAATTGTGCTCAAAAACAATTGAAATGTTGGCAGTGGCGGTGAGAGTACTCTGAGTTAAAAAAGTGTTTACAACTGGTACAAGCTTTTCACAGAAGGTCGAGAAAATGTGAATGACGGCGCTCGCTCTGGACGCCCCAGCATGTCAACAACCGATGAAAAAGTTGAGAAAGTGAAGCTAATTGTTATAGAGAATCGTCGAATCACAATTAGAGAAGTTTCTGAGGATGTCGGCATATCGGTTGGCACATGTCATGCAATCTTTTTGGAAATTTTGGCCATGAAGCGTGTGGCAGCGAAGTTCGTTCCAAAATTGCTGAATTTTGACCAAAAACAACGTCGCATGAACATCGCTAAGGAATTGTTGAATGACGTCAACGATGGTCAGGATTTGCTTAAAAGGGTGATAGCTGGTGACAAATCATGGGTATACTCGTATGATTATGACATCAAAACCAAAGCTCAATCGTCCCAAAGCCCAATCGTCCAGGAGGGCCAAGACCAAAAAAAGCACGTCAAATTCGATCAAATGTCAAGGTTTTGCTCATTGGTTTCTTCGATTACCAAGGCGTAGTGCTTTAAGAGTTCTTAAGGAGTGTTACCTTGAAGTTATACGCCGTTTGCGTGAAGCAATACGAAAAAAACGTCCGGAATTGTGGAAACAAAATTCTTGGCTTTTGCATCACTCATCTTTGATTGTGAGAGATTTTTTGGCCAAAAACAACACTGTTATCATGTCTCAGCTACCGCATTCACCAGATTTGGCGCCCTGTGACTTTTTCCTGTCCCCAAGATTGAAGAGACCCATGAAAGTACGGCATTTTACGACGATTGGGGAGATAAAAACCGAATCGCTGAGATAGCTCAAGGACATATCAAAACTGTTTCGAGGATTGCGAAAAACGCTGGCACAATTGTATTATATCTGAGAGGGGCTACTTTGGAGGAGTTAAAATAGAAATTGATAAATAAATAAATATTTTTGAGAAAAATGAAAATTCAATATATTTTTGAACACACCTCATATGTTTTGATGAAATATGATATATATGTGGAAAAACGCTCATATCTTATCTGAAATTTCTTATTTGCTGTGCTAAACCGTACATCGAAGAAAATTCATCCAAAGTTTAGATAGAATCATAAAAACGAAGAAACATTTCATTTATCCCTGTGAATAAAACCACTTTAATTTCATGTTAATGTGTAGAAAGCACGGAAAAAATTGCAATTTATCAGATCAAACATGGACTTTTCTGTTCAATATAGTCTTGAAATCACCATTTACTGTAGGTTTTTGTAACCATTTTGAAAAGTCGGTTCGGTTAAGCATACATGAATTAACGACTCACTTTTCATGCAACGCAATATTATTGTTTGTTCTAATGGGTAGAAAATAACCGTTGTAAGTACACATTTCACTATCTGTTCTTGTTATTTCAATGATTTGGAAATAATTATTTTACAAATGTTATTCGGATTTTTAAATGAATTAACCGAAGTAAATAACTTGTTAAGTAACAATAGCGCATTGGCAATACTCCGGTTTGGATACTCCAGTAGAAAATAGTAATATTCAAAATTCTATCCCAAGGCAATTGGATCTAATGCCGAAATAGAAATAATGTTGACTAAATGACGATTGCATTTTTTATATATCATATCCCGCAAAAACTTTTGGTATGAATAAAGATCTCATTTGCTAAGTTTCAACTTAAAGCATTGGTTTATTTCAGTTTAAACAACGTAAATTCTCTTAAAAAAAGCTACGCTTTTTCCGGATCTTCTTAGCTTGTCTTAGCTTTTTTCGCCAATGTTTTGCCATTTTTTCATTACCAAGTTGTGGCAACACTGGTTAAAAATGAGGTACCTCGACCTGTAGGGACGTATGGGTATGGATATGTATTTCTAGTATAGAAATTCCATTTAGATCAAGTGACTCACACGCACATTCACTTTGCATCCGTTTTCGAAGGCACAACAGTGTCCGCGGGGCAGAAAGCGCGTTATGAATGTCACAGCTCTCATCAAATATGACAAGTAATTAAGATAGCGTTAAGAAAGCAAAACTAGAAACTAAAACTAGAAGCTTTCAGTTTGAACATTATGGAGGAACCACTAATTTATGCTAAATCGGAAGCACCTTAAGGACATTCTCATTTTCAAAACTAAGATTCCTAAACTTCGAGGCGTACCATATAGTGTGGAATTTAAATCGGCCCCTCATATGGTATCGGAAGTATCGAAAGGGAAATTCTTAGTCTGTCGAGTTTTACCTAATTTTTTCAATTACAAAATCAGGTACAGGTATCAGTTGGAAACTGCCAGTACATAAGATGCAGTAAAAAGGCCTATTATTTTCGTATAACATTGAAGGTTTTGTTTAACATAGTTAGAATGATCCGATTTGCACTATTTTGTACGACAACTTATTGCCATTTTGTAGATAATTTCATTCTGCCCATCACATCCCACATATTACACCAGCGAAATCATTCGTCATAGAAAATAACAGGTGGTAATTACTTGGAGCAAGGTCCAGACTACAAAGTGGGTGCTCCCGGAGCTTCTGGAGCCTGGTTTTGTCCTGGTGGATAACAATTTCTCTCCCATTGGTTACAGCCTCTTCTGGGCGATTGCTTCCTTCAGACAATTCAATTTTCGACACACCGCGATTCGACTACGACCGTTTTTAACATTACCTTAGATGACCCACTTTTTCCACCGCTCGCCATTCGTTTAAGAAATGAGTCGATTTTGTTTCTATTCATCTGCGATTCACAGACGAAAACTCGGTACATGAGGTTTTTTTACGTTAACTAGTGTGGCAGTCTTATTCAAGTGGTTCTAAAAAATTTCAAAAAATGTAATCTCGTCATATTACTAGACTGCTATTTTTATGAACGGGGGCAGTTAGTTCATTTAGTTGCAATCCCAGGCAATATGCAAAACCTTAAAGAATACGAGTGAAAAGTTCAAGAGCACTGATAAAACTGTTATTAAAATCATTTATATGGAGGCTACTTGAAAAGGTAGAGCTAATTTCGACCCAATATTATAATATAAATATTGAAATATAAATTTTAGATGAATCGGCACGATTTTTCGAAAAGCATATCCATCATTATGGATGAGTGATACCACTTTAAACAGAGGAAAAAATTATAGTGTGGAATTAAATTAAAAGTAAAGATCATAAAATATTGTAAGTTTTGAGGTCGTGTATATGGAGGGCACCTGAAGGAGTGGGGCTAACAATCCCACAATTTGTTGTTCTGAACAATAAATGTATAACGATTGACGAGATTTTGGATAAATTACAATCCAACACGTAAAAGGTGTCAGGTAGGGCGTAATAAATTTCCATATTCCTACCAAAAAATACTCCGAATTAAAACGCAATAAATGAAGCAAAACTGCTACTTTATAATGTTGCCTATTTAGGAAATGTGGAGAGACCATCGGTTTTTGCCAAGTTAACGTATTTGTACGAGTATGTCTGATACCCTAAGGGGCATGGCAATGCAGTACATTTTCATTCGCTCTACTAGCTCCCTGATACTCAATTATACTGAGTATGAATACATAAGTTAAATATGGCAATTTGTTTGGGAGAAATTTGGATATTGAATTATGTAGATATTCAGTTTTTTAACATTTTATCCAGTAGTATAAAGTAATGTAAATCACAATTTAAATAATTTCAGGCTACGAATTAGGGAGTAGAACGGAAAATTTCGAAACATCGGTCAATTTATGTGGATGGTACAAATATGGTCGCCCCTTTTAGTTCCCAGAATTTAACTTATCAAGCGCATATTTGCCGAATTTTGCCGTATTTTATATAATTGAGTGAAAAATATGGAGGAAAGAATACTCGTGTATGGGCTAAAGCGGTCATTTGTGTGGAAGATTCCAAAAAGGGCGTGGTTTGTCTCCAGTTTTATAGAGAATTGTATTGTTGTAATCAAGGGTTACTAAAAATTACAGAGTAATGATTTCCGAAAATCGGCCATTTTGCATGGGAGGTATGGTAATGGATACGGCAACAATCTGCATTTTTAAGCTGAGACACTACTTCCGTAAATGTTCAAAGTGCACCAGATTTAACCAAATTCCTAAATCTGAGAAAAAAAGGAAACGAATTGAAATTCGAAAAATCGGTCAATTTATGTGGAAAGTACCACAAAGACCTCAAGTACAACCGCTGTTACGATCTTGTAAAATATTTAACTGCGTTTTGAGAAGTTTTATAAAGACTAATGCCCGTTATCGTCTCATAAAGATTTACTACAGTTATCGTGTCCAGCTAGCCAGTTAGATAGACGGACATCGCTCATTCGACTTGGAAAGTTATAAAACATATTTTGTCAAAACTAACTTGATGGTTTATGAGGTGCGTTCAAAAACTAAAGTGAATTTTAAGTTTTTTTTCAAAAAATATTTATTTATTCATCAATTTCTATTTTATCTCCTTCAAAGTATTCCTCCTCACATATAATACACTGAGCTCTCTCAGCGATTCGGTTTTTCTCCTCAATCTCCTCAATCGTTGCAAAACGCCGTCCTTTCATGGGTCTCTGCAATCTTGGGAACAGGAAAAAGTCGCAGGGGGCCAAATCTGATGAATACGGTGGCTGTTTTTGGCCAAATAATCTCTCACAAGCAAAGATGTGTGAGCAGGTGCATTATCATGGTGCAAAAGCCATGAAATTTTTTCCACAATTCCGGGCGTTTTTTATATTGCTTCACGCCAACGGTGCATATCTTCAAGGTAATACTCCTTATTTACCGTACGACCTTGTGGTAAGAACTCCTGATGCACTATGCCATGGTAATCGTAGAAAACAGTGAACAAAACCTTGATATTTGATCGACCTTGGAGTGCTCATACACCCATGATTCGTCACCAGTTATGACCCTTTTAAACAAATCTGGATCATCGTTGTCATTCAACAATTCTTGACCGGTGCTCATGCAACGCTGTTTTTGATCAAAATTCAGAAATTTTGGAACGAACTTCGCTGCCACACGCTACATGGCCAAAATTTTCTAAAAGATTGCATGACATGTGCCAACCAATATGCCGATATCCTCAGAAACTTCTCTAATTGTCATTCGACGATTCTCCATAACAATTTTCTCACTTTCTCAACATTTTCATCGGTTGTTGATGTGTTGGGGCGTCCAGAGCGACCGTCGTCATTCACATCTTCTAGATCTTCTGTGAAAAGCTTGTGCCACTTGTAATTATTTTTTTGACTCAGAGTGCTCTCACCGTATGCCCACTGTCAACATTTCAAGTGTTTTTGGGCACTTAATTCCATTTTTTATACTAATTTTGATGCAACTTCTTTGATCCATATTTTTCGATATCAGAAAATCTCCGAACACGCACTTGTCTTATTTATGCCTCTCACAAACAAACACAACTGTTATAAAACCGTCAACATATCTTTGAGATGAGTGTACTAACATAAAAAAAATAATAATAATCAAAAGTCGAATGTACCCGAAATTTGAAAATTCACCTTATTTTTTTAACACACCTCATATACGTTTCGTTCTGGATGTTGCATGTTTGCCATAGCATATGATATATGCCTTCGTAACATACAAAAAACTGCACGCAAATATTACTGGATGTACTTAGACATTACGAAAATTATGATGAAAAAAAAGGTTTTAGGTTTTAAAATGTCTTGCATAGGCAGTGTATGAAGGGGTGCAGCTATCTGTCGCATTACTGGGGTTGTACTAAGTAATGTTCCATTCCATTGAAATCAGGCGTGTCAGAGTATAAGAGAAAGGCAAATCTCCTTGAACACGCTATAATGTGACGTACGAAAATGTAGGTGGTTGATTCGGTTACGATAAAAATCATAAAAGGTTATCTATTTAGTGGTTTCAAAAACGCCTGTCTGGCAAGGCTGTTAAATACCCGCAACCTGAAGTGTTATTTGTTTAGTGAAAGGTTTGCTATTTACAAATGTGGATCGTTTAACAACCGAAGAAGTCGTACAAATAGTTAAAATTTTCTACAAAAATTGTGATTCTAACGTGGGCACTTTTCGTTATATACGGTTGATTGTAGTCGTCATAATCGGCCTACTGTGCAAGGAATTGGAAAGATTATAAAGAAATTTGAAGAGCCTGAAAGCGCTTCAGATGTGATCAGGCATGTACATCATCGCAATGCACGCACTTCTGAAAATATCGCTTCTGTTAGTGAAAGTGTGGCGGATAATCCGAATTTGTCGATCACACTGCGTTTTTAGCAATTGGGTCAATATTACGGCTAATTATAGCGTGTTTTGCATTTAGATTTGCACCGCTATCCATATAGAGACCAATTCACGCCACAATTAAAGCTGGCGGATTGGGCTCAGCAGCAACAAGTTTTCGATGCGGTTTTTTTCGAACAAATTTTTCTTCAGCGTTGAACCTCATTTCTCCCTCGGCGTTCTTGACAAGTAAAATTGTCACATACGGTGCTCGAAGAACCCAGAAGCCCCCCAATCCACTGCATCCAGAAAAAGTGACTGTGTGGTTGCATTTTTTCGAAAATGACGCTGGAAGAACTGTTACCGTCAATTCAGGGCGCAATTGCCGTATGATTACTAACTTTTTTTGGAATGCTATTGAAGATTATGAATTGGACGATATGTGGTTTCAATAAGACGGTGCCACGAGCCACACAACAAGGCCGATTTTGGCTTTATTGCATGAGCGTAATTTCACGTTTTCACGTGAAAGCGTAATTTCACGTTTTGGCGACGTCAATTGATCACCAATAACATGCGACTTAGCGCCGTTAGACTTTTTTTGTGGGACTACGTCAAAGACCGTGGTTACCCTGATAATGCCCTGGTCGAAAACCATCTCAAAAGGTTCTATTACTGCAACCAATCCAAAGGCTGTAATTTAAATGATATTGTATTGTACGAAATTATAATGAAATAAAAGTTTCATCGAAATCATAGTTTTAGTTTGTTTTTTAATTTACTTTTGAAACCGAAATATGGATAACCCTGCACCTTTTTAGTAAATTTAATGCACAAAATTGATGTATGTAATGGACGTATATAAATTCATAAGCCTAATGTTGTCTATACATATATATATATATATATAGGTATATATATAAATATATACGAGTATATATATTTATATATATGTCGTATTGTATTTATAGTATATATGTATATGTACCTATATCTTCTTTATATATATAATTCTACTGTACGGGCGTTGTCAGTGAACTCCTCCTAAACGGCTGGGCCGCTTTGCATAAATTTTTGTACATGCGTCTGGGTGGTGCCCGGAATGGTTTAGATTTACAATTCGGTCCAATTGGACAAAGGGGCGTGGTACCTCCCATACAAACAACAAATTAAAAATCGTTTATTTCTGCTCCTGCTTACGGTATTTGAACAAAATTTGGTGCGTAGGTTTGGTGTACATATCTTAAGTGCTAATGCAAATATGGGCGGGATTGGACAATGGGACGTGGTACCTCCCATACAAACCATAAATTAAATATCCAATATTTCTGCTCCTGTTTACGGTATTTGAACAAAATTTGGTTCATCGGTTTGTTGTACATATCTTAAGTGCTGCTGCAAATATGGGCGGGATTGGACAATGGGGAGTGGTACCTCCTATACAAACCACAAATTAAAAAGCAATTATTTCTGCTCCTGCTAAAATTTGAAGGCAAAGCAACGTTTGCCGGGTCGGCTAGTATACTATAAAATATTCAAGTTGGTATACAAATATTAAATACAGTACGAACGTAAGATAATATTTATTTGAACAGTCATTTGCTTGTATAAATGCGCACATACGAGTATGAGTATGTTAAATCAGTGGAAAGAATACACGTACCCAGCAGGGGAACACGCGTGTTGGAAGACCTTCTGCCAGGTTTGGTGCGGAAACTATGCTCTCTCCAGAAACATTTAGTTTTTTCCTCGACATTCCACAGGGTAATAACAGGAAGGCTCTCCTTGTACTTAGTACTTATTATATCAGATCTTCTGAATAATGTCTCTGATCGTGCCTGATTATGGTAATCCAATACGCATTAAAATATGACAACGCTTTACGATAATTTTCAACAATAGTGGCCTCACTTCACTCTTGGAAATCCTTTCTAATGAGTATAGAATCCCTTACAACCGATGATCCAATTAACTTACAAATTATGCGCTGCACTCGCCGATAATGTATTTTTCATGGATACTGAAGGGGACCCGCGGAAACACATATCAGGACGCAAAAAAAAGGAATATAAAGAACGTCTACAACTCATTCATACGATATGTCATGCATATTAGCTAAGTTTTATGGTTTGAGATAGAGCAAAATGCCCACTCTTTAGCAAAAGGCCTCGATGATTCCGTCAGTGGGTAAATAAATGCAAATAATAAATATCATATCATGCAAAACAAATATAGATGTACGTTTGCAATATACCCGAACATGTAGCTGTGTACACTTGTGAAGTATTCATGGAAATGAATTTTAAAGGATTTGCCATAAATAAGCTCAGCCCTTTGCAAGTATACGCGCTTATTTACATCTGCACGCAATCTATAAAGACGATAGATGAACGTGATTCGATTGCATCTAGACCAGTATTCACTGTTAACATGCAGCAGGAACAAAATGTACATTTCCAAATTGGAGATCATACGACGTGCGTCCAAAAACTGGCGAAATAAATGCGAAATCATGAAATATGTTGAAAGTTTCTATAAAATTTTCGTTAAACTCGTAAGCTTAATCGATGGATATGGATGAAAAAATCATATTCAGGGAATGCAAATTTATATTGAGAAAACTTAATTTGGCATTGAGAAAGAAAAATGAAAATGGAAAATATAAATCGAAACATCGTATTAATTATTGCTAACTGAAATGGATAAAATAAAAATTGGCACTGTCGAATCCAAACTCATAAAATGATAAAAGGGAGTGAAAATTTTAAAGAAGAATTAGTTAAAACAATGAAGAAGTTTATGACTGACATTTTTAATTTCCGTTTTCTCTGAAAACATAATTTTGTACTGAATAATCAGGCTGATGAGATAATGATGGAAACACCACATTTTTTTTAGTAAATGAATTAAAATGTACATAGCATTGCCTCTATGCCAGTTATGTCCCAATAATCATGCATTTAGCTCTTCTGCTTTCAATTAAGTCCAGCATAATTGTTCCGCTAGCAGTTTCAGTTGAGATATTGGCGATCTCAATTATGGTGATCGTTGAACGTAAAAATGGGGGAGATTTCATTTGTGCAGAGTTTCACTAGCTAGGAATTTCACTTGCACACAGCAACTTTTTGCGGGCAAAAATGATTTCATTTATGATCAATATATGGCAAATGCGAAATTACAAGCTTCCTCAGTTTTACAATATTGCGTCAAGTATTCGAGACTTAAAATAGTTATAATATCTTGGTGACTGTTACTACTAGAGCAACACAAACATATTCTGGCGAAGGTCTTACTATATGCATTCTATCATTTTCAAATCATGGGCATTAGTACTGCGTTAATAAAAAATGTACTTTAAATATGCAGAAATGAATAGGTGTTTTCACTTCAGTCCCCTTAGATTACTCCGCAATACAACAGGTATATTTTTGCCAATGTTTACTTCATATCTCGTATGAGGAGTGCAGTAAATAGGAATTCAGTATTTTAGCATGGCATTGAAGGCTTTGTTTAGGGTTTGTTAGAGTGATTCGATTTTGATTGACCGTTATTGACCATTTTGCTTGATAACTTGTCGTCATTTTGAAGGTAATTCTATTATGTCTCGCTCATAGAAACCCTCATCGCGATTGGCAAGACACTGGGACAATCGATCTTCACAAGCTTTTCAAGACACTAATTTTTACCAGCAAACTCATTTGCAATAGACAGGAGTTAATCACCTGGTGTAACCCACCTATCATCACCACTCGCCATCGGCTTCTGAAATGGGTCGTTCTTATTGCGACTCATCAGCGATCATCAGATAGAAATTCGGCTCACGAAATTTTTTGCGTTAGTTATAAAACTTGGTCTACATATACATTGTTATAGTTCATGACAAGTTATACACTAAAGTTGTGCTACTTTAAAGACTACCGATATTAAAAAGACATCCATTTAGTGATTTTAAAGCCACCGATCTACCAAGCTGTGTCAGCTGTGAAATACATGTTATATAAAGCGTTATTAATTTAGTGAAAAGTTTGCCATTTACGAATATGGATCGTTTAATAACCGAATAACGCGTAGAAATAATTAAAACTTACTACAAAAGTGGTGATTCTAACGTGGACACTTTTCGTGCTTTACGGTGTTATTGTGACCGTCATAATTGATCTACTGTGCAAGGAATCAGCAAGATTATAAAGAAATTTGAAGAGACTGTTAAGAAAAGTGTGGCGGATAAAACGAATTTCAATTCAGAGCGCTATGGCCGTATAATAATCGACATTTTTGGCCTGCAATTGAAGATTATGAAGAGGACGATATTTGGTTTCAACAATACGGTGACACGAGCCACACAATAGGCCGATTTGAGCTTTATTACATGAGATGTTTCCAGAAAGCGTAATTTCATGTTTTGGCGACGTCAATTGGCCACCAAAATTATGCGATTTGACGCTGTTAGACTTTTTGTGTGGAGTTACGTCAAAGAGAGAGTCGACATAATCCTCAAATGTAGGAGCATTTGAAATCAATCTTCTTCAAGTTATCGTAGAGATATCGACCGAAATGTGCGAAAAAGTGGTCGTAAACTACCTCAAAAGCATCCACTGTTCCACCCAATCCAGATGCGGTTATTCGAATGACATTGTATTTCGTACATGACGGCAGGCTCCAGGCATTATATTGAAATGGAAGTTTCATCGAAATTATAGCTTTATGTGGGTAATACGGTGATTTAATGTTATAATGTAACAATATGGAAATACGATATACCACCCCCTTTCTTGCTAAGCAAGATGTTGTATCATCTCTTCCAAATTAATTGCAGCACTCTGTAAAAGTATAAGTCCAACAAACTGGCTAGAGTCCACAACTACCACTCTTGATTGTATTTACATATTTGCGTAACAAAGATTCAATATATTTAACCTATTCTAAATCAATGATTTTGGCCAACCCTACTCACAAATTGATTTTAAAAAGGATATCAGTATATCGATAAACATGAACAAATTATCGTACAAAAATTGTAAACCCAAACAAAATAAGAAAAGAAAATAAAATGAAAAATAATAATAATAATAGCCAATAAAGGTACAAATCCTATGATTGCCAGCAGCATACGTAGGGATTTATATTCAAACGAAAATTTTTGGGATTCAAAAAGGATGCTGTTGTAAGCATTGAAATAATGTCAAACAAAATTGGGAGAATTACAAGTGTAAATGTGAGTGTTATGCAAGAAAAATATTTCGAAACTTTCTACAATCCTCTCGAATTTATCCTTATGAATTTTCTATAATACTTTGTGAGAAGTATAACTTCACTTTTGTATTGTTATTAGTTTTGTTTGTTGAGGGTTATCTTTGGTTCGGAGATTTTATTGAATATAACTTGTTTATGAAATTCAATATTGAAAAATTCCATTTTAAGGGTGTACCTAAATCTCAATAGTTATTATTGTTTACGTTTCGCAAATAAATCTGCAACGAAGAAAGGAACTTAATCGTGGGCGACACGTGTCGGTCAGAAATTGTAAAATCCATTGTAAAATCCAGTTCAATCACTTCTAACAATTTACAACGAAGCCTTTCCATTTGTTTTATAAACAAACGAAAGGTTGCAAAATTAATATCAGGGCATCATTAATATCCATCAAGTAATTCTCTTTCGTAAAACTTTAAAATGTCCTTCTGCCTTACTAATACTGATAAATGCTTCTTGGTAGTATTAAGAAGAAAGTAATAAGAGCATACTGAAAATATACAGCAGCATAGATGAAGCTAATACATTTAGTCGAGAAAGTACCGGGAGTATGTTAATAAAACACATTATTATTATTCATTCGAATATTTCATGCAGAGTTATCAATTTAGTGGTTTCAAAACCGCCGGTCTCGCAAGGCTGTCAGCTGTTAAATACCTGTCATCTGAAGTGTTATATATTGAGTAAAAGGTTTCCCATCTAAGAATATGGACCGTATAACGACCAAAAACAGTTAAAACTTACTGCAAAAATGGTACAAATCGAACAAATCGTTGGCGATGAAGTTCATTTCTCACTCGGTGGTTACGTTAACAAGCAAAATTGTCGCAGGTGGGGCTGGGAGAACCCAGAAGTGATTGTGGGAAACCCATTGCGAACGGAAAATGTGATTGTTTTGGTGCGCATTATGGTCTGGAAGAGTCATTGGACCGTATTTTCTCGAAAATGACGCTGGAGGATCCACTGCTGCAACCAATCCAGAGACGGTCGTTTAAATGGTATTGTATTTTGTACATAATAGCAAGGTCCAAGCATTAAAATGAAATAAGAGTTTCATCGAAATCATAGCTTTACGTGTGGTTTTTTTTAACTTTACTTTACTTTAACTTTACTAAAATGGATATTCCGGTATATCCATCTCCAAATAGACCCCCCCCAACATAAAACTTATACCAACGAATAATATAATTATCAAACCATCTATCATCATCATTCTGTCTCCTGTTGACTGAAAACGGATACCTCGATGTGATAGTTTGAACTTTGGAAAGAGAAAAAAGTCAACCGGAGCCACCTAGTGGTTGTTCGGTGATATTTGTTGAGTTTTTGGCCAGAAATTCATTCTCAATGATAGCGTTGTGAGATGGCACTTTATTGTTGTGCAATCTCCAATAGCCTTTTGTCCACAAATCTGGCCTTTTTTACGAATTCTCTCTCTAAAACGCAGTATAATTCTGCCTTCTGCCAAGATTTTATGCCACTTGTATACACGTGTTTTTGATTAAGTCCATTCTCCGTAAGCCTTCTACAACAATTTCAGTGATTCGGCGCACTAGATTTTATTTCCAAAAACAAATTTGAGGCCAATTCTTTGTTTGACATCAATAGTAAAAATTGGAAAACAATCGTGAAATGAATTGATAAAAGCGAGCACTATAAACAATCTAAATTGCAGATTACTCTCAAACTCAGCGTCGTTACGGAACTTTAAGATGGCTTTCCAGATGATCAATTCTCAATCCTTTTATGACTGAATGTATTCAGGCATTTTTCGAGTGAAGGTAGAATTTTACCGGTAATGTTACCGATTTACTATTTATGTTCAAGTTCGAAAACAAATGGTCACATTAATGTTTTTTGGAGAATCTAAAGTTTAATTTAATTTAATTTGGGAGAAGTTCAAGACATCAAGAAATTACAGAACTTTAATATAATTCAATGCATGGCTTGGATAGTAATATTTATGGTATTGATTACCACTGTTGGTTATGTAAAAAATTACATTGCAAATACATTAAATCATTTGAATATTTTAAAAAGCTTAATTTTTCATTTTGCGTACCGAAGATGTACAAAATTTTGTATTCCATGACTCACCCTACATTTCAAAATTGCTTCGGTATTTTTCCCGAAGCTTTATGTAAAATTTCAGATTGATATACCCAATTATATTTATTCTTAAACATTGAAAAGTTAAAGAATTTTGAGTTTGAAATTAGCAGTATTTTCTACTGCACGCCTTTGTATTATCAGTAAGCAGATGTGGTACGAGGACGGTCCGAAAAGTGGCAACTTTATAAATCATTTGTTTTAAATTTTAAGCCGCCACGCTATTTAGTGTTTTTATTTGAACCATCAAAAGTGAATTTGTAGGCATGGAAAATATTGATCACAGTTATGTAATTTAATATTTCGATTTGAAAGGTCTCAGACTATGGAAAAAGCCCCAATTGACGAAAAAGAAAGAGTAGTTTCATCAAGACAAAGCTCCAGTTCCAACATCCACTATTGCGATAGCCAAAACTAATGAGTTAAAGTTCGAATTGCTTAGTCATGCAACTTATTCGCCAGATTTAGCTCCGTCGGACTATTTTCTATTTCTAAACTTGGAAAAATAGCTCAGCAATTTGTCAAAAATTAAGAGGTGTAGTCTGCGGCTGATGGTTATTTTAAGGAGTTTCACAGCTCTTACTACAAACAGGGTATAGATGTTTCTGAATATCGCTGACAAAAGTGTATCGAACTAAAAGGAGATTATATTTAAAAATAAAGAAAGTTTGTCTCAATTTTTTTATGTCTTGTTGCTAGTTTTGGCTAGCATATTTCTCGAGCTTAGTGTTGCTAGAAATGACATAATTTGTATATAATCATTTGTCTTGTGTAAAATATCTGTCGATGGTTTAAAGCCTAAAATTGCCTAATACTCTTTAGTATCTTTTCTACCTAATATCTTCTTATGACGGAAAAGTTCATTTTCTATTCAGTGTTTCTGAAGGGAGTTATTGTCTTTTGTCTTTGGTCATCTACGTAGTAAACAATTCCAGCATCCAATTGATCTATTTTGATATTCATACTTCTACAATGTTATTTTGATTTTTAAGAAAATACAACAAATATAATTACTTTAATATATAGATGCAATTAAATTAAAGAATACACCATAAGCAAATTTTATGTGGATTCCATAATAAATGTTATTGAAGAAACACAATCTTGTTGCATGTACGAGACGATAAGAGGCTTTCGTTATTATTACAAAAGAGATAGAATAACAAAACACACAATTCATATCAAATGTTATTCTTTTTCCGCAGAAATATTTAAATTTTCACCTACATACATAAAGCCAGAGGGTATGTGGTTGGGGTTCAAAGGCAGAGAGGCTATTTGCATTAAGCAGGCTTAATTCAAATATATCTTAAGGCGGTCGCACAAGTAAAAAGCCATAGTTGTTTGGTTTTGTTATTGCGATAGCGGTGAGGGGAGATTAAGTGTAACAATTCCCCATATTCTGCTGGAAATGCCCCCAAGCATTTACTTGGAGTTATTAAAAATTCAACAGATTTTATAGCAAAGTTTTGTTCATGCTTAACGTTTATTCATAAACTCTACGCTCTGATATTCAAATTAAAGGTACGAAATTGAAAAAAGAGAAAATTCGAGGAAACAAAACAAACAACTTACTATCTATGTTTGGCTTGGCTTTATTTTTGTTAGATTTCATTGAATGAAGCCCCCAACATTTAAATTATTTTAATACCGGTGATTCACGAATGTTGCTTAAAAGAATGCATCCATGTGGTAGCTAAATGTTTCCAAATCGTTATGATACAAAACACAATCCATCGCTTTACCGCCAATATAAATAGAAATTCACCACTATTTCAATAGAATATAAAATAATAATTATAAAATAAAAAAAAAAATATGAAATATGATATAAAACACTGTAAGATTTAATAAAAATAGGAAATGATTGGAGATAATAGAAAAAGGACCTCAATATGCCAGATGGGAGGTGATCACTCTCTGCTAAAGATTGTTATAATTTGCAATTTATGTATGCCTACTGAATTTGATCGGCCATGACACGATGGTTTGACCACTCGACTATCGTTTTTATGATCATGGCTTGGAGGTCTGATGTAACCATCCTTTAAGCGGCAGACACTTTAAATAACCGAAAAAATAAAAAGTTTAGTAAAATCTTCTTAAATTGTCAATCGGACTTCGTTAAACTGCAGCTTCTCTTAGGTGAGTCCAAAAATTAAACACGTGCTTATAAACAAAAAACAAATTCCATTGCATGTCATAAATGAGATATGTCAGAGCATCCCACATTCAGTGAGCTCAAACAGGCACTCTATTTTTAGATGAGCATTTCTAATTCAGATTCGGCTTCAAAACAAAACTACTAAAATATGTATTTCAATATGTTACTTCTCTTTCACTCTAAACAGAAATATAAATACTTACTTCTCTATTTCAGTCAAAGTAAAAGGATCTAATTCATTTAGGATTTGTCTTAACAATTTCACCGATTTCTATTAGCACTAATTCGGCTTGATATACTGGGTTATCCATTGTTCGGTTTCAAACGTAAAGTTGAATAAACCACACATAAATTTATGATTTCGATGAAACTTTTATTTCATTATAATACTTGGTCCTATCAATTATGTACGAAATACAATGTCATTTAAATGGCCGCTTCTGGATTAGTTGCAGCTATGGATCTTTTTTTAGATAGCTTCCGACCAATTTTTCGCATATTTCGGCCGGTATCTCGGCGATAACTTGACCAATTTTGGTTTCCAAATGCTCCAAGGTTCGGAGATTGTCCACGTAAACACGGTCTTTGACGTAGCCCCACAACAAAAAGTCTAATAGGCCGTGGCGTGGGGCTCGTGATACCGTCATGTTGAAACCACATATCGCCAAAAAAGGCGTTTGTCACACGGCCATAGCGCTTTACATTGAAATTCTGACTACCCGTCACACTTTCATTAACAGAAGTAACATTTTTGGCACTGCGTTCATTGCGATGATGCATAGGCCTGACCACATCTGTAATGCTTCCGTCTTTTCAAATTTCTTGTCAATTCCTTGCACAGTAGATTGATTATGATGGCCATAATCATCCCGTAATGTACGAACAGTGCCCACGTTTTTACTCGTTCTGCGGTTAAACGATCCACATTCGTAAATGGCAAACCTTTCACTAAATAAATAACACTTCAGACGACAGGTATTTAGTAGACCGGCGGTCTTGAAACCACTAAATGGATAACCTGTATTTTATTACAGTTAGTTTTAGCACGAAATCATAACTAACTTCAAGTCCACTGCCCAAAGTTGAGTAAGCCATCTGTAAAATGCAAATGCTAGTGAGTAAATCTGTCAGATTTGGTCAGAAGATTCACTTTGGAACTTAGGTTTCGGGAGAGAGGGAGATAGGAGGTTCTGTGAAAGAACTAAAGTTCTTGGCGGGATGTGTATACTTACGAGGGAGGTTCGTAATGGATATGAGGAGAAGATAACGGTTAACTTACATTATTTCAGGTTTTATTCGTATGTTGAGGGAGGCTGGCGAAGTGGTCTGGTTGGCGGCTGGCGGAAAAAGAAATCAAGTATACTCCCGCTAGGTTGCCATATGGCAATATGGGTTTTTACAGTTACGTGGTTGTTTGAAGTGGTCCTTACACAGGCAAATAAATAATTAATTTTACAATTCACATTATTTACAAACTGTTTCATATAAGCAGTTTAGTGCAATTCAACTTAATTCAGTATAACTTGATATAATTCAATTTTAATTCAAAACAATACAATTTAATTAAATGCAATTCAATTCAAAAATTCAATTTATTTCATAATTTTAGAATTCATAATTTACTTTATCAGATTCATTTTTCAATTCAATTTCAAATTCATACTTTAATTTACTTTACAAAATTCATTTTTCAATTCTTGGGAAGGAGGGATTAACTGCGTTCAACACCATCTGAATAGCCAGTAAATAATTCAGCCTTAAAATCACTGTAAGCCTTTGATGATAATCTTAGCCTTTATAGGGATTTGGATCCTCAACATTCCTAGATCCACATATAAGATAATTCCACAGAACTACTTCTTTCATTATTCTGTGAGAGACCACTACCATCACAATGTTTGAAAGCTAATATAATGAGAAACAGAGATAAGGTAACCTTTGGAAACTTCCTCCCAACGTCTCCTCCACGTTTAGGTTATACTGGAACGCATTATACTATATATAACTGTCCGATTATTTTGGTACTTAAAGCTAAATCTTGCCCGGGGATTAAAGACACGACTACAAAGCACCAATGGCCTTACTCGTATTTTTATTAATGTTTTAGTTACAATCCAATTTTTGACGTCCACAAAAGATGTTGACAACAACGAATACATGGATCCGGCAACCCCATATGGATAGCAATATCAAAATGAATGTTATTCCACTTTGGTGTAGACTTCATGAAATATACAACATATTTTCTTTATTATTGGCATAAAGTTAAAGGACAAAGGACATTTGCGGTTGCAATCAAAACTGCAAAGCTTTGAATTTTTCCTTTGGCACTGTTTCGTTAAAAATATGAAATTACGAAAACCGAATTGTCATTCATGAATTCCCCGGTAATATTTGCTTTAAATTTAGTCACATTTCTTGTCATTACCTACACACAAGGTTTCTGTAGAAGTAAATCTGTTTCTTCTTCGCAATTTCAGCTTAAATATGATGTTTTGAAAAAATGTGAGAACCGAACCGGAAAACCTACGAGTTTCATAATTTGTTGTTCAGAGACATGAATAAATTTATACTTCAGCAAACTTTGCAAAATATGTAATATGTATAATTTGGTAAGGCCAAAAATGTAACACCCAGGAGGAAGCGCCTAATGTACAAAATATCTTTTAACCAAATGTCTTTCATGACTGTCATTCATTCATAAACTGTAGTGACCTGAATTTTTGTCCATTGTTTTAATCTACATATAATGCTTAGTAAAGTCCCCATATAAGTGGTCGGTTAAATTCAAATATTCTTAACCGTCTTCCACCCGGTTGCATTGCACTGCATCCAAATTTGGAAAAAAAAATCGTCCAAGAAAGAAAATGGACCGCTTTGTTACGAAACAGTCCCAAAGCTAGCTGATCTAACAAAGAGCACAACAAATTTTCCTTATTTTTCAACATAACTTACTTCTAGCTCGATACACTTTTTCCAGCAATATTCAATAGCCTTTATAATCTGTTTATAGTAATAACTGTCAAACTCCTTAAAACAGCCATCAACCGCAAGCTCCACCTCTTCATTGCTGGCAAATCTTTTACCACTGAATCATTTCTTCAAGTTTGGGAATAGAAAATAGTCCGGGAGAGCTAAATCTGTAGAACAAGGCACTTGATGAAGCAATTCGAACTACAGCTCATTAATTTCGGCCCCCGCAATAGTGGATGTGTAAACTGAAGCATTGTCCTGATGAAACAACACGTTGTTGCGACCTCTTTTCCATAATTTCATCGCCTTAACGCTGTAATAAATTAGCATAATATTCGACGTGGATGGTTTTTGCCTTCTAAATATTGTCAATAAAAATAATCCCATGCGCATCCCAGAAACAGACGCCATGACCTTGCCTGTGGATGGAACCGTCTTCGCCTTCTTTGGACAAGATTCTCTCTCTGCTGTGACTGTTCCTTTGTCCCACGGGTGAAATGGTGGACCCATGTGTCATCCATGGTTATAAATCGAAATTCGTCTTTATTGCGGTGAAACATCGCCAAATACTCTACTGAAACATATTCACGACGCTATTTTTGCTGTGCTGAAAGCAACGGCGACAACCATCTTCCGCACAGCTTTCCCACCTTCAAATATTCTGCCAATATACGATGTATAGCATTTTTTGCTCTGTCGGATCCAATAATTCCCATATTTTATTAGAAACTAAAATCTAGAAAAAGTAAATAAGTAAATCAATTCACCTGACTGAAGTTTCTGTACTGGCTGTTCACATACGTACAATAGCAATATACGAGATGTGCTCAAAAAATAAGGTGAATTTTCAAATTTCACGGACTACGTACATCCGACTTTTGATTATTATTTTTTTATGTTAGCACACTCGTCTCGAAGATATGTTGACGGTTTTATCCATATAGCATTTTTAGTTTATTTGTGAGAGGCATATATGTATAAGACAAGTGTTTTACGTGTTCGGCGATTTTCAGCTATCGAAAAAAATGGATCAAAGAAGTTGCATCAAATTGTGTGTAAAAAACGGAATTAAATGCTCAAACACACTTGAAATATTGACAGTGGCATACGGTAAGAGTATTCTGAGTCAAAAAAACATTTACAAGTGGTACAAGTTTTTCACAAAAGGTCGAGAAAATGTGAATGACGACGCTCGCTCTGGACGTCCCTGCACGTCAGCAACCGATGAAAATGTTGAGAAAGTGAAGAAAATTGTTGTGGAGAATCGTCGAATCACAATTAGAGAAGCTTTTTAGGTTGTCGGCATATTGGTTGGCTCGTGCCATGCAGTCTTTTAAGAAATTTTGGGCATGAAGCGAGTGGCAGCGAAGTTCGTTCCAAAACTGCCGAATTTTGACCAAAATTAACGTCGCATGAGCGTCGCTGATGAATTTTTGAATTCCATCAACGATGATCCAGATTTGTCATAACTGGTGACAAATCCTGGGTATATTCGTATGATTACGACATCGAAACTATAGCCCAATCGTCCCAATGGAAGAGTTCAGAAGAGCCAAGACCAAAAAAGCAGGCCAAATTCGATCAAATGTCAAGGTTTTGCTTACTATTTTCTTCGATTACCATGGCATAGTGCATCAGAAGTTCTTTGCACAAGGGAGTACGGTAAATAAAGAGTATTGCCTTGAACTTATGCGCCGTTTACGTGAAGCAATACAAAAAAGCGCCCGGAATTGTTTAAAAAAATTCATGGCTTTTGCATCGTGATGATGCACCTGCTCACTCATCTTTACTTGTGAGCCACCGCATTCTCCAGATTTAGCCCCCTGTGACGTTTTCCTGGTTTTTTTTTTTTTTTGGAGATAAAAACCGAATGACTGAGAGAGTTCAAGGACATACCAAAAAATGGCATATAATATTAAATTGACAGGAACGGTTTGCATGATTTCATACCTTTAAAGGAATGTACAACATCATGTAGGTATAGAGATGGAACAGCACTACAACTAAAGATGCTGACTGTTGTATCCTTGTTGCATGTCACATAGAATTCCTTCTTTTCTACATTACCAAAGAAAATATATATATATATATAAATGACATTCAACCACCAGCAGACACATTTGAAACCATCACTTTAAGTAACAAGTCACTTGCAGAAACGTATTTCGTTGGTTCATGTGCGGGTGCTACTCGGTCCTGTATTCAAATGGATCTGTTTACAAGCACACACACTCTACATACAAACTTTGTTTTTCACTTCTTATTTTGCTTCTCTTTGAAGCTCCTTTTCACGACGCCTGCTGAAGGAAGCGAAGAAAAGAGAAAAAAATGAAATTTATGCTAAAAAGATTGTAAAAAAATGCAAATTTGTTTTTAAGGATTTTTTCTGACGACAACAACGATGTCTTCAACATGTGGGTTAGTATCGAGTAGTTGTTGTAACTTTCCTGTACAACTCTTGTCTTCTTTCTGTTTGTTTCAATTCGCTACTCGTTTCCTGCACTTTATCAAGGTGGCACAGTGGGAAGTTTTGGTTTCTTAGAAAACATCAAGAACGAGAACTTTACGGCTCTCCACAGTTACTTGACGTCACAACTACAACACAAACGCAGTGAAAAACAAGTGGTTATGCGCAAAGTTGGAAAAGCTTACAATTGGGTCAAGATGGACCATAAAATACCTATATCTTTGGCTCCGAAAAGAAACTGCTGGGAACATTTGCTAGGGTATCATATTGGAATTAGATCGTTGTATAAAAAATCGTTCTTCAAAAAACCAAATTTGTTAAAAATAAAATAAACTGATATTGACAACTACCGCTACTGCTGAGTACAATAATTATTGTTTCTAGAAAAAATATTTACTTGTTGAAAGTTACTGTTTCAATGCAATGGTTGCTCCCGACGAAGAAAAATGTTAAACCAGTGCACTTGAGATCGTTATACCAAATCGCAATAAAGCAATACAATTGTTGACTAAAATATTTAACAGAGTATACGTCTAAATTATTTTCCAACAACATTTAAGAAAGCTAAAGTAATAGCTATTCGCAAATCCAACAAACCCTCAAGCAATCCAACCAGCTACAGACCAGTAAGTCTGCTAAGCAATTTAGGCAAAGCATATGGAAAACTAATTCATAAAAGGATAGATGAAGTTGCCACGTCTCACAGGATAATACACGATGAGCAATTTGGGTTTAAAAAAGAACATAACACTATTTACCAAATTGGTAGAACAAAAAACAAAATAATTAGGAACAAGCGCAACATAAAATCAACAGAGTAATTATTACTTGAGATTGAGAAAGCATTCGACACCGTATGGTATCACGGTCTACACACTTTTTAAGTTAATTGTAGCAGATGTGCCAAAGTATTTGTGTAAAATTATCGCCGATTTTCTAGATAACAGGGAATTTGCGGTTTTGATTGGTCAGAGTATCTTGTCGTTCAAAAGTATTCCGGCAGGACTACCTCAAGGACCAATTTTATCACCAATTTTATACTCGATCTACACTTCGAATTTCAAACCTCCTTGAGAAGTTGGCATTGCACATTATGCAGACGATACGGCGTTAATTTAAAGCAAGCAAGTCAACAAACGCCTTCTTATAGTTATGTGGCCTGCAACAAACACTTAAAAAAATGGAAAATTCAGATCAACGTTCGCAAAACCCAAAGCATAGTTTTCCCTTTCAACAAATCTTCGAAAAGAATCCCGATGAGACTAATATACTTTAAGGGCAACACCATAGAAACTCAAAACGATGTTAAATATCCTGGAGCGATTTTAGATAAAAAAATAACTCTCCTTCTGGAAACATATTCAATTATGTTGTGAGTTCATTTCGGGCATTATGGCAATTTTTAAACAGACAATCGTGATATTAGGCCTATAATGGCTTTCGCTTCACCTTTATGTCACAACGCGGCAAAGAGCCACTTACTATTTTAATAAGATTCCCTATTCTCCTTTTTCCGTAATAAGAGAATGTAACGATTTATAAATAACTTAATAAAGGAAATTTATCAAACTGAAAATTTGTGTCCATAAGTGGTCATCTTCGCGGATAATCACTTTATGAACAACAATTTTCTCCTAATGTTTGGCTTTACTATGTATTTATTTTCATTTTGCAAATGAAAGTACTTTCCAAATCGATTGTAACTCCATTCAATTAATTCACTTTTATGTAATAACAAGATTTAGTTGTTGCAGTATCTTGGAATAAAGCTCAACAACTGTACAAAGTTATATATTTTTTAGATCTATGTTATTGTTGGATTAATAAAGAAAAAGAAAAATAATAACTATGTGTAGAAGAAAAATATATGAACCTTTGATCAATACTTCAAGACATTACAAGCATAAATGTGTGGAATATCTACCTTACGCCAATGGATTCGAGACAGATTTATTATACCGTCATAGAAATATTTGTACGTTATTCAGGCGCGCAAATCTTTGACATTTGGATTACTTCAGTAACAGAGGGCTAACAAGACAAATACAGGCTACACATCCTCTTGCGTTAAGTCGTGTTGCATTGCTGCAAAAATATGGGGGCAACCAGCAAAGGCGTGGTAAATCGCTGCGTTCTTATAAAAATATGATCTAAATTATCTTACCAAATCATTCAGAGTTGACTTCATAGACCTATTACAAACTTTTACAAATCTGTTAATTTATATGTGTGGTACTCTAAGAAATGTGACTATACCTATACAATCCTTTCTCATTCGCAGAATTGGGTCTACTGAGCACTTGTTCGGTGAAATTGTGTTGAAGGCAAATGTGAAACTGAGAAAGTTTGGAATAAACTAGTTAATTTGTACGACTGTTACGAACCTTGTAAAACATGTGTTAGGTTCCAAGGCGCCACGATGTTTAGTATTATTATTTGAGATATTAAAAGTAAACCATCTCAGTGAATTTGTAAACATGGAAAATTGTCTTAGTTCAATCAAAATTAAAGCTGAGCTAGATTATATTTTGGGGGAGCCTGAGCCTTCGTTTACGAAGCATGCACAACATGAGTGCCGCGCTTGCTTTCAATGGAGCAAAAACAGCGTCGTGAAGATGTAGAGTGTTTAGCGATATTTCACCGCCATTAAGCCGAATTTTTGCGTCGGTTTATAACCATGGATGAGACAGGGCTCCACTACACCAAACTTCACACCTGAGACAAAGGAACGGTCATAGCAGTGGACTGGAATGAAAGAATTATGTCCTAAAAAGACGAAGACGGTTCCATCCGCAGGCAACGTTATGGCGTCCGTTTTTATTATATTATTTTTATTGATTATCTTCAGAAAGGAAAAACGGCACACCAACGCGAATATTTTAATAATTTATTGCAGCGTTTACGTGATGAAATTGATGACAATGCTCCACGTCACACATCCCCTATTGCGATGGCCAAAATTAATGAATTAAAGTTCGAATTGCTTCATTGCGCAGCTTATTCGCTAGATTTAGCTCCTTCGGACTTCATTCTATTACCAAACTATAAAAAACTTGATGTGTACCAAATTCGAGCGACAATGCATGTACTAAATTAGTCATTTGAATGGGGGTCAGCAGAAAGAGTAAGGCGAGGCGTTCCGTTTTCGTTTTCACAATTAAGTTTACCAAATTCATAACGTATGATATGAAGCTGGAAGCATATGATTAAAATCAGTCATTTGTGTGGTGGTCGGGATGGCGCAATGCGGTCAATTTTCATTTTCAAAATTAAATATGGAAAACTTTTGTCAAATTTGACTGAATTCAGCGTAACTAAATAGATGATATGAACATAAAAATACATTGTCTAAATTCGCCATTTGTATGGGAGGTACCAGAATAAGTGTGATGCATCAGCCGATTTTCTTAAATTATGCCAAGTATTATAAAGCAATACAAAGGACAATAATACGGATTGCTGGAACAGGGAATTAGGAGTTACAAGGACAAAAATGAATTTAGGAAAATCGGTCAACTTGTGTTGGACTTACAATTCCAGGCTATGATTTGGCAAAAAGATTTACATGTACAAACTTTGCTCAAACGGCTTAAAAATGCATGAAATGCAGTTGGTATTTTTGTTACATTATTGGCTGTATCAAATGATACGTACACTTCATTGCTTCCTGTGAAGACATAACTATTTCTGGGAGCATCATACTGATACGCACTGAGACATCAAAAAGTGAATCTGTTAAACTTGTTCTCCAATAATTACTCCATGTGTTAGTTAACATAATATAACAAATTCGGAAGCAATTGACATATCACAAATATTTGTCAGGACAATATCACCTATCTCAGGAGGATTATTTCCAAGAAAAGACGCAAGTTTGGTTGTGGTGGCTGCATTGCATTTCAATTTGTTATGAGTTTCTTTTGCAAAGTAATGGTTGCTTAAAGAAGAAATAACTGAATCAACGCCACTCTATCGCATTAAATGGAATTTACGTCTTCGCATAAATTTGATGCGCCTAACACAGATTTGTGGTATTTTCTATGAGAATAAATGAACAAAGTTTGCCTTCTATGTACGAGTGAATAGTTGAAGGTGTACGCATTAGTTTCTTTAAAACTGACCTGAAATCATTTGAAATAAGGTTGTGAAATGTGGTAAAATCCGACGATAAATACGAAGGTGGGAGGCAATAAAAACAAACATGGACTGTTCTTTTGTTCAAATCTTGAGCCGAGTTTGCCTATTTCCAATAAGGTTCACTAATGCCCCAACGAAATCGTATGCATAAAATATGATAAATAACTCGGTTATTTCACTAGCTCAATATTAAAACAATCGTCTTATATTGGCCATATTGTATGCGTAAAACTAAAATTAAATTCTGACCACAGCTGTGGTTTTAAGGGTGGACTATAATTGGCTGATACAGGGATACACTGCCAGGAGGACAGAATGACGAACAAATCAATATCCAACCAAAGATAGATCACGAGTCGATCCGCATTCCTCTTGTTCGGTTAATCACTTATTTAGTGGTTTCAAAACCGCCGGTCTGGCAAGGCTGCCAGCTGTTAAATATCTGTCATCTGAAGTGTTATTTATTTAGTGAAAGGTTTGCGATTTACAAATATGGATCGTTTAACGATCGAAGGACGTGTAAAAATTGTTAAAACTAGTAGTTATTTAAAGGTGGGCTTTCATTCCAACAAAATTTTCTTCACCGATGAAGCTCACTCGGTTGTTAAGTCAACAAGCAAAAGTATCACGTATGGGGCTAGGAGAACAAAGAAGTGATTGTGGAAAGGCCACTGCATCTGGAAAAGGTGGCTGTTTGGTGCGCATTATGGTCTGGAGGAGTCATTGGGCCGTATTTTTTCGAAAATGGCGCTGCAATCAATCCAGAGGCGGCCATTTAAGTGACATTGTATTTCGTACATAATGGCAAACGAAAAACGGATAACCCTTACATATTTTCGAGTGCCACACTAGACCAATGCAGAAAGTTGTAAGAAAAATGAATAGCATAATTTTGTGCTTGTTTAAAAGTTAATTGAAGAAACATTGAGTTATTTCGCCGCTCTCTCTAAATACTTGAAACCCGTACATTGTTCCCGATGGATTTATTTTATGCGGTCACTAACATAAATGTGTGATTATTAGGAAAAGTTATACTCGTAAGCCTATATATAAAATAATATATATAAAATATTTCTATTTAAAAGCGATAGTTACTCCATTATTATACTCACAACTGGAATCAGAAATACTCGTATCAGACTACATAAAGTACATATACGTATTTTTGATCGTCATAAACGGACGGACATGCATCCGTCCGTAATCTGTCAAAAGCGCAATAGAGAACTCACTGCTGCTATGAATTTTAATCAAAATATGGTAAAATCTATATGTTATGTAAGAAAAGTTTTTGTTTTTGGACTGGTACTGTTAGTATTACAAATTTCCTATAATACAGAATGGCTGATGGATGTTGTAGCCAAGATGTTTTCCTTTCCAATGCTACGCTGAAAGGTAATCCCCTTCACTCTGTGCTATTTCACAAAGTTGGTACAACTTGTTACTAAACCATGTGGAATTATTGTAAGTAGGATGTTTACGCACAGCCAATAAATTTGGGCGTAGATGTCGTCTAAATTTAATTGTTTTTAGAAATACTTAACAAAAATGTGTTATTTGTAATTTTACGAATAAAAAAATTGTAATCTATGGAAGTAAAGATAGTTATTTATATTTCGTAACTCAGCGACATTCATTAACCGGCCTGTATTTTACACGACATGTTAAATGGGAAAAATTAAAAAGATAGTACAACAAATGGTTTTAAATCGCAAATAATCATTATATCTTCATCCGGGGGACTGAAGGTACATATCATTTGATGCGTCCAAAAATGTAACACCCATCAAACAGCTTTTGATCAAATGTGTTTTATAGTTTGTTAAGTCGGTTGGCTGTTGGATACGATCTTTCGTAAATCTTTACTGAACTTATCAAAACATGCCACAGCTTAATATTTTATGCCGGAGGTTGTCAGTGGGCTATATCGAACCACCCCTCTTGGTTGCACCACACCCTTTCTGGTATCTTCCATACAAATGACCGATTAAGCCCATATATTCTTAGACTCATATCTCCAACACGATTGCACTGAATTCAGCAAAACTTGATGATAGTGAAAATGAAAAGCATTCTGGTAAAACTCATACAAATTGCCCGATTTTCCAAATTTCTGCCTCTCCTCTGTAATTTCTTAATGGTAGGCTGCAGTAATCCAGGTATTTGTTCAATATATTGACTAATAATTATTTGCTCAGTTTGATCCCTTCTTCTTAGACTTCAGTTACTTACATCTTTAGCAATCGTATTGCATTATGACACTCTTGAAACAATTCAACCTGATAACCACGCCCTCTTTGGCAACTTCCATACAAATTCATTTTATCCATATGTTTCCAGATTGATATATTTCATTTAATTCCACTGAATTCAATTTAAACTCACCAATGTTTCTAACTCTTGAATGCATTATAGGATGTTTTTCGCTTCCCTTCACTTGCGTTCTGCATATATTTTGGTAGTAAAATATGCTCTCACAGAAGGCAACGAGTAGATTGTTTGTCAATTAAAATCGATCGTATCTCGAGTTAGTATGATGAATGAAGGCAGCGAGGGAAGAGTTTCGTCACTCGTTACAGAAGATTCATTTCTGTCGGCCTAATACCAGTAAAAGGTTATGACCTGCTATACTAGAACATTCTCCTTCGTTATCATGTTTTAATATAAACAAATTTTTAATGTAAACGCACTATAAAAATACAAATTCAATTTAAATACACTATATAGTTAAAATATTCATCGAATTTTTTTTAATACTGAAAAATAGAGACATTCACAAGGCTTTTTTGTAGATACTTGACTTAAAACTTTTTCTGCGCAAAGAAACCTAAAATCTTTACTTTTTTAATTTTTCAAAATTTCCTTGCGCCTTCCCATCTTTCATTACCTTTAGGGTAGACACGTCTCGCAAAATTGCAAGTCTTTCGTTGAACATCCTGATATTATAAATGCTTTTCGGATGAGAGACAACAGGCAGAAATGAAATATTAAATACTAGACATTGCTGTGCTGGAAGAGTTTGTTTTCCAAAAACTTCACTGAAAAATAATCGCTTTCAACTCCATATGCTTTCTGCAATATATGGCCCGTTGCAAAATTACAGAGTGAGTTCTCCAATATATTGATTTTATGAAACTTCACATTACGTTGGGTTTCGGTCAACCGACATAACTGCACTTTATCTATTCTTAGATTATTACAAAGGCGAAGCTTATAAAACAAAACCAACAAATTCAGACGATATGAAGCAATACATTCGAACGATATTTGAGGCATGTCCAGCTACAGTCTCCTAACTAGTAATGAGTAACGATGTCGCACATTAGTAAACTCAATTGCTTTTAAAAGCTGTTGAACAAATTTAATAAAAATTGATTATTTTTAAAATGTTTAATAATAAATAATTCACATAAATGTAAGAAAAAGCTGTTTGATTTTCTTAATGCAGCAATATCCGCCAGCCACCTAGTTTTTCAGATCACCTCTTTAATGCGACAAGTACAAAATATATCTGTTTAATTTCCACAATTAGAAGTAATTGAAAATTAGAATTTTGTAAATCAGCATACCTATCCCAATATGAAAGCCGTAAAAACTTGTCGAAAACTGCTTCAACTACGGTAGAAAAAGTTTATATTTTCTAATTTTACATCAATATTTCGAAAAAAACATATTTTCATTATTAATTTCGAATAAAATACAGAAAAATAAATACCCGAATTTTATCACTTTGAAAATGTAATTTTATTTCACATACAGAATGAATTCCATTCATCAGCCTTGATAGAAATTTAGCGAAAAATTGTTGCATATTTCTTCCATCTAACGTAAAATCTCCGATAAATATAGAATGCCAAAACGGTTTGAAGCGTCATTTGCATTCTCAATTTGTTTAAGAAATGCACAGAACTCCGAAGCAATCATAATCAAGATCAACACCTTGGTGTACAAAATGTTATTGGAGACTTGGCATTGGAAATAGCTAGCATTGGCATTTGACATTTTTAAATACCAAAACACAAAAATTACTTCTGGAGTACTGATTCCAAATGAGAATTCATTTGATGTTTCACCCTGAAGAAATATTACATTACATTATTATGGAAAACTTGTTTTGGTTTTTTTTTCTAGCCAAACTTCAGGTAATTTTCTGCTATGTAAAATAACTATTTCGTGAAGCGTTTCAAATCATTTGAAAGATTTTTCGTATGTTCCCTTCAAGGAAATAATATAACGCTTCCGAGCTGAACAACATGTCGACTTGCTCGAATTTTACCTATACTGAGATACTGAGGCAGAGAAAATTATTCACAAAGCAAACTGCTTCTTCATTGCGATTTGAACAAAATGCAAAATTTAATATTTTTAATGCACATTTTTAATCCCTAAAGTATGATAAAAGTCCAGTTTACATGCTTGGATTATGTTAAAAGCATCGCACAAGAATTCTAAAGGGATTTAAAATGTTTTAATGTATGAGCAGAGCAGTCGTCATAAAAACAAGTTTACGACCAACAGGCGTGATATGAAATAAAGATTGCAATAATTATCATCTCTTTAACAGCATAAAAGTAAGCTTGGAAGTACACTTAAATGATGCTTATTATCTTGGCAATTGTTCATAATTTACTTGTTGTTCCTGATAAGTCAACATATTACAAAGCAATAAAAGCAGGACGATGTAAATTGAGACCAAACTGAAG
>JAHXMU010000101.1:5284192-5295207 GCA_019455685.1 Philornis downsi | reverse complement strand
GAGTGCGTGGAAGATCACTGAATGTGAGAAGCTCTCCCCTGCCAGATTTATGAGATGCAAGGGAATTTACTTTTTTTTTGTCTCTCCGAGTATTGGTTGTACCTTTATGACGACCGTTTCCGTAAAAAGGCATACGCCAAAGGAACGCCAGATCGGCCGAGAATATCATCCCTGTTCGTGAAGGTATGTAGGAACACTTGAACATGATCATAGACAACGCTGTTTTATCGTTGACTACATGTCGGAATGTTTGGGACTGGACTTGGTAGAAGATTATACTTTGCTAAGCACATTTTTTGATAAAAGACTGCATTAATAGAACGACGCGAACCCACATCAAACCGGTTAGCATCTTTGGTCCGTACTTCTTCGAAATCGACATTGGTGAGGCCAACATCATCATCTGCCAATTTCTTTTCTTGAATTTCTGCGAAGCCATGCAAAGCCGCGGAAGACATTTAAATGATGTTATATTCTATTCATAGTGACATACATGGGTCTTTCAAATAGAGAAAACAATTTCATTAACGCCTCAACATCGGACCGTCCTACTTGGAAAATGCATTTGTTGTTTCCGAATCAAATGAAAACATCACTAATTTAATAGCGCGAATGTCACTCAGATAAAAAATATCCTTTCACATTCACCGTCTCGTTATCAAACTGGCTTCCGTTGTACATGATTCTTAATGGGAACTTCCTTTCAAACACTTCAAATGCCGCCAACCAACAGGGACAATTTTTCTTTGAAAGTATTTGACAGTTTCATTTATTTGTAGTTGTATTGAATCAGCATATCTTGTTTAAAAAATAATACCAAACGCAATTAAAAAATTTTAAATTGAGGGATTTAAGATATTAAAATTGTGTTTATTTGTTCCAGTTCATCACCCAACATCTTGTTTTTGTTTTTCATGTATGCTGCTTCTTTTTAAACAAAATACACGGGTTAATAAACCTAAGAAAAAATGAAATATCATCACTACATTCTCTATAAATTGATCTGGTGTTTCTAATTCCCTTTTATTTCTCTGTTCATCATTTGGACCATCATCGTAAATGAACAATTAAAATTCTACACGCATTGTTGTTGTCGAATATCTTTCCTTTTCTACCTACGATTTTTATAATTGTAAAGTCTTGTATCTCAGCTGTATTTAAGTGTTTCTGGGATTGTTCAGAGTCTCCTTTTAGGTTTGTGTTATTTTGCGTTGTCATGTTGTTTCGACCACAAAGTGTTTGTTTGTTGTTTATTTGTACAACTGTAGTTCAGAAGTTAAAAATAATTGGCAGCAATTTTTCACCATGAGTGATGTTTTTTGTGTGTTGGTCCTCCTTTGAAAAATAAACTTTTCAAACCTTTTTTTCTTGCCTCATCTTCTTCTGCTCCGTCCAATTGCATTGGACACAAATTTCAATTGGCCGGATAGTGTAGCAAGAGGATTGTATGATGACTGTCTCGAGACTAGAAAGGAAAAAATTGAAATACACAAAAGTCCCAAAAATAGCGTAAGTATGACCTTGTTGCTCGATGGTTTGCGTAGTCTTATTTTCAAAGTTCCAGAGCCAGAAGTTTATGCTTCGATCAAACGTTGCTGCCACCATGGGACGTTTGTGATCGAAAAATTTTAGTTTTTTTTTTATTGTATTAAAAAGTTTATCGACGACCTGTTATGTATTCTAGTGGAAAGTTGGAAAATTCATATGCTGTCAATGGTTGCCAAGTACACAGTAGCTTTTAAACATTTGGTACGAGAAACTTTTTCGATGTCATAGTTGAAGGTGGCACCATCATCTCTTTTTTCAGACAATCCTCGTAGGCATTTCTTTCGTACGAATATTCCAACAGCGTTTTCCGTGGTCATGCACCTACAATTAGTTAAGGTTTGGGTTGCTTTCCCTCTATTCACGTCCATTGGCCAGTCTCTCGCTCGGTGTCCCTCAATTTGAATTATTAATTGTCTAGACTTAGCAGAGCCAGTCGAAGGAAGGGCAAACATTTAAACGAATGGATTGTAACTCAGCATAGAAATTAGTGGCGTCGATTTAAATAAATTTGTTTATAATTACCAATAGTTTGTACACACTAGGGTGATAAATTTTTCAACATTTTGAAACCTTAATTTTGACAACGCAAATGACGGAAAAAATGAACACTCTGAGACGTATTAAATCATAGAAATCTTAAAATTTTAAAATTGAGCATAGTTTGAAGAACTCCAACATAATTTGTGCATCAGAAAATATAATCTAAGTCAGTTGTCTGTAATACAGGACCAGAAATATAAGGTGTACCAACCATATCGAACCCAGTCAACCAGTTTTCTTTGTAATGGCACTGCAGAATTTAAGCTCTCTTTACAACTTCAAATGAATCAAGGACTTATCGAGTAAGACTATGTTCACGAATTGTTTACAATGTGATACTCTTGTATGTAAATCTCCCATAAATATAATTATCAATTTAAAATGTCTTAGCTAAATGGGAGCAAATTGAAATTTACTTCAACGGCATTTGAGCATCTAAACAAGAAAAAGTTAGGGAACCTAATAAAGGGTTTCTGGTAATTTTTTTTTTTTTTTTTCATACGAGTACAGTAAATTTTCATTTTATATCTTAATGCCAAAATTTTGGGTGTCGAAGTTTTCAACTCGATATACCACTGCGTTCAAAAATATTGTGTTTCTATGTACATTTCGCACAATACACTTATGAAAAAGCCCTTTCCATTCCTCGAAGCATGCCATATAATCACCTTCCAATATTAGCGTCAGAGTTCGTCTCGACTCCAAACGGTATCCTCGGAGCGGTCTTTTGAGTTTAAAAGGTGACTAGAAATCAAATGGTGTTAAATTCGGGTTTTATATTTGATCGATATTAGTTGCATTTTTGCAAATAACTTCAGTTGTTTTTAAACCATAAACATAAATTCAAATCTCATTTCGCCCACATCGTTGGGCTGGCGGGCTCATGGAGTTTTAGTCGCTATGAATCACTTCGACGGGAAGCGTCGCGCATTTTACGAGAACTCTCGTTCATATACATATTGCTACTAGGCGACTATATTGTGCTGAATATGGACTACGGCGAATTAGTGAAGCTCCGAGTGCTAATTTAATTAAAATATGGGTAAAGCATTTGAAGAGACCGGTTCAACATTTAAACCACAAGCAAATGGTCGCCCAAGAATATCTAGGACCGAAGACAATGTTGAGGGAGTTATGGAGTCAGTACGGGGAAATCCACAAATGTCGACTCGCAAGAGATCGTTTGTCTTACAATTATCGCGACGAAGTTTGCAACGAATTTTAACATTGGATCTTAAACTGCATCCATATAAGCTGCAATTAACACAAGAATTGAAAGAGTCTGACTTCATAGCAATGCTCGCATTTGCTAATTAAATGCTTAATCGATTTTAAAATTTTGGCAGTATCATTTTCTTTGACGAGGCTCATTTCCTTATGAATGAGTTCGTAAACCGTCAAAATTGTCGTTACTGAAACAGTGAAAATCCCAAAATCAAACACCAGAAACCATTGCATAGTCCTAAAGTGACAGTATGGGCAGCAATCTCTGGCAGAGGAATAATTGGTCCTTTTTTTCTTCGAAAATGCGCGGGGCCAAAACGTCACGGTTAATACGGAACGCTATGTTGAGATGTTGGAAGGATTTTTGGCTCCAGAAATTGAAAGTTCAAGAATAGTGAATTCCAGAACTTGGTTCCAACAAGATGGAGCTACCTGTCACACATCAAATGACTCCATGGCGGTGGTGAAGCAGATGTTCCCTGGCAGACTGATTTCGAAAAGAGGTGATATCCCATGGCCCCCACGTAGTCCAGACTTGACGTTGTTAGTCTCTTTTGAACAGTTTATTCAATTTGCAAAGTTTCCGACAAAGTCTGTTCACCGACGAACTTCTGCGACTTTCTAAATGTTTTCACAACAGAAATTGTATTTCGTAACAAAATTTACTGTAACTTCATTATAACTTTCACAGATGATAAAAATAGCTTACGAAACCAGTATAGCTAAAACACTAATGACATTTATAATAAGAAATTTAGCACAGATATCCGTCAAGCACAACATAAAAAAAATGATTCTGAGATTCGATACGTCAACGTAATTTTGGTCACACTTATAAGGTACATTGTAGCCATTTTTAGGACAATCCCTAACACACAGCAATCAAACTGTTGAAGCTTTGGTGTATGTTATCGGAAGTAGTACGATATATTCTGGCATCAACAGTCGAAAATCACCATTTAATATCAAAGGCAGACATGGTGGATATTAAAAATTCAAATGTTCGTGTGTAATATTCCAGAAATAAGTTGTAACAATTTAACATTCGATATACACTGCCGCTCACTTGAATAGCGCCCCGCAATCCTTTAACAGTAGTGACTACTATTTAAAATACACGGCTCATACACAGTTTATTAGTTTCTCCTAATTCCATAGATCACCTACAAAAAATTTCAAGCCATGGAAGTGTCCTGTTATTTTAATTCGGACTTTTCTTTCAAATGAGTGAAAAGTGTTTTCTTCTTTTTTGGCCAATTGGGGTGCTATTCAAATTGGCCAAAAAAGAAGAAAACACGTTGTAATCAGTTTAAGTGTGAAAGTCTTTTGCAGATCATCATAAATCAGATTGGATTACAGTAATCGTGTACAATTAAATATAAAACAATTTTAAGCAAAATGGGCCGAGCTAAATCCTTGAGTGTCGAGGAGAGATCCAAAATTAAAACCTACGAGGAATGTAAACTATCTATTCATCAAATAGCCGGAGAAACTGAAAGAAGTTGCAAAGTTGTATCGACGTATTTACGTGACACCGAAGGCTATGGAAATAATACAGGGTGTCCGTTGGGAAGGCATACTATTTTGTTTTGCCGCCATTTTGGTAAATATTAGCCTTGACAGTCGTGAAGTAGAGACGTGGCAAATTTATTATGGAAAAATATTCGATAAGCCAACGCGTTTTAATCGTTAAAATGTTTTATCAAAATCAATCATCGATTACTGTGATGATGAGAAAGTTACGTGAAATTTTTGGTAGAAACAACGTGCCAACAAGACGTACTATTTATCGTGTGGTGAATTATTTCAAAGAAAGAGAGTCTGTAGCTGATAGGGCCAAGCATGGACTACAACGTAGTGCAAGATCGGCTGAAAACATTTCTGCTGCTCAAGAAAGTGTTCAAAACAATCCATCAACCTCAATTCGACGTCGAGCTCAGGAGCTTGGTCTTCAAATAACAACTTTGGTCACAATTTTGCACAAGGATTTGCATTTGTTTCCATTTAAGATTCAGTTGACACAAGAGCTTCTTCCACAAGACCATTTACGCCGCCATACATATGCTAGTAAGATGTTACACCTCGTCCATGACAACCCCGATTTTCATGAAAAAATCATAATGAGTGACGAGACACATTTTCATTTGAATGGATGTGTGAATAAACAGAATAGTCGATTCTGGGCAATGGAAAACTCTCAAATTATTCATCAGTAACCTTTGCATCCATTAAAAGTGGCGTTACTTCTTTGAAACTGAAAACGGCGTAACGTTAGCTGTCAATGGTAACCGATATCGTGATATGATTGAAAACTTTTTAACGACACAAATGCATGCTTTGGGCTTAATTAACATGTGGTATCAACAAGACGGTGCCACATCGCATACAGCTAGGATTACAATGGAATTACTGCGAGACCTCTTTCCACAACAAGTTATTTCAAGAAATGATGATGTTGATTGGCCTCCACGGTGGCTTGATTTGACTGCTCCGGACTTTTTTTTGCGGGGATATTTGAAAAGCAAAGTTTATGTAAACAAACCAGAAACGCTTGAGCAACTCAAACAAAATATTCGTGATGAAATTAACGAAATAGCGCGTGAAATGTGTGAGAATGTAATGAAAAATGTGCTCAAAAGGGTTCGCATTTGTGAGGCTAACAGAGACGGACATTTATCTGATATTGTGTTCCATACATAATTGTCGGCATTAAATAAAACATTTATCAACGTAAGATCCATTCTCTTTCTTTAATCAACAGTTATAAACAAACAAATTAGTATTCCTTTCCGACGGACACCCGGTATGAAAAGTCGAGCAGCAAGTGCTATGACAACCGCTGACAAGAGGGCTATTCTGATATATGCCTGAAATTCACACGATTCTGGTGCCAAAATCAAGGAAAAAGCTGGCTTAAGTGCAAGTGTATCAACGGTAAAAAGAGTTATTTTCAAAGCAGCACACTTGCAACGTTCGAAACTTAAAAAGAATCCACCACATCGTAATGAACGTCTCCTTAATTTTTGCCGTACGACTATGACGTTTAGTAGAGAGTGGAATAGAATCATATTTTCCGGCAAAAAAAGGTTAATTTAGAGGGTCCTGGTGGATATAATTACTACTTCCACGATCTTCGAAAAGAGGAACACCTACTCGATCGATTACACAGCCGGGAAGGAGGAGTTATGATATAGGGTGCGATCTCTTATTATGGCATAATAGAGCTCCAGTTTCTCTCTGCAAAAATGAGTGTGACTTCATACAAAGCCGTGCTGGAGAAAGTTTTCCTGAAGTTAAAAATGCTTTTGGAGACTTGGAATGGATTGCAGCATGACAAGGCGACAAACCACACAGCAAGAGTTGCCAAATCATGGATTGAAAGCCAAAATGTTGAGGTTATGAACTGACAGCCTTACTCTTCAGACTTAAACATTATTGAAAACGTCTGGGAATGGCTTGTACGCAAGGTGTACGAATAAGGCAAGCGATATTCAAGCAGAAGTGAACTCATTAATGGAATGAAACAGGCCTGGTCGTGTATTTCGCTGGACCTAATCAAAATTATGAATGTGTTCTCTACCAGGGCGGAAACACCCACTACTAAAATTTACTTAAAATACTTGTTTTTATATTATATGCAAGCAAACACTAATACCTTTAATTTAGAATTTATGTTTTCGTGTATAATCTAATTTTTGCAAGCGGGGACTATTTGAATGAACCAAAAACTGAAATTGAATTTCTGACTTTTTGCTTGTGTTTAATGTTTTAGTACTTAATTAATTAAAATGAAAGAAAATTTATGTTACAGAATTGCAGCAATTAAGTGAAAAAGAATTTATAAAAGCACAACTAGTTCGTTATAATTATTATTTTGGGAAAAAATAGAGCTTAAAAAATTTCTAAAGGGGGTGCTATTCAAGTGGGCGGCACTGTGTAATGCAATACAATATGGGAAATTCATGAAGCCCTTATCTTCGAAATGTAATTTGCACTGCTACCTTCTTTAAAAAAAAAATTGGCTTCCAAAGCATCTCAAGATTTTCGATTAGACATGTCTCGCGCGAACATTCCAGAAATTACAGCAAAATTTTTAAACATATTTTTTGAAACAATACCGGCTATATCCGAGCAAATCAATTTAGTTAAGTCGAAAAGAAACCTGAAGTATCATGAGGTCTCCTCGTATATTGGGATGAATTCTCCGAAAATTTGACTATAGATAAGTTAAATCTATAATTAGAAAAGGTAATTGAACAGGGGAAAAAAATCCAAAATCGGAATTACTCTTTAAATAGAAATTTGTTTTAATTTCTTAAAATGTATTTGTAGCATGTTTATATACAGTAAATGGAAACATTTTTATCCATACATTTATGTATAAAAATCCTTATGAAACTTTCTGCATAAGCTGCTACATTATTTGACCGATTGTGGTGAAAGGCAGCCATTAGTTGGCAACATATCAATAATAATTTCCTGAAAAGAGCAACGAGTCTAAGGGTAACGGTGGGGAGGATTTCAATAAATATATTATTTCACACATTCCCTTAAAAAAAAAGAACAAAAATTCCGGGAAGCGATCGAAAAAACACTAATTGTTTATCATTCATTAATATTCATTATATCGCTTTCAAATAAAATATTTATGACAACAAATATTTTTCATCATCAAAATATTTTTGAACGCATTTCACAGATAAAACTTCAGCTCTCGCCGTAAATTTTCTTTTATGTCTTCTATCGACTGAAAACGAATGCCTCGAAGTGGTAATTTGAGTCATGGACAAAGAAAAAGGTCATCCAGGTTGTATACGGCGGATATATAGGTAGTAGTTGTGGAATGACATTTGTACAGTTTTCAGCTAGAAATTCATTCTCAATGATAGCACTATTATATGGTGCGCCATCGTCGAGCAAAATCCGTGGATTTTACTTCCACAACTCTGGTCTTTTTCCACGATTTTGTTTTCACTCTCCCCCTTACAAAAATTTTGTTCAACGTCTGGCATTCTGAGAAGCGTTCCGAGTACACACCAATACAATAATCAAAGGAAACACTCATTAGTACTTCGACTTTCCGTAGACTTTGACGTGGCTTCTTCGGTTTCGGCTCAATTGGAAGACGTCATTCCGAATCATGTTGACGGGTTTCCATCAGTTGCAATGCGTTTTATGAATGTGGGGCCGGAATTGACCCGTTCTAATATGTCTTCAATGATCTTAACACGTATTGATTTTTGAAAAAAAATCAGGTCTTTCAGTACAGGTCGAACAGCAAAGCGGTTCATTCCCAAACATTAGCAAAAATGGTACGAATTGAATCGTGAGACATAGAAGGTTTACCGGCTACCCCTCACACCTAAATGACCATTTTCCGTCTTATTTCCTTCACCTTATCGATGTTAAGTTCTGTCGAAAACGTCGATGGCCGACAAAAACGAGACGAATCTTCCATCACATCTCGACCGATGTACCATTCATATGCATTTGTGTTTGATAAAGTCGTTCATCTGTTCCGCATATGAAGCTCTATCTGCAATACAAAAGTTGAGACAAATTCTTTGTTCCGTTGTAAAATTCGCTAAATAAGCCGACCTAACGATGCAAGTAGTTTGGAAAAAGTTATTTTGGCTAAAAGCGGCCACCTTATAAAATACATGTTTTAAGCTTCAAAGCCATAAAAAGTAAACGATCTTAGTGAATTTGTAAACATGGGAAAAATTAATTACCGTTAAGTAATTCAATATTTCCATTTGAAAGGTCTCAGTATAACCAATATTAAAGTCGAGCTATATGTATTCTACTTCCGTGAAGGAAGGAGCAGGTTCACCCAGAGTAGAATCTTCTTCTTCTTCCTTGGATAGCAGATTTTAAACGAGGCCGTACGAGCTGCCAAGATGAACAACGTAGTAGTTGACCATTTGAGACGTCCACGCCAAACACGGTTAAGAAAATTCACAACATGGTATTGGATGACCGTCGACCACTTTTGGTTTCAAAAGAGCAAAAAGCAGCACCATGAAGATGTTTCAGTAGCCGAGTGCTCGGCGATGTTTCACCGCAATAAAGCCGAATTTTTGTGTCGATTTATAGCCATGGATGAGACATAGGTCCATCACTTCACATCAGAGGCAAAGGAACACCCAAAGCAGTGGACTGGAATGGAAGAGTCGTATCCGAAGAAGACGAAGACGGTTACATCTGCACGGAAGGCCATGGCGTCTATTTTTTTGGGATGCACATGGAATTATTTTTATTGATTTTCTTCGGAAAGGAAAAACATTTACAGCGTATTATGCGTTTTGATGACGAAGTTATGGAAATAGGGTCGCATTTAGCGAAAAAGAAAGTGTTGTTTTATCAAGACAATGTTTCAGTTCACACATCCATTATATGATGGCCCAAATTAATGAATTAAAGTTTGAATTGCTTTATCACACATCTTATTTGCCAGATTTAGCTCCCTCGAAATATTTTCTATTTCCAAACTTGAAAAAATAGCTCGGTGGTAAAAAATTTGCCAAAAATGAAGATGTGGATTTGCCAAAAAAGGAAGAGGAGACAGTTCTCACTATAAACAAGGTATAGAAGTTATTTACTATCGCTGGAAAAAAACGAAAATATTTCCCAACTTTCTTTGTTAGGTCGGTTAGTTTTGGGACCGCCCTCATACATTTGAAATGAACTGTCGAAATCGAGCGCTGTAAACAGGTTAAATGACAAAACGCGATCGAATTCCCCATCAGCATATAGGAATATAGTGCTAAATTAGTGGCAAGTAGAATTCTAATAGCCCCTTTAAGTGGGCTTTTCAAATGTACAATTAGTGCTGCTTTTTTGACGGTACGCATGGCTGTTATTATTATTATTTTTTTTTGGGGGGGTTTTGCCCAAAACTACTTATTAAAATTATTTCAGAAATGGACTGTTGAATTGACAATTTAATAAAACATATCTGAGCTTACTTAAATTTAAGAACGTATTTTCAATTTTTTTCTAACTGAAACCTGATTTCTAAACATGCAAACTTTGTTAAATTCATATGGGAACAAAGTTTATGAAAAGAAAATTAAATTCCACGCTTTGAAAACATAAAACGTAATTTATATTTACTGTGAGACCTGTGCAGCACTAAATTTGTGTACACATATATGCTTCTGTGGGCCATTACCACAACCTCTGGGCACTTCCGTTATGTAGATTCTATAGTGAATTTGTATTTGAGCCATAATAGTAGACTTTTATTATGTCACATACATAAGTCAAAACGAGTATGTACGAGTATATTGACCCTGCAGGTTTATATAAAATTATCATTAATGTTCGCCACTACATTGGTGCACACCAGGTTATAATTGAACCCTTAAGGAGAAACATATGAACGCTAACTAGTCGCTTTATAGCAGGTATTATTTTACGAGTCTATGGTTACCTTCACAAGAGAGTAGACGTAGACATACGAGTACTACTACTTATGCATGTATACAAGAACATTAGTTATGTGCAGTCACCTGGAACAATAAAATTCCCGTAGGATTCCTTTTCCTAAAATGAGAACTGAAAGCAAGAAAAATGTCTTGGTTGTAGTTTAATAATTTTGTTGGTACATTCAATTTGGTGGAGGTTACAAAGAATGCTCTCGGGACAACGGTGACACACACACACACACACACACACACACACACACACACACACACACA
>JAHXMU010000101.1:5265775-5284182 GCA_019455685.1 Philornis downsi | reverse complement strand
CACACACACACACACACACACACACACACACACACACACACACACACGCGAAGATGAAAAACAAACAAAAAATATGATGGTTGTCATAATTTGTTGTTTGCTTGCTGAAATAAAGGAAATATATTCACAATTCCAGTGATAAATTATAAGTATATGTAACTTTTTTGATGTCATACTTTTTGATAAAATGTGACATACTCACCTCGTTATATAACATCATTCGTTTTCCATTCTGTCATAAATGAAAAACGTCATGTACTCGTACGAATATGTTACATATGTAACAAACGTTTCACCAAATATTTACATTTTTAGTTGGTATCATGTGGAAACGGGATGACTTGTAAAAGATTTGTATTTTTTATATATTTACATTAATGTTGTGCTTGGCTTTTACTTTCAGTATGTTATTAGACAGAGAAATTCCATACAATGGCAAGATAATATGGAGGTGAATCTAATTTATAACCTTTAACATCGTTCAAAGTTACAAAACACTTCAATAACTTACAATATTTAAAAACTTTTTACGAAAAAATCGAGCTGACTTAAAATATTAATTGGAAAATATTTCAATGGTTACACAAAATTTTTGTTAGAGATTGAAGATGGAATTTTGGTGAAACCAGTTGTGTGCCATGTAAACCTGAAATACCGGGTTATCCTTTTTTCTGTTTCAAAAGTAAAGTTAAATAAAACAAATATAAAGCTATGATTTTGAAGACATTTTTACTTCATTATAATGCTTGAACCTTGCTATTACGTACGAAATAGAATGCCATTTAAATGACCGTCTCTTGCTTGGTGGATGCTTTTGACCTAGTTTTCGACCAGTTTTTGGGGCATTTCGGGTTGTAACTTGACGAATGTTGGCTTTTCAAATACTCCAACATTTTGGAATTTTACAAACAAAATCTAACGGCGTCAAATCGCATGATCTTGGAGGAAAATTGTGGTCGTCAAAATGTGGAAACTTCCCATGCAATAAAGCCGTAATCGGTGTGTGGCACCGTTGCACTGTCTTGTTTAAATCACATATCGTCCAGTTGGTAATTTGTAATTGTAGGCCAAAAAAAGGCGGCCATCCTGTTGTCCGCCAAACTTTCACTAATAGGATCGACATTTTCGCCAGTGCGTACATAGCGATGAAACACAGAACTGACCACATCTGCAACGCTTCCAGCCCCTTCAAATTTCTTTATAGTGTTGCCAACCTCTTGCACAGTAGATAGATTATGATATGATAGGCTACTGGGCATGGAAGCACAGCCTAATAATATTAGCCAACAAGGTTTTGGACTGGAGCAACCAAATATCGCTCCTAGGGTAATTTGTTAGGCTGAATTCTAATCTGTAACTAGTTTTTCACGTCGTCGGGTTTTCCAGATACACAAAAAACGTTTTTTTTTTTTGTAATTTACATAAAAAATTATTAGTTTATTTAAAAATCAATGAATTTTCAAAAGTGAAAGGCGCTATTCGAACGTCGTTTGTATTTTGTTGATTCGGTTTCACGTAATCGAGTCTAGCAGTGGTCTCTCAGCATGTTTTTGTCCCACAATCCTTGATAATTTCTTTCAATTTTCTTTAAATCTTGGTGAGCACGCTCCCCTTGTACGTCGCTCACCGCACCTAGGTTTTGTGGAAAAAAATCTAAACGCGAATGAAGAAAATGCTTTTTGAGTGACATTCGTGCACCTAATTCGCGATAATTTTTATATAATTCATCAAAAATTTGTCTTATTGTTTCCAAGAACACTGTTCACGATGCTTTCGAAAGATTTCCAGGCTGCATATTCTTTCTCCAATAAATATTGTGACAAATCGTTATTATTCAACAGCTGCCTAACTGATTGGCATATGACATTTTATGAGAACCCGCTAACAAATATTTAAATGCTGCACTATTTTTGTGCAGAGCCTTGACAAAGTTCTTAAAAAGGACCAATTTTATGTGCAGCGGCGGAAGAAGAACGCCATTTGGATCAATTAATTGTTTATTTGAAACGTTTTGTTTTCCCGGTGAATACTCAGTTCCTTTTGGCCACTCTGTTCTGACGTAATGATGACATTTAGCGCGACTATCCCGTAGACAAATGAAACAACATTATTTTGTGAAACCTTCTTGTCTCCTTGCAGTTAACAAACCAATGCAGTTAACAAACCTAAAACATATTAATTTACAGTTATTTGCGATGGTCTATACAATGTATAGACTACCACAAATCTTCCATTTATTATCTTTGTATTTGAGTAATGTCAAACTTTCAATCATTGATTCGTAATTTTCCTTTGTATTAACGGCATGAGCAATTGATATGATAAGAAGAGCCTTTAAACTGTACTTAGAGCCATCAATAAATAATCTCCATTCAGTTCTGTCATATGGCTGGTTCATTTTTTTAAATAAACTGTCAATATCAGTACAATATAGAATAGAGTGTTTCTTTTCAAAATATGCAGCCAATTCTAAGCCACTATCTCTATAGGTTGTTACTTTACTTCGTTGAATGTAAATCCCAAATTAGATCATTCAGTTCAGCTTGAGTCACTAAATGGCGTTCACAAACTGCCACTGGTGGTGAAAATTGTTTCGGACTCACTCTTCGTAGCACTAGGAATGATTGGTAATGCATCATTTGGTGGACGTTAAACTGGTTTGGAAACCGATGGGACATTCGCGTAAGTAATATTTTTTTCAATTTTTCATATTGAATTCAGCAACTTTTGTTAAACAGAAATAACAATCGGTTTGGTGGAATTGAAAAATCGAAATAGATCTCCTTGCCATTTGACCACTTGTATAAAACACTTCTGCAACTATTGCAAAACATTGTCTGTGTTCAATGTTTGTTCAAGTTTCTGACAGCAAAACCATAATAATGTACGAGTAAATATGCATACTTTAATGATTCTGATATTGCATATCCTTTTTCCCCAACCAAATATTTACCACACACAAAGAAAAAATAGCTTGAATCAGTAACACAGGATCTCCCTGACAAGCTTAAACGCTACTATTATCAAGATTTAGAACGAATGTGTAAAATTGTAGTATTGGCTGGGTTTTAGTACTGCCAGCGTGTGATAAAGAATGAACATGACGTGATAGCCCAATTTTTATGCCTGATTCGAATTCAGCGCACCGAGGTTAGTTAAAAAACATACTTCGTTTCTGCAGTAAAATTTGTGTGGATTTTTATCTCTTACATGGTTGTACTACATTTAAATAAATTTGATAAATGCTAGGTACGTGGCAAAGAAAATGGATAGGAATTCCGCACTCCTTCTGGTATGTCCCACACAAATTATTCGATTTTATGAAATTTAATCATTCCTCTGCAGCTTCTCATTAGTGAGGTATAATAGGTTGGATATTTTTCCCCCACATTGTTTTATAATCGTGTAAAAAGCCGTAGAAAAATCAATCAATTATCCATACATCCTCTAGTACCTCCCATATAATCTATACTTGTATATTCTTACCTTCATATACTATTTCAATCCGTTGTACAAAATTCTGCTAAATCCATGCATTTGGGAAACTAATCTATAAGAATGGAAATGAGCTGGTACATCCCATGTAAACGGGCACATTTATTGAAATTCATAACTTGTAGTTAATTAAACTCTTGTTAATTATATTTCACTACTGGATCAAATGTGGAAAAATGGACGGAATAACCACGGGCTTTCTCGTACCTCCCACACAAATTACCTAATTTAACTTATATATTCCTATATTAGCATCTTTCATTGAAATGCACTCACTGAAGACGCATCAAGCATTTAGTACAAGTACTTTGCACTTACAACATTTAGCATGCTAGTGGCTAAGAATAAGTAAAGACCGCACTGTCACGGTCCTTGTGAAGGCAATTGATCAATTTTCTGAAATTCAACTTTTTTCCTCTGACTTCTAAATTGTAGACAGCAGCAATGTAATTTTTTCCCCATATCGTTGCTCTACAAAATTTGGCACAATTCGAGAAAAACCAATGAAATAAGCAGGTCCCTTCTGGTAACTCCCACTCACATGAATTTAGATACAACACATATATTCGACCAAATTTTTACACGTCATGCATTTCATAAACTTAGTTCTGAGAATGAAAATGGATGGCAGCACAACAATGCCTATTCGGGTTCTTCTCATATAAATTAAACGAGTTTGCGAAATTTAATTTTTCTCTTGTAAACCTTAATTAGGGGACTGCAGTAATTTCAATCCTTGTTATTTCCTTTTAACAATGCTTGAAAAAATGTCAAAAAAATCGACTGGATAATCCCATTTCTTCTATTATCTTCCCTACAAATTACCTTACGTAGCCCATGTATTCCTTCTATACAGTTGTACTAAATTCAATATAATTTAGCATATAAATGATAATAATTATGTTCAGTAAGTTAAAATTATGCACACATGCACACATATTTATAGCATTTATTTGCACTTTTGTACTATTAATATTAGAAGGAAGGATGTGGGAATTGTCTCTATTACCGTTCCAATTCATTGCTATAAATCATTCAAATTTGTCAATTTTGTTTTGTAATAACCACACAAAAAAAATCTGATGCAGGGAGGTCGAGAGGCCTCGAAGTCCATGGAATGTTCAATTCTCCCTTAGTAGGTCCGCCTATCATGTTGAAACCACACTGAGTTAAAATGAATTATATAGGATGATTTTTAATCGTAGTTTTTTTTTAAAATTGAATAAAACACTCAAATTTGCATCATGTATTAAAATTTTTTATTGGAATCGATGAATTGATCTTTGCCATTTAATTTTTAAAGATAATTTCATGTAAATGTTGTCCGCGGCCCCGTCTCAAAATGTCCATTCGTCCAAGGTCCAATTTTTCGTCACATTTCCAGAATTTCGGCCTGTATTCCACGAATAACGCGTGTTGTGTTATTCTGTAAAGCTTCAATAGTGCTCGACTTGTCCACACAGACTAACGACTTGACATAACACCACAAGAAATAATCAAGAGGCGTTAAATCACAAGATCTAAGGAGCCAACTCACAGGGCCAATTCGAGAGATAAGCTGCTCACCAAATTCATCCCTCAACATATCCATTGTTTCACGAGCAGTGTGGCATGTTGCACCGTACTGATGAAACCACATGTCAACTAAGTTCAACTCCTCGTGGTTGAGTAACACATGCCCAATCGTTGGGAACGGCGACGAATTGACATTTCACGATCGTCATTAACGCTGATCGCTGCGGCTGCAATATTTTCTTCGGTACGCACTCTACGCATGCGAGTCGATGGTTTTATGTCCAAATGTACTTTGGTGCGAAATTTGGAGATAGCAGCACGATTTGTTGATTCAGCAGGTCGATTATGACGACCATAAAACGAATATTGATAATAAATTTCAACGATTTGTAATCGTTGCTCGTTTCTTAGTCATTTCATGACGAAATGGCAGAATATACTGTACAGTTTTCACTTTGACAGATGACGTTTTGACGCCATTACCACCCAGTGCTGCCAATCTGAAAAACTTAAATCTTAAAAAATCCCCCTATTAATATTTCGCGTCTTGCAAAATCTTTAAGTTACATCTTTGTACATTTTGATGGCTGTATCTTTATTAACAGAGAATTGGTTTTTTATTTGTGAGAATTACGCGTTTCTTGTGTTTCGTAAATTGAAACTATTCATTTGTATCAGAATATTTTTGTAACATTCACCAGTCACCCTGAATTAAACCAACGACAAATTTGAAGCGATTTTATTTATTTAAACTCTCTGTAGCCTTCACCTATTTATAATTATCAGGCACAAGTAAGAAACTCCGCTAATTACACTTACGAAACAATGTGATAACGAGACAATTTTTTTGACGAAACAGAGATAGTAATTCTTCGCATATACTTTTATTCATGATTAAGTTTGATAATTGTACAATTAAATGTGATCATGTTTTGTGGACATGTGAGTTTTATATCGCAACATAAAAAAATTTCAACAGCATTTCAACATTGATAAAACTTTTAAAGTCAGTATAAGGTTCCGGATACAAATTCAACGCACACAATTCCTATTGGTTATTTTTTCGAAAATTTATTTTTATTATTTTGGACCGTAATGTTTTTTTCACACCTTTGATACCTATATTTAAATATATTTCCAAAATCATCACTTTGATTAGTTATGGAAAATGAGCTGATTAACAATTGCATTTATTGAGTATAGCTTAATAAAGGGAGTTGTCTAATGTGTGATATTTACTCCACTTCATTTTAACGTCTTGTTTTCATATCGAAATTCTTAATAATGGGCAGTTTGATCGGCATTAATAAAAACAAGGCAAATAAGAAAGTAACACTTATTTGATATTTGTCATCGTATCATTTATATTCTAAAATAAATCATATTTACAGCTTTGTTTGAGACTTAACATAGCAATTTCCAAGCGAAGTTCTTAAAAAGTCTTTGCAAAACAGTCTGCGCCAAGTTATTACGCTCAAAGTTATTTTCGTAAATTACCACCCTATCTATTGTTTTTGTTTGCATTAAGAGTTTTTCACTACTCAATGAGAAATTCTTGACCCATCGTTACAGTCCATGGCGATTTGTGTCTGTTACCGTTAATGCAAATTTCAAAATCATTTAAAACTTAATAAGTTGATTAGATTTTATGTAAATTCTTAGGAGAGTGTATTTCCTTTGTAAAATGATGATTTCACAGAAAACTTTTAGATATTTGTACCCGCTTGGAAATCGCTTTTTCCCCAAATTAGAATTTTAATAATTTAAATATCCTCTTAAGGACCTCTTGTTAGGGAATCTCGTTAGTTGTGTAACATTTTCATTATGTTCCTTCACCCAGTCGTTTTGTGAAGGTATTTAAATGTATGGAAGAAAAACAAAAACAAAATGAGTGAATGGATGAACGAATGAGTGAAATTCTTTGAAAACGTTATATGCAAATCAGTTCCCATTCACTGAGTTCAAGTCCCATCATGTGCAAGGATAAATATGAGTATATGTGTGTGTGTGTGCGTGTGAGTGAATGAGCGTGTGTGAAATATGTTTCCGAGTAAAACAAAATGTCGTAAAGTTTAAAGATTTGGTTCCGGGCTCGATTCCAAAATTGTACAATGTTTTATAGGATGTTTATTAGGGCGGCCCCTATTTTTCAACTTTTTTAAAGTTTAGCTCCCAACACCCTGTCTAGTTCCAATCAACAAATCAACGATATGTGCAACGTTTAAGCTCAATTGGGTAATTGAAAGGCGACCCACATCGGCAACGAATTTTTTAAATTCTAAAAATTTCATGTTTTCAAAGATTCACAACTTTTGTTTGCCATTTTCGTGAACGCCTCGTCCAATTTTATTTAAAAAAATGTAGAAAAATTATTAACTATAATACCTTTAATCTGTTCCTATACCATTTCTGAACATAGTTAACAGTTCCACAGTTAAAAGTATATTTATGAAGAAACAAAATAAATTATTTTTTACTTAAATATTTTATTATTACACAGGGTGACGTAATGAAGATTTTTATGGATGGTATCTAATTATTATAAAATTTTTAAATTAATATTAATACCACAAATATTCCATAATTATAAAAAAACCTATTTATAATACCGTAGGGACGTTTCTTCGATGTTTTTAAGCAAATAGTATAATGAAAATGCAGAACATAGAAAAACAGGTACATTTTACGATACGAATTTTGGCAAATTCCCTTTACATGTAAAAATTTGTTTGGAAAAAACGTTTATGACACTTTTTCATTTATTCATTCATGATAGCTTCGCCGTTCAGTAAAAAAAAAATTCTTCTAACATCGTTCAGCAACCTCAGCAGCAGCATCAGTTCCAGAGATAGATTGCAGTTGTTTCTTCCCTGTCTCTCTGTAATTTTTGATCTGTGCAAAATCTCTGATAGAAATGGGGTTTATATATTAGTGGCTGCTGCAGAAGCTTTCGGGCATGATACTGAAAACTTTATAATAAATCGCACTCCTTTTCAACGTCTTCGAAAACAATTTAGGGAAACGAGATACAGAGAAATTCAGCGCAAATTTAACCTAAATGATTGACAAGAGTTAGTGTTACACTGGAATGGAAATTTGCTTCCAACACTCATAAATGTAGAAAAGGTTGATAGACTGACAATAATAGTAACTTTTCAAGGCAAAGAGCAATTATTGGGAGTCCTTGAAATCCCTAAATCTTCAGGAGAATACCAAGCGAAGGCTGTTTACCAAGCAGTGAGGTATAAACGACGAAATTCTGACACTTTGCTGTGATATGACAGCAAGCAACACAGGTCGAGTAAATGGTGCCTGCGCAAATCTAGAAAAGTTGTTCAATAGTGACCTGTTGTACCTTTCCTGCCGTCACCACATTTTTGAGCTATTTTGAGGAGCTGTTTCGACTCGCTGATATATGCAACTTCTGGTCCAAACATGGCGCTTTTCAGAAGGTTTAGAGGCAACTGGGCGAGCAACAACAAGAATGTTTACATAACTGATAGCAGTGATGTGCCTGATGATGTACGCTCTACCATTCTTCAATTTATTGAACATCGTCTTTCTACACAAAAACAACAGCGAGATGATTACCGAGAACTGTTGTTCAAACAGGCGGTATCGTTTCGTCTACCAGGAGCTGTAAGTCATGCTAAGTGGATGGCAAGATCAATTTATGCATTTAAAATATATCTGTTTCAAGATCAATTTCAATTATCTAATAAGGAAGAGAACTCTTTAAGAAGAATAACTAATTTTCTTGCTCAAGTGCACTTCCGAGCCTGGTTTCTGTCCTCAGAAGCAATTAAAATACTTTATCATGATGTGCTCTTTATGCAACAACTGACTGACAACTATCCTGCAAATTATCAGGATATTGATCCACAAATTAGTAACGTTACTGCGAACAAATTGTCAAACATTTCTGGTATTTAGTTCCAGAAACTGTGGTTCTATCCTCATTAGATGACAATGTTTTAACAGTGGTATAGGCCACCATTGTCTGTAACTCCTAGTTCGAAAAATTTCTGCACGAAATTTTCTCGGCACCGATTTCCTCGATGTTTTCCTCCAATTTTTTTAGTTTTTCAAGTTATGTCTGCAAATTTTGAATGATTTTTTCAGAAATTTGATTCAGAATGTTTTAAACAATTGCTGGGATAGCCTGGATGTGTCCACATAAATTTTTCTAAGGAAAAAATAATAAAATCGGGCGATAAAGGGAAAGTATACCGTATTTTTATAAAAATTAATTATAGTATTAGTATTATGTTACAACTTTAAGTCATTTGGGGTCGCCTTAAAATTAACCGATTAAGCTGAAATTTTGTACAGAACGTTTTTTTGTTCATTGAAACAGGATCAGAGGTTGGTAGCAGCAAAAATTTAACATTCGAGAATTTACTTATAGCTAAGGGCCGCCCTAATATTCATACACGTATGCAAAAAACGCTGGGTAAATAATACGCACCCAAAAACGTTTGTGGCTCATGCTGATTCTATTCATGTTTTTTTTCTGTTCTGCTACGCAAATATTATCGGTTCTATTTTACACTGTTGGCTAAATTGGTGTTGCAGAAAATGCGGTTAAATATGTTACAAGTTAAGTACACATATACTGACAGGGTTACCTAATATTTAGTACAAAATTTTGGAGAAAATAACCAAAAATATTTGGAAACAATCCAATTTGGAGCTCTATTAATAATAGCGCTTTGACAGGTAGACCAACATTTGTGCGTGGGTATACAGTAGAACTCCAATTATCCGAACTCCGATCAACCGAATCGCTGATTATCCGAATCGCTTTTGTCTTTCGTTCCGCGAAGCTTGGACGATACGCGCGTGGTTTTTATATATTCTTTTTATGTACTTTTACTTCTTTTTACTTTACTAATGCATTCAATGCCAAAAATAAGCTCTTTTACTTTAAAATCCCCTTTTTTCAGAAAACATCCAATTATCCGAATTTTTGATTATCCGAATGTGGTCCGGTCCCAATTGATTCGGATAATTGGAGTTCCACTGTAATTGATTTTTTCTTTCACTTTGCGTTTTGGTATATAACCGGATTAAATAGATAACGTCCTGGAAAGTGGTAAAAAAATAGGTATCTGCAGCTGAGATGTCGCAAGAACTTCTACATCTTGAATATCTCTAGAGTGTGTGCACGATAATTGTTACATCATACTTGTGCGCTTACATGCATTTTGCCGTAATCTTGTAAATCCGAGTTGAATTCCATGGTTCTTTCCTACTATTTTAAATCAATTTTTGATAACGACCCAAGTCCTACCGTAAGCATGCCTGACGGCATATTGGAGATAATTTTCTCTTTAATTCCTTACGGGTTCAGTTAGGTGAGTATTTGGAACAGTCGAACTTTTCTTTGTCGATAGCCAACACGTTATCGGTTTACTTCTTTGGTAAAAAATAATTATTATTAGTTGAGTTGGAGGTAAATTAATTCATCAACGTTCGCGCAGTATCCCAGTCAAATATGAATTCTGTTAAAAAAAAGTACCTGAAATTAATCAATTAAAAAGCCCAATTAAAGGGATTGTCAAAAATTTTTTTATGTCCCTAAGTTGGCACAATTGTCCTCTATGCTCACGCAGAGTTTGAGCGCGATCAGTCATTTAGTTTGCTTACAGTGTTCGATAAAATCAGTTCATTTCAAGTGTATTTTGTGATTTTTCAAAATGTATATATAGGTACACAAATATTAAATAGATAATTTGTCTCAAATTTTGGTAAACTCTTTAGCAATAGAGACACTGAACCGAAACCTAAAAAAAAAAAAATAAGTACATATAATGTTGGCTATTCTCTTTAATTATCGCGGTGTTGTGTACTAAGAATCCATGCCAACAGGTCAGGCGCGTTTTCAGTATGGAAGGCTCCAAACAGAATTTGCAGCCAGTACTCAAATTTTTTTCGAAAAACGTACTTGGAAAGTTATCATATAACTTCGGAAAGCTCCATTATTTGAAAGCGATCAAGTAAATATAAATGAATAATCAATGTTTAGTGTTTTACTGACAAATTCACTATATATTTGACAGAATGTGCTAATTGTTCCTTTAATTTACGGCCTTATCTGTTATCAATGTTCACGAAGAATGTGGCAACGCTTCGCAGGTCGGATCGGTGACGTAGGCTTGTTATGTTTTGCTTTGTTAAGATTCGTTCGATACTGTCCTCCCTTCTAAGGCTTCTTCTGGCATAAAATGTAATTTTTTATAGACTTTTTTACTGAAGGCATTGATTGTATCGATTAACGTTAGTCAACAATTGCGAATTAGTTTCATATGGATACCATTAACACGGCATGAATTTCTTAGACCAACATTTGTACCCATTTACGACTTTCCGGACAGTTGACATGAGATACATAATATTTGCCATTGTGTGCGGCAATATTGCACTAGTCACCTCTTGAGAGAATAGTTGGAGTAGGCCTCCTTCAGTGCAGGGTGGCTGGTTAATGTTGCTGCCAACATGTCATTAAAAAATGGTGATAGAATTTTTCTCTCCAGTAGTGCAATTGAAGAGAATCCCCTGCAATATTGAGTGGTTTCAATGAGATGGTATCTTGTTATGTCAGAAGTGCAGCGAAATGCCAAAAAGCTGATTTCAAGAAATTCCTCATTATGTTGCCACCCAATGTCCCTCGACCTTATCGCACCTGATAGTTTATTGTGGGGTTATTGCAACAGAAAGTTTACAAAACAAACCCAATAAATTCTATAAATTTACTTTTCGCATCCGATGAATTCTCAATTAATGATGGTGAGTTTTTCGCTGCACTCAGAATTGATTGTATTGACAAAAAAAAAAAAAAAATATTGTAACTCTTCGGGATTAAACCATACATTTTAAATTTTACATCGCTTGTATTACATTTGTTTGTATTTTTTTTGTTTGTAAGTCTCCCGAAGCAAGGTTTTTATAATGAGTTTTTTTAATTTTTTAAAAAGTTGTATTAGCTGCGTTGTGAGATATCTATGGGGCATTATCAGAAACATTTTATTTTTCGCGACTTTTTAAGTCGATTGAGCTGCGTCCGTCTGTAAGGTTGGCAACACCGATAATTGTCAACAATCTTAAAGAAACTTCTTCAAACTTAGCGCAGCCCAATATTTCGTTAGAACGTAGCTCGGGATTGTAAACAGGATGGATATAACCATCCCCTCTCTCACCTTCCACACAAATTGAATTATTTTCTAAAATTCAAATTTTCGCCTGCAAACTCGAATCAATAGACTGTATTAAACTTGCACTGCTTGGCAAAATGTAAAAAATATATATGTATACATATATACCGATTAATTGGGTCCCTCCTGCCACCTATCGTACAAAAGACGGATATAAACTAAGCATTTCAATCTTTTACGATACCTCACCTATTTATTATTCCAAGTTCTGGTGGAAAAGTTTGGTCCCTCCATCAAGGTTTTGATCTCTGTCATCTGCGCCACTCAGCGAGTTTGCGTTCAAAGATTTTTCGTGCTGAAGGCCCATTCTCACAAACTGCCACAACCAATGTTATCGCTTTATTTTGAAGCACCTGAAATCGTCGATGTTGCCATTCAGTTCATGTAGCCCATGATTCATAAGATGCCGACACTCTCTGTTTAAGATAATGGATCCAAATATTTTTCGGAATATTTTTATTTTTAAAGGCTTCATTTGGTATGCTTATAAACACAATCTAATAAAAGTTTCTGTATGAACGATGTGACAAAGAGAATTTAATTTGATGTGTTACTCATTTCAATAGTCCTTTAACGACTATCCTTTGTCATATAAGTATGAGAGGCCGGTCACACCATAACGAACTGATAGCCAAAGTCGCAAAAATTTGTTTCAGTGAATTTCAATCAAAATTTAACCTCCTGAACAGATCGCATCAGCAAAGTATGCACTTGCTTTGATCTCTAACGTCACATATATTTAGAAAAAAGTTTCTAAGCTAAAAGCAGCCTAAATAAAGAATGCATCCCGAAATTTCCGGGTAAACGGGATATACAATCAGACAAATTCCCGGGTAGGTTATTGGTTTCAACGAACAAAGAGTCTACTCGTTTGGGACGCTGTGTGAACGTTGAGAAATATAATTTTGAGTTGGTGGAAGAATTCATCTACCTCGGTTCCGCTGTAAACAAAGCGAATGATGTCAGCATGGAGATAAAAAGGAGAGTATTGCATAGTAATAAATATTACTATGGGCTAATTAAGCGATTTACTGATAAAGCCCTCTCAAGACAAACAAAAATTCGACTGTACAAGACGTTGTTTCTACCTGTCTTGTTATATGGCGCAGAATCCTGGATAATGACGCAAGCGGATGAATCAGTACTGGCAATTTTCGAGAGGAAAATATTCCGGAAAATATATGAACCCATCATCGTTAACGGAGAGTATCAGCGTCGCATGAACAATGAACTGTATGAGCTATATTTCGACATCGACGTGGTTAAGCACATTAATATACTGCGATTGCGTTGGCTGGATTATGTTCTGCCGATGTACCCAAGTGCTCCGGCACGGAAAGTTTTCGGCAACTAACTCGATGGACGGCGCAGAAAAGGGCGACCAAAACTCCGTTAGAAGGACCAGGCTTTTGAAATACTATTGAAGTTTGGTGTAACGAATTGGAGGACCAGCGCAGAAGATCGAAGCGTTTGGAATTATTTTCTACGGGTGGCGTATAATAGATAAGGATGTTTATTTCCAGTCGTTACCCAAGAAGAAGAAGAAGAATCCTGCGATGCATTCTCTGTATAGGTTGGTTCCAGCTTAACTAATACTGGAAAAATCAAATTTTTCTCAACACTTTTAAGCGATTTCAGATAGTAATATCTGTTATTCAAATTTAGAGATATGTCTAGAACACTTAAATTTTTTCTTACAAATGATGTTGCTTCTTGGTGTGGCAGCTGATTTGACATCGATATTAATATTAAATCACAAGTAATTAATTACAAAAACAATGAATAAGAAAGAAATAATAAATCTGGAACCTATAGAATGTTATATTTAAGAGATGGCAGAAAGCAGCTCTAAGCAGATTTGTTTGCTTTATTAAGGTGAATTATTTTCGAGAGTATTTGACTTTAATAATCATCAATTTGGGCGGAATATAGTATGTAAGTAATTAAAATAGTAGTATCAGACTATGTAACAGCAGCCTGTTTCTTTTCATATGTCGATGTACGGTGTGTTGTTTCATTTATCTGTATACGTTTTGCTAGACTTTTTCATAAATGTTTAAAAATTGTGATCTATGCATCCAATATTTACACACTTTATAGCATCGCCAAGTGGAAAGTGATTTTAGTTATTCCGAGTCTGTCGGACCAACGTTTCTATGTGTTAAAAACGTCTGTATCTGAACACTCATTTATATTAACCAGAACCCAGTATGCGACATTATGTAACAAAAGTTACTTAAATTATAAAACAAAATGTTCTTTTACATGCAACGTGATGGCAATCTTTAGCACACTTAACTATCTCCTGTCTAAATTAATACACAATGGCTGCTACCGAAGTAGGGACAGCGACTTATATTTATATATTTTCAAAATCGTAGTCATTTACAAATGTACTATTAATGCGAAATACGAGTACATTTAGGAAAATTAGCGGAAATACTAAGATCTAACATGAATTATTTATAACAACGAAACTTAAGTAATAGTTGGAAATGTTTAAGTGAGGAATAAACGAAGTTCGCCGTGATAAGATTATCTTGTTTTACAAGTTCTAATAGAATCGATTTCCATCTAATGACTTCAAAGTATACCTACGATAATTTGACAAATTTAACCCACCGTCACCTCGTTGCCTTCTCTAAGCGCGTAAAAATTTTAAACTTTCCAGGAAATATTTAATAAAAGTACATAAGTAAATGTTTTGCCTCTGTTAACCCAACGTACGATTTTAGAGTTTTAGTTAGCTCGTCCTTATTTGACTGCCGGTGATTGTACATTCGACGGAGCATGGCAGATATCGTAACATTTACCATTATTTTGCATAATAAACGGAAAAGAGGAAGCCGTAACACTGACAGTGTTTGTGTGCCTGTGTCGGAAAATATTAAAATGCGTAATAAAGTGGAAATTCATGCATGTGAGAGGGTCTATGAAACTTGGTTTCGTTTAACCGAACAATTTTATATCAGAATTATACTAGCAACATTTTTGAGGCATCGATTACTGTTTTTAAAAATTAAAAGCTTTTAATTCAAAATAAATGTTACATATTTTCAAGAAAAATTGTGATCTAATAATCAAATAGTGAAGAATTATTTAAAAAATAAGTTATTTGTAAGTTGATGCAGAAAAAAAAGAAAAAGTTTGATGCGTCCATCCAAAGTTTTAGTGGAATCTCATAATTTGCACACTACATGAGATTTGGTTTGGCCTATAGTATACAGCCTATAAAATTCAGTGTAAATTGAAATAAATTACAAACTATTTATGAAATGAATTGTGAATTATGAAATAATTACAAACTCAGTTGGCTGCGACAGTATTCGCAGTGACGGATTGTATGTTTCATTTGAATTTACAACGCTCTAATTAAACAGTCACTGTCACTGCCACTGCATCAAAGACTTCCATCACTGGCGCAGATAAATAAAAGTTGGAAGGCAGCTGTTGCTGATCATAGCTGCGAAAAACGTTTTTGGGTCCAAACGAGCAACATCTCCTAGTCCTTCGTCCTATACGCATTAACGTAGTGTAAAATTCATTTCATTCTTTCCTTTTGAAACGAATTTGCTCTCTCAATTTATTAGAATTGAATCATATTAGAACATACATATTTCGTGCTAAACTTGAATTAATTAACACAATTGTAGTCGTTAGTAAAATGTGAAATTTTGAAAGACAGAAAATTGTCTTCTGGTACATCCTACAAGAAAGAGTCAAAACGTAAATTACACTACATCATCGATCTCATTTTGGCCAAACTTTACACAAACATTTCCTCGAAATTAATGGGATCATATCTTCCATATGCAACAAAGTTTGTGTGATATTCGTACTTTTTACTAGAATTTAAATTTGGCCAGAACTGAACCATGATTTCTGCTACCTCTCATAATAATTTGATTTTAATTTCACCTAAACTTTAAGCAGTCTACCATTATTTTCTTCACATGTGAGAGATATTTGATAAAAATCGAACAATATTTCAGATATTTGCCATTCAAATGGATGAGTGAATCTCGAAATGTAATCCTTTTATAACACCCTAATAAATGCTCACAATTTGGTCAGGCTCAAATAAATCCTGTCAAAAAATTACAGGGATTTGGTCAATTACATATAAATACATAGTAATTATTATTCATTCAAATTCAGTGCATCGCCCCCATTGAATTTTCTTTCCGAAATAATTATAATAATAATAATAACAACAATAACAAAAATAACAATATAATAATACACTTATGCCAACCAAAATTAAATACTCACAAAAATTTTCAAATGCACATTCAGTGAGTGTTCCCTTTTCGTATCTTTTAACTTCTAAATTTGGAAAAAAGAAACAAAAAAAAAAACAGTCGAAGCCACATCAGGTGAATATGATGTTCGATGATATTTACTTAACTTTTGGTCAAAGATTTATTCACGCTGCTGTCCTTGTGAGGTAATGCATTATCGTGTGTAAAATTTATTTCGTTCTTTCCTTTTTAAATGAATTTGTTCTCTCAAACGCGACATAACGCTCAGATAATGTTCTTTATTTACCATCTGGTTTTCAGGTTAGAATTCCTATTGCACAACATCGCGGTAATCAAAGAAGACAGCTGATATTACCCTGACTGTTGATGGACTTTTACGGGGGTTCTTTCGTTTCAGGCTCAGTTGGTAGATGCCATTTCGAAGCTTGTTAACTGATTTGTATGTTAAACTGGCAAACTCAATTCAACTCCGTTACAATTCATTTTATAAAAATGGTGTAGGTATTGACTCCTTTAAGAATGATTTCAGCAACCTTACGCGATTGTGTTTTTGAAGAATATTTAACTCTATAGGAACTAGTCGAACGGCAGCACGTTTTATTCGTTAACAAAAGTGCAAAATGGTGTCAATTAATTCATGAGCCACAGAAGTTCAGCGGCTATTTCTCTCAAATGTAAATGCCAATTTTTCAGTCACCCCTTCATTCACTTCATCGATATCAACTTCAGTTGAAGACGTTAATGAACAACTGAAACGAAGCAAATCTTCCACTTTTGACAGCAATGTACCACTCATATGCACGTATTTCTGTAACATTTTTATTCGACACACGAAATTTCATTTGCAATACAGCATTTGAAAGAAATTCCTTCTTTGATATTTACTCATTGTAAACAAATAACTTCATGATACCTGCAGCAGAAATGAGTTTGTAGGCCTAAAACTATAACAACATTGTAATACCCCAATTTATTATTAAATTTTGAACAAGCTCGTAGCTCTTAACATATTCATTATATTTCTCTACGATATTTTGAGATTTTATTACTGTTTTGTACTACGTAATGCTATATTCCCAAAGGCGGTATATTTGAACGAAATCGCAGCCACCTTTTGAGATCTACTAGCCTTGAATTTATTTTTGCAACAAGACGCTATTGGATAATAACATTTCGGCCGAACTTTTCATCACTTAATATACTCGTATATGGCATTCGACTGACGCCACAATGCAACTTCCATGCCAAATAATCTATTGGGCCTCAGGCGGACTATTCAAAGGACAAGCAAAAATCTAATGAAAATTGAATCGTTGTGCGAAAAATATTTCCTTTCAATACAGCGAACAATCAATCAACCCATCGATGACGACAAATTCTTCCATATAAAAACAATTTATTTAATTGGCAGCAGAAGACACAAGATTTTTTCCCATTTCAGATTTTAAACTGATACCACCAGCCGATATTTGTGGTTAAATATTTGCTTACACGGAGGGCAACATCGGATAGGGACCAACATAGGACAACCGATATTTTCACTTTGTCATGCCGTTTGCAACCACCACTAAGTTCCATATATCTTCACCCAACGTCCTCTTACGTTGGACCAGAAAGATCGTAGTAAAAAGTTAGGTTCTTAGAAGCATCTGCTTTCAATTAACGTACAATAAAAGAAGCAAACTTACAACCTGCATATTTTAAACTGCTGTATTCCGCTTAGAGATTCAAAGAAAGAAATTCTTGATCGTTGCTAAGTCGGCTGATTTGTATGTGAAGTGAACTTGGGAATATGGAAATTCTGTCAATATTTATTGGCACAACTAAAGTTACTAAAAGCCTAATTCTGAACAAGCTATTCTGAACTGCGAGCAGTTGAATGAAAGATGTTAATCTGGGAACATATGGATTAAATTAGGAA